>BSUD01000008.1:23226791-23278673 GCA_033239045.1 Fagopyrum esculentum | reverse complement strand
GGGGGGGGGGGCTACTCAGTTTTTCTTCTGGCAGAGTGGAGTGGCTACGTTCAATTGAGGTGGTGATGGCAGACCAGTCGGTGGGACGGAGCTGAGGAAGTTGTAGGTGCTCCTTGTGTGCCATGTCCGAGCGTGAAGGGAAATAAAGGGAAGCTAAGGAAGGTTTGTTGCTGGTTTAACGTCTGACTCAAATAAAAAGAGGAGGAAAGAGGGGAGATGAGGTAGTGCAGGGTGAAGTTGACGAGGGGTCAGCAATCAAGGGCTGCAGCCTAGAGGTGCTAGGTGGTGCAGTTTGCAGGCGGCTATTGAGCCATGAGAGGACGAGGGATAGGTAGGAAAAAGACAGAGAAAAGAAAATAAAGACAAAGCGAGTAAAAAAAACAAAGAAATAGGAAAAATAAATAAATAACATAAAATGAACTCAAATAAAACACTCGATCGGGATTTTCGAATAAAAAATTTTCCTGATCATTCCGATAATATTAATACGGACGTGCACATATCCAAAATAAAAATATACTCGGAAAATATATTTTTCATCGTAAAATACTTTTAATAAAATATCGATAGAAGCCGCAAAAAAATAAATATCGCAAACGCACCAAAAATTTGGGGTGTTACATCAGATCCCCGTAAAAACAAGTTTCGTCCCGAAACTTGCTATGTGTCAAACTTCTCGGTGTCTAAGGCCGATGTATGAAATCTCAAACTAAGAATGCTTAAAGCTTCTAATCTATACACACAATCTACTTAAACTACCACCACAAGATATATCAGGTCATATAGCACAATCCCGTATAGGGCACAAACTACACATAACATCATCCATGCACATAATTCAACCCAGGGAAGAACTAGGTCTAACCCGTCAAAATTATCGATGCTACTAGTTCAGCGTAAATCTCGACCCAAGATACTACCCTCCGTCTTCCAATTAGCCTCATCGGTTCCTCGTCTGCCACTAGATCATAATGGCTGACAACATGTCTCGAGTCATGTATGTACTCTCTCGATTGATACGCATGAAACACCGGGTGAACACCTTCTACTCTTGGTGGTAACGCCTACTTGTAAGTCCCTTCTCCAACTCGCGCTAAGATCTCAAAAAGGTCTGATATATCGGAAACTCAACTCCCTTCTCGGGTCTTTCTAAATGCAGCATTTCCATTATGTTTCTCTTTAATGGTCTCTGACAAAGAAGAACGAGCTTCCAATTTACACCGTTGGCTTTGGTTCTTGTCAAACCAAACTTTGATGTTACGTTTCCTCAATTCTTGTTGCAAGCTCCAGGTAACGAAGGAAGTACTTACTTCACACCGCTTCTACTAACGAGACACGTATGCTATCACTCTTGTATCGTTCCTCGATCAACCAAGACCTTGTCTTGGATAATCACTTGTACACTTCAAGCTCATCATACCTCGGGGCAATCTCAAAACAGTTGCACCAAAGAATCTCCTCTTAACTCTCAACAGGAATTTTCGTCCCACTCAATACTTCCTTGTCATCAGGAGTAGGTTAGCCATAGATGGTGTTAATTTGGAGAATCTCTCCACAAATTCGGTAATGACCAACACGTCCAAGAAAACTTGTAGCTTCTTTCACATCCTTCGGGGGTTGTCATCTTGAGACAACTTGTCATACAACGTCTCTCTTCTTTGAGAGTAGACCAAAATATCTTAGCTGGGGCATTATTAAGCTCATATGGAATCACTACAACTCGTAGTGACCATGGTTTGTCTAGAATGCCGTGTTTGCAATATCTAGTCTCAAATTCTCAATTGGTAACATTCAGACCTTAAATCAAGTTTAGAAGAGACTACAAACCCTTTTAACCGATCGAGTCGATCATCCATTTGTTGTAAGGGATACTTGTATGTAACACCTAAATTCTCAAAACTCGGGGAGCTACTGGTTAGGACCTCACAACGGGTCCCGACCTTAGTTTGACAACAACTTTACTAGGATCTTACAATAAGGCACAAATGTATTTAAATTCGTTAAAAATAACAAACAATATTCGTGTTAATGAACAACACATGACAACCTTACAAAACACACACAACACACACACACACACACACACACACACACACATATATATATATATATATATATATATATATATATATATATATATATATATATATATATATATATATATATATATATATATATATATATATATATAACATGCATGCCGTATGGAAGACTCCCCCCTCCCCATCTAATGAGTACGTGGACCCGGCTGACCATCCGTCCCGAATCTCTCTGTAACTGTCTATCTCTACAAAATCTACAACACGGATAAAATTGCTAGCTAAAAATCTAAATATAAGTAGAATAAAGATAGCACAAACAAAGTTACATAAACACCTATCATGCTTGCACACAATCTGGTTATTATCTGATAGCTTAGGTGATTCACTTTATTCCGTTTTAAAGTTGTGGCACGAGAAATCTTAAGATTTCTCGCCTTCGTTCCTTATCCAACTTGGTGCAAGTCTAGCACACCTCTGCCGGTAGCATCACTACAAACCAAGTATGGACTAGTCCCTAAAGAAGCACCCAACGTCCTCGGGCTAACTGAGCAGAATGCCATCGCCCGTTACTCTTAGGCCAAATTTGTAGGCCGGTCGATAATTAATAATAACTAAGATTATAAACACATCATTCAAATACCACTATCATTATTCACACTCATATCCAGAAGCTAGCTAAGTAAGCCCAAAGGACTTACCTGAATTGAAACTCGATTCCCGTTATATCAACTCGGTCCGCAACTGTTGGGACTCAATTGCCTGTCATAAGGGCAAGTAGATCAAAATACATCCCGTATTTTTAGAAGTCTATAACTTCTAAGATTTACAATCCCTTCAAGAGAAATTACTAAAAAGCCCTCCTTAGATAAAATGACCATTTTACCCCTGGTCCCAAAATTCTCAAAAATCCTATAATATATGCCCAAACCTTTCTTTGGGACTTAATTTCATAATCTAACTTTTAAGAGTTAGTTTAGGTAGAACTTATAGATTAGCCATTTTTCTTAACTTTAAAAAAGGTCACTGAGGTCCAACTTTAGCCTATAATACGAGACTCAAATGAATTATAAAATTTCTAAGAAAATTACCCAAGTCATCTATGATATGCATACAAATCAAAATGTCAAATATTTCCTAACTGCACCATCAATCTAGTTTGGACCTTCATAAATTTAAATCTAACCGTTGGATCAAGTTCAACTTTTGATACATCACCCTATGCATGGAACTTTATAACATACTAAAAATTGAATGGTGGATTATATTTGTAAGGTATCTAAACGTAAGTTCCAACATGAATGCACAACACAAAATGTTTCCAGCACTTAGAGAAATTCAGCAACATCCAGAAAAACTGCTTACAACCTCGACTTTGAAAAATCATAACTCCTACACCTCTTGATTAAAATCCTTCAAATTTTGATATATTATACTATGTAATCCTAACTATGACATATCAAAAATCAAGTCCAACAGAGATCAAAAGCCTATTCAAAACTATCTCTGAAAACTGCATCACATGTAGTTTTTCTCAACACTCAGCACACTTATAAAAACTACTTGAGGAGCCAACTTTGAAATACCATAACTCTCAAACTGTAACTCGGATTCCTCTTAAATTTTAGTATGATTTACTATTCAATACCGTCAATGACATATCCCAAAACCAGCCAAAAAGGAAGAGTCTAGCTTACCTAAAAATGGACCCCAAGTTGACTGTTCAAGACTTCCAAAAACTCAGGAAAACGCATGAATCTGTACAGCTCTCCTACGGTTGTTTTGAGTAGGTTTAACAGACGAAACTGATACACGTTAGGCAAGGAAAAGGTGGACTGAAGTGTAGTGTAGCAAGGGGTACAAGCCTTACTCGATTCCGAGGCTCGAAGGCATGAAGGAAGGTGGCACGAAGGTTGCTGCTGCTTGCTTTCACTGGGGTGCATCTGCATCGAGGAGGAAACACACTCTAGGGCTGACTATGATGTGTCATTGCTGCTTCTATGGGATTGGAGGGCCGCAGAAGGGTGTCGGGTGCATTTGTCACTACGAAGGCACGATCCTTGTTGGTGTGAAGAGGCCGGATCTGTCTTTGTTGATTGTGTGATGGAGATGATACGAAGGAGGCATATAGGTTAGGTGTATGATTAGAGAAAGGAAAGAAAAACCAAGACTGACTTACCTTAACAACCAAGCCGCGATGGTGACCGACGACGGAGGGCTGTCCTCTAGAACGTCGTGTGCAGGAGAAGGCGGTTAAGAATGGATCTATCAAAACACGAGGAGGCGGCAAGACTGAGATCCTGTTGTTACAACGCGTGAAGACAAACGAAGTATGTCGACACAGTGTGGAGGAGGGAGACACGCTATGCTCTCACGTGAAAACAGGAGGCCAGAGTAGGCGGCTAAGTCGCACGACTGTAGTAGGCAATTGCGTGAAGGAGGGACTCGGGGATAGGATTAGGGTTTTTTGGACGATTCACGCAAGAGGTGGCTGAGAAGAGAAGGAAGAGAGATGGGCTTGGGGTGATCTTGTCAAGACTTGTCATGGGCTTGTCATAACTTTGTCATGAGTTTGTCCAATGCCTCCATGGTTTTGTAAAAAGGTCATCTAATTCTAGTTCTTGTAAGAGTGTCTTAAGAAGGATTTTATATGTTCACAAATTCACATAACATCATTTAAGTTGGTAAGAAGCATTTTATGTGATTAGCTTTTCACATAAAATGATAGAATTTATCAAATTAAGGATATAATTTGATAATTATATCATTTTATATGAGAATTAAATTCACATAAAATGATAAGATTTATGTTGACTTAGAAATGCCGGAATTAAAATTCCGGGTATTATATCAGTGCACCCTTAAAATAAGTTTCGTCCCGGTACTTAAAATAATGACATCTACTGAAATAGCATTCCATAAATAGAATCGGAGTCGCTTACCTTTCTTCAGAAATCTTCGTTCTAACTTCCTAACATGCGAAAACTATTCCGTCATCATAGTCAAACAACACATGAAACACAATTGCTCAATCGGATACTAAGTCATGTAGATCACACAAAACAACATCCGAGTACTAACTCGGTGATATAGAAGTAGCGGCTAACTCCGCAAAGAACTCAAGATAACTACTCATAATGCTCTCCTCTATCTCACATATAGCCCCCTTAGGTCCTCATCTAGACTACTGAATCCTCAACATCGGTATATCCTTAGACCTCAACATCTAATACTACGCTCTAGGAAGGCTATTGGGTACTCTACAAAATGTGATCAGGCTCGGCTATCAGATCTTCATGACTAATCATGTGTCTCGGGTCCAGTATGTGCTTTCTCAAATGAGATACATGGAAGACCGGATGGACACTCATTAGTTTGATTAGGAGTGCTAATATATTAATTACTCCTCCATCCGCTTTAAGACATCACCGGTTGCTTTTCTAAACTCCCTTTCAACTTTCTTAGTCCGTCCGTTAAATTCACTCACTTTTGACATTCCGGAAGGTCCCGACTATAGATTTGAAACAATGATCTTAGACATTTTCCCGGAACTTTACTAAGTGCCTAATGCTCTTTGTAAGACCACTCACTTGGTCATGTCCCTCTAATATGACTCACCTACATCTTGTCAGGCTTTCAACTTGTTGAAACCGAAAGTGACGCTCCCAATGGAGGTTTTCCTAAAGACTCTAATTCTTTAACTTGAGGTCCTAGGTATAATATCATTGAGTTTCTTGATCTATGGGTTATGGGCCACCACGCTTCCATTGCGCTACTCTGATCAATATGTTGTCGGCCATAACTCATAATGGCGTCCTCCGTGAGTCAGGATGATTTACCAAACTTTCGCCCATAAATTCCTTTCTAATAGCGGTAAGACCCTCTCAAACCGACCATCATTCTAAGGATGAATCACTATAGTACAGTGAAAGGTCGTACCCTAAGTCGTGTGTACTGGTTGTCCAAACCTCGAGATAAACTGTCCGTATTTGACGAAACTATGGCCTCCACCCCTATTAGGTTTCACCATTGGTCTAAGAACTCCTCATCAAAATAACTCACCGGTAACGCCTCCCTAGAGGGATTGGAACGTGTGGTCTTAGGATTTCCTCGAATTCATTTAGATCTCATTGGAACTCTACTTACTACTTGTCATGACTACTCAATGTGGTTATCCTTCCACAATCCCTTTAACTATTAACGTAGGGCACATCACATTGGCTTACAAGTCCTTACCTTGATCTATTTACAATCCTGACATGGAGTTTTCTCTTTAGATCCAAATTCTCGAGGTGTGGTAATAAGTCTACACCTTGACAATAATACCAACCACATGACGGTCTTTCATGCTTGTCTTGTGAACTCTTCTACTAGGTGACTCATCTTATACATCTTCCCTTCTCCGAATCGGTCTGTAATTGTCAGTTGATCATTACTACCCATTCCATGTTGGAACCTCAGTTACTTTGTACTCTTGCATAGATTACATAAGACATCCTCATCTCAACACTTTAATTAAATTTAGCATGACCCTCCTTTTGATACAGGAATTTCCTTCTCACTAGTTAAGCTATACACTTGGCTTAGACTTTATCCATGATAGTGTCATCGGTCGATAGTATGACTTCTATTAAACATCTACCGGTACCATTTGTATACGAAACATCAGATGCATATGATTTTCTCAAAAATCAAATTTCTCGCATCGCATTTGTTATGTTTTCCTTATACTGATGTCACTTTACTTTCTTTAAATCTTTACACCTAGTAGGTTAGTTATATCCCTTTGAGTTTCCTCGTATACGCCTTACGGACCACGTTGATTGACCTTATTACTTTCATCAACTCTTAGGTTGTTCGCTCCAAACGGTGTGTGCAAGCTTTAAATTTATAACCCTAGACGTAAGATTAAAACAAGGATGCAAACCCGCAGTGTACGGGTCAATCATAGTAAAAAGCAAGGAATTCCAGGGGTCGATCACAGGGACTTAGTGAAACAAAGTCGGAATAGGTAAGCTTCGTAATTACTAACCACTAAAGCGATTAAAACAATCAAAGATGATAAAAAGTCAATAAGGGAAATATGCAATTCTAGGGATTAATTCATCTAGTTGTGGTTCCAACTCAAGATCTAAAGATAATCGGGCAAAGCTGAGATTTTTGCATAGGGAAGGTGTTACTAAAGTGGAATAGATCACCGGGTAAGTCTCACTAATCACTAATCCCAAACCGTAACTCCTATTACCGGGTAAGTCTCAAGGAATTAAGATAAAGAACTATAACCTCAAACTAACACTCCAACTAAGGGAATAGAATCAACCTTTACCGGGTAAGTCTCAGGCTAACTCACAAAGATGGAATGAAAGCACACTCAAACCCCAATAAAGGATAAACCTTTATTACCTAGACTTATGATCTTAGGTAAACAAACAAAGGAATTACCGGGTAAGTCTCATCCTAGGCTTGCGTTGAACCAGGAAAGGTGTAATAAGAATAGGATTTGGCAAACTCTAACACTTAACTCTCAGTTTCGGATCAGATAAGTCACCTCGGTTAGCCAAATTCCACCCCGGCCGAGATGTTCATCGACTGAGCGAGATGCTTAGGGTTAAGGTAAAGATTCGAACTTTCAGGGTCCTACTGTGATTAAGATTATTCTATCATTGTTTTTCCCACAACCTTCAGCCAATCACCCTAGAATCACACAAAGAGATTAGCCACTCATCATCATGAAAGTATTAATCAAATATATGGGAAGAAAGAGAATAATTGAACAAGAAAATCTTAAGAGAAAGGCTTCAATAACTGAATCAATTATTAAACCAACAAGCGTTCCTTGGATAGAAATCCAACAAGACAATCGATAAAGAAGGGAATCTAAGATAATCTTACAAAAACCCTTCAAAAGCTATAAAAGCTATAGACTTTCTTCCTTCAACCTTCAAAAAGGTTCTTCAAATCTCCCAACTGGAGTATGGCTGTAGCGGATCTTCGAGTTGTTCCGAGTGATAGCGGATGGTATGCGAGATATGGATTTGTGGAAAATCCAACCCTTTTTATAGGAAAATTACTCTCCAAAGATAAGATATCTTAGAAAGATCTCTTCCCATAAAAATAGGTAAAATATATGGTCTATCTTATCTTCTTCCTTCCAGGAACCAAGCCCAAAAATATAAGATCTTCTTTCCAAATATAAAAGATCTCAACCAAGAATAAAATATTCTCGCCGCGTCCCAAGTGTTCGCCTCGGTCGAGTCGACTTCTCTGGATCACCTCGGTCGAGGTGAATTTGTAGTCAACCGAGGTGAATCACAGCTGAATGTGAAATCTCTCAAATCTGGTCCAAAGTGAATCTTTAATCCATTGCTATGCTTCCTGGAATATTCCTTAAGTTCCTGAATGTAGCTCTAATGACTCCATAGCTCCTTTTGCTCCTTTTTGATGCAAAACGTGCCATTTTACCTACGATTACAACAAAACTAGTTGTAGACCTCGATTCCCGCAAAGGTAGATGAAACGACAATATAATCACATAATATACATACAAACATGCAGATTATTGAAGATAAAACGTCTAAACAAACCCCAAAATATAGACAATAATTCATGCTATCAAAATACCCCATACTTAGCCCTTGCTTGTCCCCAAGCAAGTTCCGCATATAAAATACAAGATAGAATTGATTATAAGTCATAAAGATCAATGAAAAGTCTTTCAAAAAAACATTTTTATGGTGTGCTATAATCATAGATCAATCTAAGAGAATACCTCATGGGATTTAAAATCGAAATATGATCAAAACATTTTATACATATGAGAAAGTTGTTCATCTTTGCATAAAATCATAGAATGCATAATAAGTTATAATTATCGAAGTTAATCATGTGTAATCCAGTTTAAACCACTAAGTCAATCAACAAGCTCGAGGTCTCAAGGGCTTCCCAAAAGAAAGGTCAAAAAACGTGTAGGGTAGGGATGTATAGAAGGTAATGTGGTGCTAGAATCCGGGAAAAGGATACCACTTCACTTTCACTTTGACTTTCAACATCTTCCACCAATAAGCTTTGCTTATTTCACACTTTTTCTTTTTTTTACTTTACTTTTTGGGATGCATGGACAGAGGTGCACAATAACCGAAGCCTAGGAAATCAACAATCATCAATTTCTTGAGATGCATCAAACCCTTGATGCACATACCATGACCCGTTAGGAATATCGCTCAATCCGACTTTGGCAAGACACAAACACCCGGCTATGTGAATGGTGCCGAGTTACTCATCATCGTGATTGACTTCCCCAAACCTATTTATTGCTTTCTAACACTTTCACTTCCAGCCAACTTCTCAACTTTTACTTCACTTGCTTTCACCGCTTTGCTTGCTTCCAAATTCCCGGATAGGTAAAGGGAGGCAAAAATGTATATGAGGGGCTAAGCATGATCAAGAAGAAGAAGAGAGAAGAATGAATTGCCTTGGTCTTTCCAGGAAGAAAGTGAGAGAGCTTATCTTTCGGTGTCAACCTTCAAATTCAACATAATTTGGATAAAAACAAAGTATTAAACATGCCAAAAATTTCAAACAAAACATTTAGCAACTTAAATATATCATAAAACCTTTCAAACACATAAAGATTTCAAAACCAGTCACTAAACAAGATCATCACTAAGATCATATCCAGATAAGAAGCACAAAACGTTTCGAAAACTCTCAGTTAAACCACCTCGGTCGAGGTGTTCTAGGTCAACCGAGGTGAAGCACCTTGTTCGGCCAGAACTGTCCCGGTCGAGGTCAAAATTTTTTTTCTAAGCCAGTTTTTTGACGTTTTCTCAATCAAATAACCTGTATGCATGCATGTAATCTCAGATAAAACCATAGAAGCAAAATAAGCATAAATATCCGATAATGTAGAGTCATACATCACATAAGTCATAAAATACATAAACACCCCATACTTGGGACACACTGTCCCAGTGGGTCAAAATAAGTCTAAAGAAATAAATTACTCACCGGACATAAAGCTGAGCTACATAATAAATAAGAAAGAAAAATCCTGCAAGCTCTCAATAATCACGATCCGGTGGTGGTGGTGGTGGCACGTACGGATACTAGGATGGGTCAAAGGGATAACCCATAGTCTGCTGAAACTGGATCTCCATCATCACGTGCTGGTAATGCTGTCTCTCCTGCATCTCACGGATATCCAGGGAAAGGGCAGCATAAGAATCGATCATCTGGTCCGTCAGATCATCAATCCGACGGTGAGCCTCTGGATCTCTATGTCGGCGTACCCTACGCCTAGCAGGTCGGACTGGTGATGCAGCCAGCGCGGTCTCAGTATCGTTATCGTCTAAGTCAATAACCGGCGCACTCGTCCTAGCAGTATCAGTCCCTATATCCATAGGAACTCCACCATCCCTGTCATCATCATCAGTAGTCTCCTCCTCTACCTCATCCTCCTCAACTGGTGCAGTTGCTGCCTCTCTAGCATCCTCCATCATTGGGATCCAAGCAGTGTGCCAGTAGTGAGGATCATAAACTGAGAACTGGGGTGACCATCTGATCCCCTGTGCTGTAGTCGTCTCCCATGGCATGGCTACATACGGTGTAGTGAGTCCTCGGGGAACCAAAATCCGCCGAGTGATCATCTCCTGAAGTCCTAGCGGCTTGGCAGCCGCCACCATGGTAAATGCGCTGAGATCCATATCGTGATAGCTGGCAATGTGAGTCACAATCCCTCCGCAGCAGATTTCCCCCTTCGCCTTGGCCTTGATCTTGTACAGATCCTCTGCCAACATCAAGCCAAAGTCTGGGATCCCTCTAGTCACCATGTAGTAAAGGCTGAAAAGTTCCCCTTGTCGGACCTTCTGGGGCGTCTCAGTACGCGCCAGAAGCGTCTCACTAAAAATGCGGTGAGCTAACCTAAAGGCTAGGTGAAAAATAATACGTTCCCTGGAGTCTCCAAGGCGCCATCTATCTGCGTGCTCAACTACATGAGCAATCTGACCCCAGAACTCCCTAGCTACAGCTCGGGAGGGAAAATCTACAGCAGTCGGAGCCGGGAAACCAAAGATGTCTCTCCAGCACTCTAAGGGAACTAAGAAGTTCCGGTTCATCAATCGGTACTTCACAGAACGCTCTGTGGGGAGGTAGGTGAAGGAGCTAATGAACTCTAAAGTAGGCTCTAAGTAGGCAGGTGCACGGATCTCAGTAAACTGATCTAGCCCTACCATCGAAATCATCCGCCTCAAATCTCCATCCACATGGAGACAATCAAAAGTTGAAATGTCCAGGAAGCGTGGTGAAATCAATGGACGGGCGGCAATATGGTCATAGTCGACCTGGTGCCTCTCGTGGATCACCGGTCTATAAGGTCTAGAGGAAGAAGAAGAAGCGGAAGGAGAGGATCTGACCCTCAGGACAAGCTGTCTATTTGAACTCATTTCTCAAACACTTTGTCAGATCACCTCAGTCGGCCTGACACAACTCAAGAACACCTCGGCCGAGGCACAGAACGACTGGACCGAGGCGAATAACTGCGCGAACGAATCTCTCAAAAATCCAGTTCTTTTCCCCCAAAATCACTACAACTGGTTCCTATGGGGTACTTAATTTGTTTCTCAACAAATGCAAGGGCAACCAAAGCCCAATTCAAAGCAAAATATTGGAGAGAACGAGATTAGGGGTTTTTTTTTCTGATTTTACCTCTAATCGGTCAATTCGGTTCGTTTTTCTCGCAGATTGACGCTTGCACTGAGATCCTCTATCCTTTCTTTGCAATTTAGAAGCAAGAATCGTCGAAAACGAGCGAAGAACGGTGAAGCGAGGCGAGGAAGCTGCCGCGGTCGAGGAGAGGGTAAAGGAAGAGAGAGAATTTCAGCCCCCCTTTTATACCCTTTTCTGGAACTGCTGTCACCTCGGTGGTCTCGACTGGACCGAGGTGGTACGGACCGAGGTGGTTCTTCAGAAACCCTAGTCGCCTTGGTTGCTCAAGAATCATCTCGGTCGAGGTGCTTTGACAGCAACCGAGATGTGCCTCAGTCAAACTCCGTCTTCTCAAATTCTCGAACTTCTGCCCTTCCAGTTATGCTCCTGGTTTGTATTCCTTCCTTAGATGTCACCTGTTGTCTGTCTAGCCAAAAACAAAACAAAGCAAAGCAAAAGCAAACTATCTAAGCTAGACTAGAATGAATCGTCTATGTGATAGGAGGTGCCCTCACCCCATACTTCACCTCCATTGTGGGGTGAATTAAGTAAGTCTATCAAACGCTCCAACAAGTGTAAGTGCTCATCGGGGAATGAATCGTCTATGGGTGGGTCGTCTTTCTCGCGTGAAGATGTAGGTAGCCGGCTGAGGTGATCCGCAACAGAATTTTTGGATCCCTTCTTATCGCGGATCTCTAAGTCGAACTCTTGAAGCAAGAGAATCCATCGAATAAGGCGTGGCTTGGCATCTTTCTTAGCAAGCAAGTAACGGATGGCTGCATGGTCGGTGTAGACAATGACTTTCGCCCCTACTATGTAAGAACGAAACTTCTCGAAAGCATATACAACCGCCAATAACTCCTTTTCGGTGGTAGCGTAGTTGCGTTGGGCTACATCTAGCGTCTTGCTAGCATAATAAATGGCGGTGGTCCGGCCATCCTTCTTCTGTCCAAGCACCGCTCCTACGGCTACATCACTAGCATCACACATGATCTCAAAGGGCAAGGTCCAATCCGGAGGTTGGATAATGGGAGCGGAGATCAACGCTTCCTTAATCCTGTAAAATGCATCAAGACATTCCTGCGAAAACTCAAAAACAACATCTTTATTCAAGAGGTTAGTTAGAGGTTTAGAAATCTTAGAGAAGTCCTTGATGAATCTCCTGTAGAAACCTGCATGCCCGAGAAAGCTCCTCACACATTTAACAGAACAAGGAGGAGGGAGTTTATCAATAGTCTCGATCTTAGCGCGATCGACCTCAATACCTCGATTAGAAACGAGGTGTCCTAGCACAATGCCTTCATTAACCATAAAATGACACTTCTCCTAATTCAAAACAAGGTTAGTGTCCTCACATCTTTGTAGTACTAGAGACAGGTTAGCTAGGCAATCATCAAAAGAGGAACTATATACTGAAAAATTATCCATAAATACCTCCATGATCTCCTCTATATACTCAGAAAAGATAGCCATCATGCATCGTTGGAAGGTAGGGGGTGCATTGCACAATCCAAATGGCATCCTCCTATAAGCAAATGTCCCCCATGGACAAGTGAAAGTGGTCTTCTCCTGATCATCCGGATGGATAGGAATCTGGAAGAATCCACTATAGCCGTCTAAGTAGCAAAAGTGTGAATGCTGGACCAACTGTTCGAGCATTTGATCAATGAAGGGAAGTGGAAAATGGTCCTTCCGAGTGGCCGTGTTCAGTTTCCTATAATCAATGCAAACCCTCCAGCCCGTGACGGTCCTAGTTGGGATCAACTCGTTGTTCTTATTCGTCACAACGGTCATCCCTCCTTTCTTCGGAACTACATGCACCGGGCTAACCCATTTGTTGTCCGAAATAGAATATATGATACCTGAATCCAACAACTTAAGAATTTCCTTCTTCACGACCTCTTTCATGATCGGATTTAACCGTCTTTGAGGTTCCCGTGAAGTCTTATGATCGTCCTCCATTAGAATTCTATGTATGCAGAAAGAAGGCTTAATGCCAATAAGATCATCTATAGTATAACCCAAAGCCTTTTGGTGCTTTCTCAGGACATGCATTAGTTTAGACAATTCAGATTCGGAGAGGGAAGCACTAACAATAACGGGATAAGTAGAATCCGGTCCAAGAAAGACATACCACAAGTGATTTGGGAGTTGTTTAAGCTCCACAACTGGGGGTGCTTTCTGAGGTGGATCCTTGCTTCCTCCTTCCAGTGGAGTAGATCCAGAAACTGGACTTTCAGAAGTCTCAGTTGAAATCGTCTCGCCATCGACCTCGGTCGAGGCGCAGAGGCGTTGACCGAGATGTTCTCCAGTCGCCTCACTTGGTCCAGAAAGTGCCTCGGTCGAGGTACTGTAACTGGAACCGAAACTGGAGATCTTCGTCTCCTGGATTAGTCTCTCAGTTTTAGCTCCTGGATCTTCTTCTAGTGTGTTTAAGCTCCGTATATCTGCATCACAAGAGGCATCTATACCTTCCTCCACTAAACTAAAACTGATAATTCTTTCAAGTGGATCTTTAGTAAGGATAGAGCTCACCAATTCTCTTGATTCTTCTTCATCGTAGATGTTGAAGATATCATCTCCTAGCTGCTCTCCCTTCATAGCCGCAAGTAATGCGAACTCCACTTTATCTCCGCCAATGTTAAATTTCAACTTGGCGTTCTTACAATCCACATTGCAACCCGAAGTTGCTAGAAATGGTCTCCCGAGAATGATAGGAACAGGATAATCTGCGGGAATGTCAAGTACAACAAAGTCTATAGGTAAATATAAGTTACCTAACTTAACCGGAACGTCTTCCAAAATGCCCACGGGATGGGTAATGGAGCGGTCCGCCATGTATAATCGAATCTTAACCAGCTTGGGCTCTCCAAGTCCGATCTTCACACATAGCTCTAGCGGAATGATGCTCACGTTGGCTCCTAGATCACATAAGGCTTCACAAGTGACATCCCCAACTTGAATGGGAATGCAAAATGAGCCGGGATCTCTCAACTTAGGTGGCATATTCTCCTTCATGATTTGAATAAGCTCCGAGGATTTAGATGTCATCCTTACTTCACCAAAATCTTCCAGCTTCCTCTTCTTTGATAGGATCTCCTTCAAGAACTTCCCATAGGCGGGCATCCCTAGCATAACATCAAGGAAAGGAATGTTAATGTGCAGTTTATTCATCAAGTCAAGGAACTTACCAAAGTGCTTGTCTAGATGTGCTCTGGCCCTTGACTGGGGAATGGAAGTGGTGGTTTGTATGCAGGAGGTGGAACATAAACTTCAGTTTTCCCCTCTGCTTTTTGTGGCTCCACCTCGGTTGGCATTTCAGCCGAAGTGTTCTTCGACTGCACCTGGACCGAGGTGGTCTTCGTCGGTACTGGCACCGACCGAGGCACTGGATCTGCAGTTTTCAGTCCACTCCTCGTCGTTATGGCCATGATCTGGCCCTTAGGGTTGCTTTCCGTCCTTGCTAGAAGCTTCCCTGGATCTCTTGGCGCTTCATTCGCCCTACTAGCAAGTTGTTGTTCAAAGGCCTTTTGGGCCTTCGAAAATGAAGTCATGGATGTCTCCATAGCACTAAGCTTGATCAAGATGGCCTCCAGCACTGCGTCTTTCTTTTCCGGCTGGGACGAACTTGATCCTTGCCCCTGGCTCTTTAATGGAGTAGAAGAAGAAGAGGAAGGGGAAGAGAGGAAAGGATTAGAGGAATCGTTAGAATTGGAGTTAGAATGATTGTTACCAGAATTTTGGTTGTTCGCCCTCCAATTATTGTTGTTGGATCCTCTATTGTTGTTGTGATTGTTGTTCCAGGAACCGTTGTTGTTGTTACGGTATCCATTGTTGTTGTTCCTTGATCCTTGATCTTCCTTCTTGGTTTGAGCAACCAAGAGTTCCTTCCATTGCTTCACGTCATTCTTCAAAGACGTGAGTTGATTGTTGTTTGGCGGAACTTCTTGGAAGTTAACTCTTTTAACTCCACCTTCCGCTCCTTGGTGGGAGTATTTCTCCATATGCAAAGCTTGCTTCTCAATAAAGTCCCAAGCTTCGTCAATCGCCATGTCCATAAAGGTACCGGCGGAGAGTAGTTGGAGGTTGAACTGGGTGCTTCCGTCCAGGCCCTTGAAGTATATCTCCAACAACTCTATCTTTGGAATCCCATGATGTGGGCAATCCAAAAGAATGTCCTTAAACCTCTCCCATGACTTGGACAAGCTCTCCTTGTCCTTCATAATGAATGCATTAATCTTCCCTCTCATTTCAGCGGTCTTAGAGGGGGGAAAGAATTTAGTCAAGAATTCCGTAGTCATCTCCTCCCAAGTGCTAATTTTTCCTGGAGGAAGAGATTGATACCAAGTAAGAGCTCTATCTTTTAAAGAAAAGTAAAAAGGTCTTAGCTTGTAGTTGTTGTTTTCTATTCTTGTGGGTCTCAAGGTCTCCATCAAGATCTCATAGTTTTGAAGATGTTGATGCGGAGATTCCTTCTCTAGCCCTCCGAACTGGCATTGGCGAATCATGGAAAGAACTTGCGGTCGAAGTTCGTAGTCATGGTCCGTCGGATCTCCTAGGTTAACTCCTGGACGCCTCAGTTGTTGATTGGGGTCCATCCTTTGACCTAGGGTTTGGGGGATTCTTGCAAAAAGAGCGCCTCGGACTGGCATCCGAGGTGGAAGTACCTCGGCCGGGGCGTCAGGTACTGGGACCTGCCTCGGTCGAGGGTCTAGAACTGGGACCTGCACCGGTCGAGGATCGGGAACTGGATCTTCCCTCGGTCGAAGTTGATATTGGTCTCGTAAGGCTGCCATATCTACTTCGATCGCTTCAGTCCTGGTGCGAGTTTCTTCTTTCTCTTGCCTAAGTTCTTCTCTGCTGAGGCGTAGCTGTTCTAACGCCTCCTTCAATTCGGCCTCAAGATCGCGATTGTCTTGGTTGGCCATCTTCGCTTCTCTTAAGCGTCGTTTATATGTCTTTTCTGGTTCGGGATCGTAAGGAACGATTTCCTTCCCAGTGCGGGTTCTTCGCATAAACCTAAGAAAGAACCTGCA
Source organism: Fagopyrum esculentum (assembly GCA_033239045.1). Lineage (NCBI taxonomy): Eukaryota > Viridiplantae > Streptophyta > Magnoliopsida > Caryophyllales > Polygonaceae > Fagopyrum > Fagopyrum esculentum. The sequence goes on along the minus strand of BSUD01000008.1, from coordinate 23,261,896 downwards.
AAAGTCACTCAAGTAGAGTGGTTAGAAGACACGGGGGCAAGTGCCCCAAAAGCGTACCGCAACCGGATCGGTCTAGACCAAGTCCCCGGCAACGGCGCCAAAAACTTGTTCTTAGGCGAAACTCTGTTCTGTTGCCGGAACAAGAACTTCGTATGTACCTAAGAACACAAACCTGCAAGAACACTCAAAAGAGATATTAAATAACAAGAGCAAAGCTCCCAAGCTTGACAACCGATAACCGAATTCGGCCTAAACCAACTACTCCCCGGCAACGGCGCCAAAAACTTGTTCGCTCCAAACGGTGTGTGCAAGCTTTAAATTTATAACCCTAGACGTAAGCTTGAAACAAGGATGCGAACCCGCAGTGTACGGGTCAATCGTAGTAAAAAGCAAGGAATTTTAGGGGTCGATCACAGGGACTTAGTGAAACAAAGTCGGAATAGGTAAGCTTCGTAATTACTAACCACTAAAGCGATTAAAACAATCAAAGATGATAAAAAGTCAATAAGGGAAATATGCAATTCTAGGGATTAAAACATCTAGTTGTGGTTCCAACTCAAGATCTAAAGATAAGCAGACAAAGCTGAGATTTTTGCATAGGGAAGGTGTTACTAAAGTGGAATAGATCACCGGGTAAGTCTCACTAATCACTAATCCCAAACCGTAACTCCTATTACCAGGTAAGTCTCAAGGAATTAAGATAAAGAACTATAACCTCAAACTAACACTCCAACTAAGGGAATAGAATCAACCTTTACCGGGTAAGTCTCAGGCTAACTCACAAAGATGGAATGGAAGCACACTCAAACCCCAATAAAGGATAAACCTTTATTAACTACACTTATGATCTTAGGTAAACAAACAAAGGAATTACCGGGTAAATCTCATCCTAGGCTTGCGTTGAACCAGGAAAGGTGTAATAAGAATAGGATTTGGCAAACTCTAACACTTAACTCTCAGTTTCAGATCAGATAAGTCACCTCGGTCAGCCAAATTCCACCCGGCCGAGATGTTCATCGACTGAGCGAGATGCTTAGGGTTAAGGTAAAGATTCGAACTTTCAGGGTCCTACTGTGATTAAGATTATTCTATCATTGTTTTTCCCACAACCTTCAGCCAATCACCCTAGAATCACACAAAGAGATTAGCCACTCATCATCATGAAAGTATTAATCAAATATATGGGAAGAAAGAGAATAATTGAACAAGAAAACCTTAAGAGAAAGGCTTCAATAACTGAATCAATTATTAAACCAACAAGCGTTCCTTGGATAGAAATCCAACAAGACAATCGACAAAGAAGGGAATCTAAGATAATCTTACAAAAACCCTTCAAAAGCTATAAAAGCTATAGACATTCTTCCTTCAACCTTCAAAAAGGTTCTTCAAATCTCCCAACTAGAGTACGGCTGTAGCGGATCTTCGAGTTGTTCCGAGTGATAGCGGATGGTATGCGAGAAATGAATTTGTGGAAAATCCAACCCTTTTTATAGGAAAAATTACTCTCCAAAGATAAGATATCTTAGAAAGATCTCTTCCCATAAAAATAGGTAAAATATATGGTCTATCTTATCTTCTTCCTTCCAGGAACCAAACCCAAAAATATAAGATCTTCTTTCCAAATATAAAAGATCTCAGCCAAAAATAAATATTCTCGCCGCGTCCCAGGTGTTCGCCTCGGTCGAGTCGACTTCTCTGGATCACCTCGGTCGAGGTGAATCTGTAGTCAACCGAGGTGAATCACAACTGAATGTGAAATCTCTCAAATCTGGTCCAAAGTGAATCTTTAATCCATGGCTATGCTTCCTGGATCATTCCTTAAGTTCCTGAATGTAGCTCTAATGACTCCATAGCTCCTTTTGCTCCTTTTTGATGCAAAACGTGCCATTTTACCTACGATTACAACAAAACTAGGTGTAGACCTCGATTCCCGCAAAGGTAGATGAAACGACAATATAATCACATAATATACATACAAACATGCAGATTATTGAAGATAAAACGTCTATACAAACCCCAAAATATAGACAATAATTCATGCTATCATAGGTCATCAGTCGAGAATGGACTTCTAGCACACTATATGTACGCTGTCTCAGTACTACCCCTCCATCTACATTTTATTGATTATCAGGATCAACTTGAATTTTCGTTGGAGTACCAAAATTTCTCATCAAACTCTTATATAGACACTTTTCAGTAATCAAGTTATTGGGGTAATACCGGATTCGTATAACAACCTCATCATTCAACTTTACTCTTTCTCATGTCTATTCCAGCTAAGATGTAGATTTCATCTACAATCAACTCACAACTCGATACGACATTTCATTACGACATTTAGTTATACTCTCTATGTTTGTTCCGTCCCTATAATCCCAAATATTATGTATCACATCCTTAGTCACAAGGGATTCCGTTGTCAATTTAGAAAATTGACCCCACTTTTGCTCGGAAGAGCACCATCATCCCCAGTTGTGTGGAATGTTAAGCACCCCCTACCTAGATTGACAAAGGACCTGTTCAAATAATTTGTTTCTTCTTACTCTTCTAGTTCTTCTTATATGAATTCATTCTTACTAACTATGATATGTACCCTTTTTTTTTAGCTAGTGGTAAGCAACTAATCACAACAATTCTCTTTACCACATTATTGTCATAAATGGTCATTACCGACCGTCAAAATCTTCTTAATTTCTTAATTAGAGTTACCGTATTGGACTCATTCAATGTTACTGTCAAGGATACTAATACTTGTATTGATTTAGCTTCACCATTGCCGCCTTTGATCTCTGGAAGAAATTCTCTAGATGTCGATAAAATTCCTTAATAACTTTGTGATTATTCTTCTTATCTACAAACCAGGCATCACTAGTTATCCCGCACGTGTAAATTATCTGTTGTTACCAAGTATTATGTAGTTGACCTTCTACAAGATCATAAAATTACTTTTCTTATATCTCTTTTGAAGTTTCCCGGTGAAAATCTATCTCCTCCAGTTTCTTTGTTAATACCTCTTTAGCTCTTTCCACAATCTGCACTTCTCTTGTTCTCTTATGAGATCACTATACTCTTCTGAGTCCAGTCATAGCATTCATCAGTCGTCAATGAGTTTATCAAGTCTTCCACAATAACTTGTAAGCGTGTCTTCACGATTCTTATTACTTTGTTCATTGTTTGTTTGCGGTTCTTTGATATGACCGTTAATGTTGGTAACTTAAATCTTTATGTGAATGAGAAGTTATTGTGGAATCTCTAGTCTACCAAACTTACTTTCCCACATTCTTCCCCTTGATTGGTGTTGTTTTGATCATGCTACCTTTATAGAATTTCGTTGTCTCAATTTTAGACTTCTAGTTTCTTTGATACTTATGTCGAAGTTTCTTTCAAAATTCATGTGTCCTTGAACGACTCCACATGCTTCCATGGTTACAACATTTATTTCTCGTCATTAAACTCACTCTCTATCTTTGTACCCTTTAATTTCTCCAAACTGGGTCAACACCCTATCTTCTTTGTACTCTCATGACCATGCTTGCATATGGTGGCGTCTGCCTCGATTGTAACATCCTTTACTCTGCAAATCTTGGTTGTACTCCGTTCTATATGATTCTTGTTCCCTTATTATTATTATACGTAATCCGATCTCTTGTCGTCTCTTACATGGTTCTTCTATTCATCTATGGGCTTCATAAGGCCAACTCCCTTGCATGACTTCCTATTCCTTCTGTCTGAGCTGACTCAGGAATTTCTTTCTCATCGAGTTGTACTTGTGGTAAAAATTATCTCAACATCTTTACTTCTTTGCCCACCCGTTCTTCGGATGATTTATAGGGTCACCAGGACACCCACTAGAGTATAATACTCAATCCTAGGTATGGATCCATTGTCTCGTGTTGAAAACTCTTCAAGTCCGCTACCGATTTATCATGAGGCGATAATTGCTTCATGATATCACAACTAAAGAATACAAGATATCCTTTAGGATACTAACATGCTACACATACACATATATATAATCATACATTAAAATATATCAATATAAGTCTAAATACTAATTCACCTATCATTCCAAGTTGCAGAGATCCACGGAGAACGATGGTGGTCCGACGTAATACTAACCCAACAACCCGACTATGCACATGTATAAAAACAGAAATCCGTTTTGAAAATCTTAGACCCCTTTCGGGTTCTAGTTATTTTATACATTCGGTCTTTCAGAAGATTTCAAGTGCATTGTTGCCAATCTAGAGCTTTGATACCAATTTTTAACACTCCAAATTTTCAAAACTCGGAGAGCTACTGGTTAGGACCTCGCAATGGGTCCTGGCCTTAATTTGACAACAACTTTATTAGGATGTTACAAAAAGGCACAAATGTATTTAAATTCTTTAAAAATAACAAACAATATTCGTGTGAATGAACAACACATGACAACTATATATATATATATAGATAACATGCATGCCGTATGGAAGACTCCCCCGTCCCCATCTAATGATTACGTGGACCCGGCTGACCATCCGTCCTGGATCTCTCTACAACTGTCTATCTCTACAAAATCTACAACACGGATAAAACCGCTAGCTAACAATCTAAATATAAGTAGAATAAAGATAGCACAAACACAAACAAGGTTACATAAACACCCATCATGCTGGCAAACAATCCGGTTATTATTTTCTGATAGCTTAGGTGATTCACTTTATTCCGTTTTAAAGTTGTGGCATGAGAAATCTTAAGATTTCTCGCTTCCGTTTCTTATCCAACTTGGTGCAGGTCTAGCACACCTCCGCCGGTAGCATCACTACAAACCAAGTATGGACCAGTCCCTAAAGAAACGCCAATCGCCCTCGGGCTAACTGAGCAGAATGCCACCGCCCGTTACTCTTAGGCCAAATGTGTAGGTCGGTCGATAATTAATAATAAGTAAGATTATAAACACATCATTCAAACACCACTATCATTATTCACACTCATGTCCAGAAGCTAGCTAACTAAGCCGTAAGGACTTACGTGAATCAAAACTCGATTCCTGTTATCTCAACTCGGTCCGCAACTGTTGGGACTCAATCGCCTGTCATAAGGGCAAGTGGATCAAAATACATCCTTTATTCTTAGAAGTCCATAACTTCTAAGATGTACAATCCCTTCAAGAGAAATTACTAAAAAGCCCTCCTAAGGTAAAATGAACATTTTACCCCCGGTCCCGAAACTCTCAAAATCCTATAATATATGCCCAAACCTTTCTTTGGGACTTAATTTCATAATCTAACTCTTAAGAGTTAGTTTAGGTAGAACTTATAGATTACCCATTTTTCTTAACTTTAAAAAAGGTCACTATGGTCCAACTTTAGCCTATAATACGAGACTCAAATGAATTATAATATTTCTTAGAAAATTACCCAAGTCATCTATGATATGCATATAAATCATAATGTCAAAGATCTCCAAAAAATACTCATTCAAGAATCCTATCTAAGTTCCCAAAGTTGGGTCCAACATCCCTAAATCCCATACTTAGCCAAAATTTGTGTAATTTTCTAACTGCACCAACATCTAGTTTGAACCTTCATAAATTTAAATCTAACCGTTGGATTAACCTCAAGTTTTGATACATCACCCTTTGCATGGAACTTTATAACATACTAAAAATTTAACGGTGGATTATATTTGTAAGATATCTAACGTAAGTTCCAACATGACTGCACAACACAAAATGTTTCTAGCACTTGTGAAATTCAGCAACGTCTAGAAAAACTACTTACAGCCTCGACTTTGAAAAATAATAACTCCTACACCTCTTGATGAAATCCTCTCAAATTTTGATATATTATACTATGTAATCCTAACTATGACATATCCGAAATTCAAGTCCAACAAAGATCAAAAGCCTATTCAAAACAAACTCACAAAACTGCATCACATGCAGTTTTTCTCAACACTCAACACACTTATAAAAACTGGATGATGAGCCAACTTTGGAACACCATAACTCTCAAACTATAACTCGGATTCCTATAAAATTTTATTATGATTTACTATGCAATACCGTCAATGACATATCAGAAAAGCAGCCAAAAAGGAAGAGTCTAGCTTACCTAAAAATGGACCCAAAGTTGATTGTTCAACACTTCCAAAAACTCAGGAAAACGTATGAAACTGTACAGCTCTCCTACGGTTGTTCTGAGTAGGTTTAACAGTCGAAACTGGTACACATTAGGGAATGAAAAGGTGGACTAAAGTGTAGTGTAGCAAGGGGTACAAGCCTTACCCGATTCTGAGACTCGAAGGCATGAAGGAAGGTGGCACGAAGGCTGCTGCTGCTTGCTGTCACTGGGGCGCATCTGCAGCGAGGAGGATACGCACTCTAGGGCTTGCTATGCTGTGTCATTGCTGCTTTTGTAGGATTGGAGGGCTAGAGAAGGGTGTCGGGTGCTTTTGTCACTGTGAAGGCACGAGCCCTGCTGGTGTGAAGAGACCGGATCCGTTGTAATACTCGGAAATTTAATTTCCGGTAAATCCCGAGTCATCATAAACCTGGTCATATTATGTGAAGAGTTAAGCACATAAAATGCTTTTATCAAATTCTATAATTTTATGTGAGGCTTTAATCTTCTTACATAATCCTTAGTTTTATAAATTAACACATTTTATCATTTTATGTGAGGACCTTACTATATCCTATGTGACACCGGATTCTTATCCTTTAATCATTTTTATCATTTTATGTGAGGACCTTAGTCACATAAAATACACAAGTCAATCTACCTTCTTTATTCTTTAAAATGGACCAATCCGAGCCATCTGCAGCATGCCTTCCGGGCCTTTACAAAGCTGAGTATTTTAGGCCTTTGTAACCCTACTATCTGGGCCTTCATGGACAGCCAGCTGGGCCGTGAGCTCTCCCTTCTCTCCTGAGCCCATCCGCAAACCTCCTTGGTGAAACCCTAGTTTTTTTTTCATGCCCAGCTGGGAAGTAGCCCAACCGTTCCTTCTTGCTCCTCACGTACAGCAACCGTCTGCAATGGAGAGGATCTCGGATCACGTTCTGTACGCTTGGACTCGCAACAGCAAGACAGCCGACGCTCCTCTCCTCTTCTGCACACCCCAGCCGGCGCTCCTCTCCATCTTCTGCACGCCGCTTCAGCCAAACGTACCAGCGTCCTCCCTCCTCTCCGTCTTCTGCACGCCGCTTCAGCAAAACGTACCAGCGTCCTCCCTCCTCTTTGTCTTCTACACACCAACGACAGCAGCGCTGGGCTAGAGGCGGCCATCCTCACTCCGTCCTTTCCGTCGCCTCCTGCAGACTCGACAAAAGCCGCACCCTTCTCCAGCCCTTCGATCTCGCAACAGAAGCCGTCTCCTGGACTGTACCTTCCCCTCACCTCCCGCGAACAGTGGACAAGCATCCCTTCGAGTTTTGGAGTCGGGTAAGACCCACATCTACCCCCTTACTTCCCCTCCATGTTTATGTGTCAATGGGTACCTCTAAACCACATTTAAACCCATACATTTCAGCCCAAAGGAGCAACTTCAGAGAGCTGGTACATCTCTCAGTTTTCTGATTTTTCGGAAGTGAAGTACAGTCAATTTCGGGTCAAGATTAGAGTAAGTTATACTCCTCCTTTGTTGCTGAATTTTGGATATGTTTTAGTCAGTAGTGTATAGTAGATCATACTAAAATTTGGGAAGAATCGGAGTTACGGTTTGAGAGTTATGATGTTGCAAAGTGGACTCCTCATGCAGTTTTTATATATGTGCTGAGTGTTGGGGAAAACAGCAAGTGATGCTGTTTTGTGAAATGGTTTTGAATAATCTCTTCATCTCCGTTGGGCTTGAATTTTGGATATGATATAGTTGACATATTGTTGTAGAACATATTAAAATTTGAGAGGCATCCAGTGAGTGGTTTGGGATTTAAGATTTTTCCAAAATTTAGTCGTAAGCAGTTTTTCTGTTGTGCTGAAATTCGGTTTTGTGAGATAGTTTTAAATAGGACTTTGATCTCCTTTGCGGCTGAATTTTGGATATATTAGAGATAAGATTTTATAGTGGAACATTTCAAAATTTGGGATAAATCCAGCGAGTAGTTTAGGAGTTATGATTTTTCAAAGTTAAGACAGTGTGTTGCTTGTTAAGTGTTGTAACCAACTTTAGAAATTTTTGTAGAAGCGATGTTTTAACAGTTTTAAGAAATTATTTCTCCTATGAGTAGATGGGATATCATAGATGATCTAGGAAATTATTTCGGAATTTTTATAAGATTATTCGAATTTTATATTTGAAGCTGTCGTTGGACTTTAGTGACTTTTCGGAAAATAGAAAATGGGTAGTTTTTCTAGTTGTTACCTAAAATCATCATAGGGAGTAGAATATTGTTAGTTAGCCTCAAATTATAATTTAAGTACATATTCCGAGTTTTTGGAAGTTCCAGGACTAAGGGAAAAATAGTCATTTTACCTTAAATAAACACTGTAATAACTTCTACATATAGAATCGTATATCTTAAGAGTTTTAGACTTATAAGTATCCAGGGAAATGTGTTGACCCACGTTCCTCCTCTGACAGGCAACTGAGTTCTGCACTTACGGATTTAGTGGTGGTTAAGAGAGAGTCGAGATTTGATTCTGGTAAGTCCACGGACTTACTTAGCTGGCTTCTTGTATGAGTGTAATGTGTATGAGTGGTGTTTGTTAGTTATGATAAACAACGAAACCGGATTAGGCCGACTTTATTATTTACGTAATTGACCCAAGTGTATGATAACGGGTCGTGACATCATATGCCTAGCTCTTGCGAGAGTCTAGGAGGTTCCCTGCGACCAGCCCAGTCCGGTAGACGGTCAGATGCATTAGTACCATTCCGCGTTGGTAAACGGGGATAGGGGCGAGGTTTGGGAATCCCTCGTGTCACAAAATAAGTATCATTAGTAATGACCTATCACCTAATTAAAGATAATAAAAGGATTGAGTGTGCATGTTGACTGTGTATGTTGTGTGTTTGTGCTTTTACCTTTATACTTATGCGTAGAATGTTAGCTAATGGTTTTACACCGCTTGTAGATGCCTTGTAGGTTAAGACAGTTGTAGAGAGATCCGGAGGAAATGGTCAGCCGGGTCCACGTACTCATTTAGTTGGGGACGGGGATGACTTCTTTTCTTCATATGCGTCGTTTTTTAATATCTTTTCTTGTAAGGCTGATACATATTTCGATGTATATATTGTTTACAGTTTTCAAATGTTTTAAATACTTTTGTGCCTTGTTGTAAGATCCAAGTTAAATTGTTGTCAAACTAAGGTCAGGACCCATTGTGAGGTCCTAACCAGTAGCTCCCCGAGTTCTCAGAATTTGGGGTGTTACAATGTGGTATCAAAGCTTTGGGTTGACAACAATGGCACTTGAAATCTTCTGAAAGACCAAATGTATAAAATAACTAGAACCCGAAAGGGGTCTAAAATTTTCAAAACGGATTTATGTTTTCACACGCGCGCATAGTCGGGTTGTTGGGTTAGTAGTACGTTGGACCACCATCGCTCTCCGTGGATCTCTACAACTTGGATCGATATGAGTTAGCATATGGACTTATTATGATGAGTATTAATGTATGTTATATATATGTGTATGTGTAATATGTTAGTATCCTAAAGGATATATTATATCCTTTAGTTGTGATATCATGAAGCGATTATCGCCTCATGATAAATCGGTAGCAGACTTGAAGAGTTTTCAACACGAGACAAAGGACTCGGACCTTGGATTAAGTATTATACTCGGGTGGGCGTCCTAGTAACCCTTGTTAACCATCCAAAGAACTAATAGGCGAAGAAGTAAAGATGTGGAGTTAATTTCGACCATAAGTACAATCAAATGAGGAAGAATTCCCGAGTCAACTCAGATAGAAGAAATAGAAGGTTATACAAGGGATTGGGTTGTATGAAGCCGAGAGATGAATTATAAGAACCATGCAAGAGACTACAAGAGTGCGGAGTAGAGATAACAATATTGGAACGAGCCAAGTAGAATTGAGTACAACCAAGATTGTGGAATCAAGGACATTACCATCGAGGCGGATGCCCCATAGACCATTATGGGCATGAGAAACCAGAAGAGACAAAGTGTCAATCCGGGTGCGAGAATCTAAGGTGCACGGAATGAAGACCTACAATTGAGTGTAAAAGCGAAAAGGCAGACTCCACAAGCGTGGGGAAGTTTTGACCTCCTCAGAGATATAAGTAGTTTGAAAGAAACCGCGACGCCAATATCCAAAGAATGGAAGCCTGTAGCAGGGTCAACGGAGTTTCATGAAGGCGATATTACCACTAACTCTAGTGAAGAAATCTGTATGGGAGAACTGCCATGCTAGACTCGAGAGTCCAGGGTAACCCGAATTATCACGGGACCTAAGCCATCAACACAGATGGTCCATGCAAAAGGAACTGCAAGAGGATGATCATTACGGCCATAAGAATTTCAAAGACGCTTGCAAGCTATCGTGAAAACTTGAAACGACTATTTATGCCAGATGAATGACACAATCAGACTAGAGAAATGGAGTTAGCCCAAAAGAAGCGGAAGGGTGGAAGGTTGAACAAAATAAAGAAGTATAAAAGGAGTGTTGTGAGCAATTGTTTACCTACTAGCTAAGGAAATTTTGACAGATCACAATTTACACGGAATGGAGAGATACAACTTAATGTAAGAGCGAAGGGTAGACTTCACAAGCTTGGAGACATTTTGTCTTCTTTAAAGATAAGAATTCTAAACGGAATCACAACGCAGTATCGAAAGGATTGAAGCCCTGTAACATAGTCAACACATATTTGGAAGGAAATATTACGAACAATTCAATTAAGGAACCTGTGCTTGAGAGAATCGTGTGGTGGACTCAAGAGCCCAGGGTAACCGCCATTTATAATAGAACATAGGTCATCAACATCGACGGTTCCTGTAAAGGGACTACAATTGGGATGTAATTAAAAGTCATCGGAACTACAAGACGCTTACCATCTATCGTGGAGTGTGAGGAACGACTTTTAACATTAAGCGAATGGCGCAATGAGACTTGAGAAGGAGAGTTGTCCCAAAGGAAGCAGAAGAGTGAAAGATAAGATGAACTAAAGATGGATAAAAGGATTAATCTAGTAGGTGATGTGCACCAAAAGTTTAATACCAATAGAGGTATGAAATTGAGATAAGTCAATTATTGACTGAGCGATGTCAGCCAAGGACGTGCAAGTATTGTTTCGTATCGACGAGTTATGTGTCGTTAAGAAGAAATATTTGTGATTGTGGATCTACGGAAGAAGTTTTTTTTCAATCGTTGTTTTATTTTCTTAAGGCAAGTAAAGAAGGTACTTGGTAATTCATCCGTATAAGACTCATGGTGTAATTGGAAGAAAGAGTTTTGCAGTCAATCATTTTATACTTACAGAAAAGGTTCTTAGGATTTATGAGTGACAACAGGATAATCAGAGTAGCGCAGCGGAAGCGTGGTGGGTCCTAACCCACAAAGCAAGAAGCTCAAGGGTACTGATGGATGTCGTGTCGAGTTTAAGATGGTGATAGTCGGTGAAATGCATTCTAGTTGGAAGAAACGTGAGATAGGCTATGTGAGTGACTGGAAATGTTGTACGGAAACTTATGTGCATGTAGAGGTAATAGAAGGAGACTGGTACCCTATTATGGATCCGAGTGAAGAGTGATGACTTTGTTACATGTTACCAGACAAGTAGTTTTGGAATTCTATACTAATGGAATACTCTAGAGTGAGTTTTCCGGATGGATTAGAGAAGAATTAACGATGTAATAAAAGTTTGTGCATGTGTTGCACTAGAAAACTCAAAGTGAGTAACTACCACTCTGAGTCAAAGATACATAAGAAAGAGAAGCGACCGGAGTATACTTACAACCCAGTAACCGTGCTTAAAGAAAGCATAATCTCGGAGCAAATTTACGTGTAATGTGATATCGGAACGGATCCGAGTTGCGTTTTGAGTCAGAGGGATACTATCGGGCTGGTAACCATGGTGGATAAAAGAGTGCACTGCTGATGGTATGCTAACAATTATTGAGTAGCTATGAGCAAGCGAAGGTGATGTGAGATCACCTTGTGTCTAGTGTTGTCATTGCGGGCACATTCTATGTCACGTAAGATCCTGGATACTGCGTAAGAAGTTTGAGGTGATCTAGAGATCTATAAAATAATATGATGATGTCGCTAGAACACAAATATTGACCACCGGATTTTGATTGTTATGTTATATCAAGTTTAAGACCAAAAATTAGCAGATGATGATTCTTTAATGGAGGAACCATATGACTGAGTCATATTAGGAGACAAGACCAAGTGAGTTGTGATACAACTAGCCTTAAGCACGTAGTAAAGTGTCGGGAGATGTATACGGGAGATATCGTAGATCGGATACTCGAAACCTTTTTAGAAGACCAGAAGGAAAGGAATTGGAATAAATTGTCTCACGAAGGTCATCAAAGAATTGGGAGGTGAGTTTTGTAAGACAACCATGTGAGATTTTGAAAAGCGGTTTAGGAGTGATTAATGGATTAGTTTTCCTCATTCCATCGGAAAGTGTGACCCTAGTTCTACACGGATTCAATTGGAGGAGATACCTACCAAACACGAGTTAGGTCAACAGATTGGAAGATCGGACAGTTGAGCCGGATGATATCGGTGAGATACCCAGTACACACTCTAGAACATGGTAGCATGCGCTTTTGAGGTAATTACATGAAAAGACTTTTGAGTGAGTGGTTTTATGAAAAGCCGACGAGGATACCTGATATCTTGTGGACAGTATGAGACATAACCTTTCAGAGATCTATACGAAGATAGTTGCGACCTTAGGACCGATGAGTTAGTACTCGGCCCTGTATCGGTGTGATATTGTGTGACTACTTGTTTGTTTCATGCTTGAGTGTTTTGTCAGTGATGTGTATTTTATTGGTAACCTTTGATGTGCGGGATACTTAGATATAGAAACGACAAGACTTATGATGTAGTAATTAGGTACACTAGGTTGTACCTTTATTTGTTCCTTGAAGACCGACCTTACAATTAACGTATATTAAGTTTCGGGGCGAAACTTATTTTAAGGGGGGATTGATGTAATAACCGAAAAGTTTATTTCCGGCTATCTTAGGAACAAATCAGAAATGATCGAGTGTGACCCTTTCCGGCCCTTTATTTCTTTTGTAGCAACTCTGACTATATGTCGTTATCTTTTAAGTTTCGGGACGAAACTGATTTTTAAGGGGGTACTGATGTAAAACCCGGAAATTTAATTTCCGGTAAATCCCGAGTCATCATAAACCTGGTCATATTATGTGAAGAGTTAAGCACATAAAATGCTTTTATCAACTTCTATAATTTTATGTGAGGCTTTAATCTTCTTACATAATCCTTAGTTTTATAAATTAACACATTTTATCATTTTATGTGAGGACCTTACAATATCCTATGTGACACCGGATTCTTATCCTTTAATCATTTTTATCATTTTATGTGAGGACCTTACTCACATAAAATACACAAGTCAATCTACCTTCTTTATTCTTTAAATGGACCCATCCGAGCCATCTGCAGCATGCCTTCCGGGCCTTTACAAAGCTGAGTATTTTAGGCCTTTGTAACCCTACTATCTGGGCCTTCATGGACAGCCAGCTGGGCCGTGAGCTCTCCCTTCTCTCCTGAGCCCATCCGCCAACCTCCTGGGTGAAACCCTAGTTTTTTTTTCATGCCCAGCTGGGAAGCAGCCCAACCGTTCCTTCTTGCTCCTCACGTACAACAACCGTCTGCAATGGAGAGGATCTCGGATCACGTTCTGCACGCTTGGACTCGCAATAGCAAGACAACCGACGCTCCTCTCCTCTTCTGCACACCCCAGTCGGCGCTCCTCTCCGTCTTCTGCATGCCGCTTCAGCCAAACGTACTAGCGTCCTCCCTCTTCTCCGTCTTCTGCACGCTGCTTCAGCAAAACGTATCAGCGTCCTCCCTCCTCTCCGTCTTCTGCACACCAACGACAACAGCGCTGGGCTGCAGGCGGCCATCCTCACTCCGTCCTCTCCGTCACCTCCTGCAGACTCGACAAAAGCCGCACCCTTCTCCAGCCCTTTGATCTCGCAACAGAAGCCGTCTCCTGGACTGTACCTTCCCCTCACCTCCTGCGAATAGTGGACAAGCATCCCTTCGAGTTTTGGAGTCGGGTAAGACCCACATCTACCCCCTTACATCCCCTCCATGTTTATGTGTCAATGGATACCTCTAAACCACATTTAAACCCATACATTTCAGCCCAGAGGAGCAACTTCAGAGAGCTATTACATCTCTCAGTTTTTTGAATTTTCGGAAGTGAAGAACAGTCAACTTCGGGTGAAGATTTGAGTAAGTTATACTCCTCCTTTGTTGCTGAATTTTGGTTATGTATTAGTCAGTAGTATATAGTAGATCATACTAAAATTTGGGAATAATCCGAGTTACGGTTTGAGAGTTATGATGTTGCAAAGTGGACTCCTCATGCAGTTTTTATATATGTGCTGAGTGTTGGGGAAAACAGCAAGTGATGCTGTTTTGTGAAATGGTTTTGAATAAGCTCTTGATCTCCGTTGGGCTTGAATTTTGGATATGATATAGTTGACATATTGTTGTAGAACATATTAAAATTTGAGAGGCATCCAGCGAGTGGTTTGGGATTTATGATTTTTCCAAGATTGAGTCGTAAGCAGTTTTTCTGTTGTGCTGAAATTCGGTTTTGTGAGATAGTTTTAAATAGGACTTTGATCTCCTTTGCGGCTGAATTTTGGATATATTAGAGATAAGATTTTATAGTGGAACATTTCAAAATTTGGGATAAATCCAGCGAGTAGTTTAGGAGTTATGATTTTTCAAAGTTAAGACAGTGTGGTGCTTGTTAAGTGTTGTAACCAACTTTAGAAATTTTTTTAGAAGCGATGTTTTAACAGTTTTAAGAAATTCTTTCTCCTATGTGTAGATGGGATATCATAGATGATCTAGGGAATTATTTCGGAATTTTTATAAGATTATTCGAATTATATATTTGAAGTTGTAGTTGGACTTTAGTGACTTTTCGGGAAATAGAAAATGGGTAGTTTTTCTAGTTGTTACCTAAAATCATCCTAGGGAGTAGAATATGGTTAGTTAGCCTCAAATTATAATTTAAGTACATATTCCGAGTTTTTGTAAGTTCCGGGACTAAGGGTAAAATAGTCATTTTACCTTAAATAAACACTGTAATAACTTCTGCACATAGAATCGTATATCTTAAGAGTTTTAGACTTATAAGTATCCAGGGAAATGTGTTGACCCACGTTCCTCCTCTGACAGGCAATTGAGTTCTGCACTTACGGATTTAGTGGTGGTTAAGAGAGAGTCGAGATTTGATTCTGGTAAGTCCACGGACTTACTTAGTTGGCTTCTTGTATGAGTGTAATGTGTATGAGTGGTGTTTGTTAGTTATGATACACAACGAAACCGGATTAGGCCAACTTTATTATTTACGTAATTGACCCAAGTGTATGATAACGGGTCGTGACATCATCTGCCTAGCTCTTGCGAGAGTCTAGGAGGTTCCCTGCGACCAGCCCAGTTCGGTAGACGGTCAGATGCATTAGTATCATTCCGCGTTGGTAAACGGGGACAGGGGCGAGGTTTGGGAATCCCTCGTGTCACAAAATAAGTATCATTAGTAATGACCTATCACCTAATTAAAGATAATAAAAGGATTGAGTGTGCATGTTGACTGTGTATGTTGTGTGTTTGTGTTTTTACCTTTACACTTATGCGTAGAATGTTAGCTAACGGTTTTACACCGCTTGTAGATGCCTTGCAGGTTAAGACAGTTGTAGAGAGATCCGGCGGAAATGGTCTGCCGGGTCCACGTACTCATTTAGTTGGGGACGGGGATGACTTCTGTTCTTCATATGCGTCGTTTTAATATCTTTTCTTGTAAGTCTGATACATATTTCGATGTATATATTGTTTACAGTTTTCAAATGTTTTAAATACTTTTGTGCCTTGTTGTAAGATCCAAGTTAAATTGTTGTCAAACTAAGGTCAGGACCCATTGTGAGGTCCTAACCAGTAGCTCCCCGAGTTCTCAGAATTTGGGGTGTTACATCCGTCTTTGCTGATTGTGTGATGGAGAGGATAAGAAGGAGGCATATAGGTTAGGTGTATGATTAGAGGAGGGAAAGACAACCAAGACTGACTTACCTCCACATCCAAGCCGCGATGGTGACCGGCGGTGGAGGGTTGTCTTTAGAACGTTTGTGTGCAGGAGAAGGCGGTTAAGAATGGATCTGTCGTAACACGAGGAGGCGGCAAGACTGAGATCATGTTGTTACTACGCGTGCAGACGAACGAAGGATGGCGACACAGTGTCGAGGAGGGAGACACGCTATGCTCTCACGTGAGAACAGGAGGCCGGAATAGGCGGCTAAGTCGCACGACTGTAGTTGGTAGTTGCGTGAAGGAGGGAGTTGGAGATATGGTTAGGGTTTTTTGGTCGATTCACGCAAGATGTGGCTGAGAAGAGAAGGAAGAGAGATGGGCTTGGGGTGATCTTGTCAAGACTTATCATAACTTTGTCATGGGCTTGTCCAATGCCTCCATGGTTTTGTAAAAAGGTCATCTAATTCTAGTTCTTGTAAGAGTGTCTTAAGATGGATTTTATGTGTTCACAAATTCACATAACATCATTTAAGTTGGTAAGAAGCATTTTATGTGATTAGCTTTCCACACAAAATGATAGAATTTATCAAATTATGGATATAATTTGATAATTGTATCATTTTATATGAGAATTAAATTCACATAAAATGATAAGATTTATGTTGACTTGGAATTAAAGGAATTTAAAATTCCGGGTATTACATTGTCCTTCACCATTATCTTGTTCGACTCATTGTAATCGATGTACAAACGGAGCTAACTGTTTCACTTTTTGCAAACTGGTGCTCTCCATAACAACTTCAAATCAAGAGTTTAAGATATATTTTAACATGAACTTCAAATCAAGAGTTCAAGATAACGTTTGGTGTTCTCTATGGCATTACACTAATTCTAATAAAATCTTATCACTAAGTTCTTGCAATTCCTCCTTCACTTGTTTCCACAACTCATGTCTCTGCACAAGTGTTATTCCATACGGCGCCTTAGACATCGGAATTAAATCAAGCTGGACCTTAGTGAAAACTTCCATATTCTGACGTATTGGAATCCGTGATATCTCAGGTTTTTTCTTTTCTCTTCCCGTCACATATCGTAATAACGAGACAATCTTGTCTTATCACTTTACAAGTGGTCATGCTACTAATAATCTACCCCGTTCTGTTGGGGTGACGTCCTTTAAAAACATGTATTGTTCTATCTTTAGCTACAATGTTTACCGTCCTCTTTCAGAGATCCTTCATCTCTTGAACTTGAGAGACTTGCTCGAGTCTTCTGACTCTAGTAGCCTTATTTAAGTATTCCTTTAACTTAATCTCATTCTCCCTCTTTGATGACATGATTGTAAAAATCTTCTAAGGTTTCTCACTTATGTGCAGCCATAAGAGTCCAAACTGCAGGACTTAACTGTGCTTCAAAACAATTGACCTTATCTTCTTTGCTTTCCACTACATCCCAACATATGGGAGGAGCTCTTCGTATTGTAAATAAGCTTTCACCATAGACATCCTTTCTTCAAGTAGGTGTAGACGTTTATACTTCACTTCTTTTTGCGACGTCCGTCCGACAACGGAGGTTTTAAATCCTCGATCTTTCATATACTTCTCATATATCTCATAACGACAACAAACTTCCAGACTTCGGTCTTCTCTTACTCTTGTTGGTCATCTTATGCATCTCTTCTATATATTCCCCTTTACGCATAACAACAATAGAAACCTCACTTTCCTCTTGGTTCTTCTAGTTTTCTTCACCCTAATCACACTTTAAATGTTCTGATCCGTGACTTTCCCCCATATGCCAATCTCATGACCTAAGAAGGTCGCACAGGGTCGTTACAATCCCTCCCTTGGAGATCTGTTACATTTACTTGATTTGATCTCATGCAATACTACTTGATTATGACATTTTCACTTCCGTTGATATAACTTCTTACTGCTGAGATTGAATCACCGGGAATATTCCAAGTTCTTGTTACTGTTCCTTTATGATCCCACAACATGGTTACTCTTCCCTTCCACACTCATTCATAGACCACCCGCACATGCGGATATTTGGTTGTCACCAATTAGCTTATAACTGACCTTCTCCAATGTCGGTGACTTACCATTCTTCTATACTTCCATGCTACCATTCTCATGAAAGCTATTCTCCTCGAGGTACTCTACCTTAAACTCCATTAGTTCCTTCTTCATTCCATGCTTCCTCTTCTTTATAAGGTAACTATATCTTCTTTTCCTTGTTGTTTCATATAACTCCCTTTCAAAGGCTTAACCATTCTTCATTGATGTCTTTCAAATGCACCTTCCCAAATATTATAGCCCTAGCTAGCATCCACTTGCGTTCCTCTTGGTTGGTTTCTTAAGTCTCTTGATCAAAGCTCCTCGTTTTGTCATTCATCTTCTTGGGATCATCATTTATACACACTTCCTCCTTCTGGGCGTTTCATAGCCTTATCAGAAACCGGTCAACCACACGTGAATCCCCACCATCCCTTCTTCTCATAACTCTAGTAATGTTGATAATTCACTTATTGGTACCTCGTAAACTTAACTTATGGTATTTTAAATCATTAGCAAATGGTTCGATCACTCTTATCGTCTTGACTCCAATGCTTAGGAGCGCCTAAAGAAAACTTCGCATCTTAATGGAATACCACCTTTAACCTTGCTAGAATGTACCCATCTCCTCCTCGATTCGCATCTTTGGTTTATTGTCACGCCACTTGGAAGAATCTTAAGTTCGTTGCCTCGAATTTTCTTCATTGATGTTCATCATTGCTTTCTCGTAACCACTCCCATAACTCCATGTCGTTTCCTTTCTTGTATAGCTTCAATCTCGGTTTTGTTTAAGTTAACTCAAAGTTCCCTTCTATTTGTTTGTCCTTTCCGCTTATGTCCTCTTTATCCTTCAAATGGTTTCTTTGACGTCCCCAAAAGAAGTCTGATGAATCGCCAGGGTGTTCGCCAGAACGTGATGCTCAACTCGGTACTTGAGCATACTCATCTTCGTATATATACTATTCTAATCACAAAAGGCGTTTATCCAAGGGCGATGATACCTTCCTATCATCTTAACCATAAGGTCCACTACTACTAATGTAAAACTAGCATACCATATGTGTATGTATATATAACTATATATATAAGTCCTGTATTCACATAATTACTAATATATCACATCCGGAAATCCATAATAACAAAACAAGGTCTAATACGCACTATAGACCACATATATAAGCATGCATATATATCAATTCCATCATGCAACTAAAATCCACATATACATAGCTACATATTCACATATATATATCAAAATCCAATAAACTAAGTTGCCGAGATCCACGGAAGGAGTGATGGTCGGTACATTCTACCCCGACTTCCTATGCTCGTGATTTTGAAAACGAAAAATCATTTTAAACTTAGAACCCTTGAGGGTTCTATTTCCCTCTATTCAGCCTTTAGAAGATTGCGAGTGCCATTGTTGTCAACCTAGGGCTCTAATACCACTTTTATAACACCCCAAATCCGCGGGACTCGGGATGCTACGCATTAGGACCTCACAATGGGTCCCGACCCTTAGCCTGACAACAATTTCACCGGATCTTTCAACAAACACGAATAAAGGCAAAAACCGAAATACATATTTATGCAATGTAATGAAACCCGAAAACATACAAACAAAGACTTCAGCCGATATACAATACCAAAGACGAAAAGCCATACACGCGGCATACGAACATAATAAATGAAGAATAAAACACAACCCGACTCCAATCAAAACCCACACCTAAAATGAACGGAACCCCGGCTGCCGACTCTTCCGGGTCTCTTGGCCGCATTCCTAACCTGCAAGGCAATCTACAATAATCGGTATAAAACCGTTAGCTAATATTCGCAGCATTAGAAGCAAGGTGAAGGCACATACACTCATACATCAACATAACACATAACATGCTCAAAACACACAAGTCCGGTTATTGTCTTTTTATTATTAGGTCGTATCCCGTTCTAATTCAACTTCTTTTGTAACACGACAATCTCCCGAAACTCGCCTCGGGGACTTACTGCATGGAACGGTACGGATGCATCCGACCGTCTAACCACAATGGCTAGTCGCCAAAAACCTCCTTACTCTACGCAAGAGCTAGACAAGTTGTCACCGCCCGTTATCATACAATTGGCCCAAATAATATATAAAGGTCGGTAATCCTATTCAAGTTTTATAAGTTATAATGAAATTAATAAAACACACACCACCAAACACGCATCGAATCTAATACATAGAATACGAGCTAAGTAAGTCCCAAGACTTACCTCGACCCAAACACTAACTCACAAAACGCTCTCGCTTCCCTTGGGAAGAAGCATACAACCAAGTTTGACTCTCATTCTAAGACCGCATCCTAGAATCCCTAATGCTCACACCACACTTGATAGCATGTATTATAGTCTATATTTTAGGACTTGTTTAGACGTTCTATCTTCAAAAATCTGCATGTTTGGATGTATATTATATGATTATATTGTTGTTTCGTCTACCTTTACGGAAATCGATATCTACACCAAGTTTCGTTGTAATCGTAGGTAAAATGGCACGTTTTGGATCGAAATGGAGCTAAGGAGCAAAGGAGTCATAGGAGCTACATTCAGGAGCTTAAAAGAGAACTCAGGGAGCAAGGAATTAACAAAGAAGATTTACTTTGGACCAGATTTGAGAGATTTCACATTCAACTGAGATTCACCTCGGCCAGCTACAGTGTCACCTCGACCGAAGTGATCTTGAGGAGCGTCCCGACCGAGGCAAACACCCTGGCGCGGCGAGATATATATTATTTGGCTGAGATCTTTTATTTTTGGAAGGAGAGATCTTATATTTTTTTTGCTGGATTTCTGGAAGGAATATCATATATTTAGGAGATCTATTTTAGAGAGAAGATATATTTTATCAGGAAATATCTTTTTAAGATATTATTATCTTCGGAAGATAATTCTCCTATAAAAAGGGCTGGATTTTCCATAATTCAGCTTGGTCGCATACTTGGAGATTGAAGAAGCTACAGTTAGGAAGGAGTTTTGGAAGTTTGAAGGAAGATTGAAGGAAGAAAGTTCATAGCTTGTGATAGCTTATGAGGGGATTTGTAAGACTTTCTTAGATTCCCTTTAGTTTAATTGTCTTGTTAGATTTGTGATCCAAGGAACGCTGATTTGTTTGATATTTGATTCAGTTATTGAAGCCTTATTCTTGAGGTTTTTGTGTTTAAATATTCATTCTTTCCCCATATATTTAATTATTGCTTTCATGATGATGAGTTGCTAATTTCCTTGTGCGATTCTAGGGTGATTGGGTGAAAGATGTGGGATAGACGATGATAGAATAATCTTAATCCCATTAGGACCCTGAAAGTTCGAGTCTTTGACCTTAACCCTAGAACATCTCGCTTAGTCGACGAACATCTCGGCCGGGGTGGAACTTGACTGACCGAGGTGACTTTTTCTGATCCGAAACTGAGAGTTAAGTGTTAGAGTTTGCCAAATCCTATTCTTATTACACCTTTCCTGGTTCAATGCAAGTTTAGGATGAGACTTACCCGGTGATTCCTTAGTTTGTTTACCCAAGATCATAAGTGTAGGTAATAAAGGTTTATCCTTTATTGGGGTTTGAGTGTGCCTTCATCCCATCTTTGTGAGTTAGCTTGACACTTACCCGATAAAGGTTGATTCTATTCCCTTAGTTGGTGTATTGGTTTGAGATTATAATTTCTTTCCTTAGTACCTTGAGACTTATCCGGTAATAGGAGCTTTTGGTTTGGGATTAGTGAGTAGTGAGACTTACCCGGTGATCTATTCCACTTTAGAAACACCTTCCCTTGCAAAAAATCACACCTTTGTCCGCTTATCTTGAGATCTTGAGTTGGAACCACAACTAGATGCTTTAATCCCTAGAATTTGCATACTTCCTTTAATTGACCTTATTATCATCTTTTTGATTGCTTTAATCACTTTTGTGGTTATTAGTTGCATTGACGACCTATACTTGCTTTGTTTCACCTAAGTCCCTGAGATCGACACTCCAGAATTCTTGCTTTTACTATAATTGATCCGTACACTGCGGGTTCCCATCCTTGTTTTAAGCATATTTCTTGGGATATAAATTTAAAGCTTGCACACACCGTTTGGAGCGAACAAGTTTTTGGCGCCGTTGCGGTGGACTTGGTCTACACCGAGTTGGTTGTAGTCGTCTTTCGGGGCAATTTCCCCTGTTGCTATTAACCACTCCACTTGAGTGACTTTCGCAAGTTCTTCTTTTTAGGTTTATGCGAAAAACCCGTGCAGGGCAGGAAATCGTTTCTTACGATCCCTAACCAGAAAAGACATACAAAACACGCTTGAAAGCAGTGAAAATGGCCAACCAAGACAATCGCGATCTTGAGGCCGAATTGAAGGAGGCGATGGAACAGCTGCGCCTCAATAGGGAAGAACTGCAGCGCGAGAGGGAGCAAACTCGCACCAGAACTGCAGAGATTGAAGCAGATATGGTTGATCTACGAGCCCGGATTCTGCATCGACCAGACCCTCAACCGAGGTAGGACCCCGCTCCAGTTGCCGCGGCCGAGATACTTCCACCTCGGATGCCTGTCCGAGATGTTCTTTTTGCAGGTATCCCACAAACCCTAGGACAGAGGATGGACCCAAATCAGCAAGTGAGGCGTCCAGGAGTCAACCTAGGTAATCCAGCGGAGCATGATTATGAACATCGACCGCAAGTTTTATCCATCATCCGCAATGCCAATTTGGAGGTTTAGAGAGGGAGTCTCCGCATCAACATTTGCAAAACTATGAGATTTTGATGGAGACCTTGAGACCTTAAAGGCTGGAAAATAATAATTACAAGCTAAGACCTTTTTACTTTTCTTTTAAAGACAGGGTGCTTACTTGGTATCAGTCTCTTCCTCCCGGAAAGATCAACACTTGGGAGGAGATGACGACGGAGTTCTTAACAAAATTCTTTCCTCCCTCCAAAACCGCTGAGATGAGAGGGAAGATCAATGCATTCATCATGAAGGACAAGGAGAGTTTGTCCAAGTCATGGGAGAGGTTTAAAGATGTTCTCTTGGATTGCCCAAATCATGGGATTCCAAAGATAGAGTTGATGGAGATATACTTGAAAGGATTGGATGGAGCTACCCAATTCAACCTTCAACTACTATCCGCCGGCACATTCATGGACATGCCGATTGATGAAGCTTGGGAGTTCATTGAACAACAAGCTTTGCACATGGAGAAATACATCCACCAAGGAGCTGAAAATGGAGTTAAGAGAGTTAATTTCTAGGAAGCTCCATCAAATGACAATCAACTCATCTCTCTAAAAAATGATGTGAAGCAATTGAAAGACCTTTTGGTTGCTTACACCAAAAAGGAGGAGGGAGGATATCAAGGCTCAAGGAACAACAATCATGGTTCCCGGAACAACAACTACAACAACAATAGAGGCTCCAACAACAACAATTGGAGATCCAACAATCAAAATCCGGGTAATCATTATTCTAATTCCAATTCTAATAATTCTCTTAATCCCTCTTCTTCTTCTTCTACTCCATTGAAGAGCTAGGAGCCTGGATCAAGTTTGTCTCAGCCAGTGAAGAAAGATGCAGTGTTGGAGGCCATCTTGATCAAGCTCAACGCTATGGAGACGTCCATGACTTCATTTTCAAAGGCACAAAAAGCCTTAGAGAAACAATTCTTTAATAAGGCGAATGAAGCGCCAAGAGACCCAGGGAAGCTCCCAGCAAGGACAGAGAGCAACCCAAAAGGACAGATCATTGCAATAACGACGAGAAGTGGACTGAAAATTGCAGATCCAGTGCCTCGGTCGATGTCAGTACAGACGAAGAACACCTCGGTCCAGGTACAGACGAGGAACACTTTGGTTAAGGTGCCACCCGAGGTGGAGTCCTAGAAAGCGACGGACAAAACTGAAGTTTATGTCCCAACTTCCTGCATATAAACCACCACTTCAATTCCCCCAGTCAAGGGCTAGAGCACATCTTGACAAGCACTTTGGTAAGTTCCTTGACTTGATGAATAAACTACATATTAACATCCCTTTCCTTGATGTTATTCTAGGGATGCCCGCCTATGGGAAGTTCTTAAAGGAGATTCTATCAAGAAAAAGGAAGCTGGAAGATTTTGGTGAAGTAAGGATGACATATAAATCCTCGGAGCACATTCAAATCATGAAGGAGAAGATGCCTCCTAAGTTGAGAGACCCCGGCTCATTTTGCATTCTCATTCAAGTTGGGGATGTGACTTGTGAGGCGTTGTGTGATCTAGGAGCCAGCGTGAGCATCATCCCGCTGGAGCTATGTGTAAAGATCGGACTTGGAGAGCCCAAGCCGGTGAAGATAAGGCTATACACGGCGGACCGCTCCATTACCCATCCCGTGGGTATTTTGGAAGATGTTCCAGTTAAGTTAGGTAACTTCTACTTACCTATAGCCTTTTTTGTACTTGATATTCCCGCAAATTAACCCGTTCCTATATTCTCGGGAGACCATTTCTAGCAACTTCGGGTTGCAATGTGGATTCTAAGAACGCCAAGTTGCAATTCAACATTGGCGGAGATCAAGTGGAGTTTGCATTGCTTGCTGCAATGAAAGGAGAGCCGCTGGAGCATGATATCTTCAACATCTATGATGAAGAAGAATCGAGAGAATTGGTGAGCTCTATCCTTATTAATGATCCTCTTGAAAGAGTTATTAGTTTTAGCTTAATGGAGGAAGGTATAGATGCTTCTTGTGATGCAGATATACGGAGCTTAAAAGCACTGGAAGAAGATCCAGGAGTTAAGATTGAAAAACTAATCCAGGAGAGGAGAATCTCCAGTTTTGGTCTCAGTTCCAATACCTCGACCGAGGCACTTTCTAGACCAAGCGAGGTGTTTTTAACTGAAGAACATCTCGGTCACCCACTCTGGACCTCGACCGAGGTCGAAAGCGAGATGATGTCAACTGAGACTTCTGAAAGTCCAGTTCTTCGATCTAGATCTACTCCACTGGAAGGAGGACACAAGGATCCCCTCATAAAGCACCCCCAGTTGTGGAGCTTAAACCCCTTCCAAGTCACTTGAGGTATGTTTTCCTTGGACCGGATTCTACTTATCCCGTTATTGTTAGTGCTTCCCTTTCCGAAACTGAATTATCTAAACTGATGCATGTCCTGAGAAAACATCAAAAGGGTTTGGGTTATACTATTGATGATATAATTGGTATTAAGCCTTCTTTCTGCATGCATAGAATACTAATGGAGGATGATCGACTTCACGGGAACCTCAAAGACGGTTAAATCCGATCATGAAAGAGGTTGTGAAGAAAGAAATTCTTACGTTGTTGGATGCAGGTATCATATTTCCTATCTCGGATAGCAAGTAGGTTAGCCCAGTACATGTAGTTCCGAAGAAAGGAGGGATGACCGTTGTGATGAATAAGAACAACGAGTTGATCCCAACTATACCCGTTACGGGCTGGAGGGTGTGCATCGATTATAGGAAGCTGAACGTGGCCATTCGGAAGGACCATTTTCCACTTCCCTTCATCGATCTAATGCTCGAACGGTTAGCCCAGCATTCACATTTTTGCTATTTAGATGGTTATAGTGGCTTCTTTCAGATTCCTATCCATCCGGATGATCAAGAGAAGACCACTTTCACTTGTCCATGGGGGACATTCCCGTATAGGAGGATGCCATTTGGATTATGTAATGCATCCGCTACCTTCCAGCAATGCATTATGGCTATCTTTTCCGAGTATATAGAGGAGATCGTGGAGGTATTTATGGATGACTTTTCAGTATATGGTTCCTCTTTTGATGATTGACTATCTAACCTTTCTCTAGTTCTACAAAGATGTGAAGACACTAATCTCGTTTTGAATTGGAAGAAGTGTCATTTTATGGTTAATGAAGGCATTGTGCTAGGACACCTCGTTTCCAACCGAGGTATTAAGGTCGATCGAGCTAAGATCGAAACTATCCAGAAACTTCCTCCCCCTTGTTCTGTTAAGGGTGTGCGGAGTTTTCTCGGGCATGCAGGTTTCTATAGGAGGGTCATCAAGGATTTCTCGAAGATTTCTAAACCACTAACTAAAAATCTTGAATAAGGATGTTGTTTTTGGGTTTTCGCAGGAATGTCTTGATGCATTTTTCAGGATAAAGGAAGCATTGATCTTCGCTCCCATTATCCAACCTCCGGATTTTTCCTTGCCCTTTGAGATCATTGTTAGCATGAAATATTGTGATATTTTAGGCACGTTTTCTAAGTGTATTTCATCCATATTGGTGTTCATTGATAAAGCATAGAAGCAATTGTGAGTTAGTTTATCTATATTGTCGATATAGAGGTCTACGTAAGCTTTGTGTTGATTGTAGGCGAATAAGAGCTAAAACCGGACAAATCAAGGGAGAATGGAGATGGATTGAGCATGTCCAAGGATTGAGGACACCACAAGGGAGCTAAGGAAGATGCTAGGATGAAGAATGGCACAAAACAAAGGAGAATTACGAGCACTCGACGTTCCACGCACTAAAATACGGCCGTACTAGAGTCCACGCTCTAAACCACGGCCGTGGAACTTTGGCAACATAAGCGTGGAGCATTCCAGAGGGTTACACGGCCGTGGAAGTTGTGAAGCACCGTGATGAATTTCCACGCTCTAAACCACGCTCTAAACCACGGGCGTGGAATCCCAAGGAACCGTGAATTAGGCGATCTTTTAACGTACAATTTGAAGCCACGATCTTTTACACAATGGGTTGGACACTTATTCTATCTTGCCCTATAAAAGGACGGAAAGAGAGAGATTCCGTCACCTTCGCTTACGCCTCCGCTTAGACTTCGCTTACGCTTATTGCAAGTGCTTAGGGTTTCAAGTCGGACGTGTGGAGATTGCTATTTCGCAACGGAGATTTGCGAAAAGTTGAAGATTTGGAAGTTACGCTTTGTCCTTAGGTTTGATTAGAAGACGGATTGACATCCCGTTCTTCGTTCTTATCAAGGGTTCTGATTGGTTTGTGTTATTCCGAATCTGATATACATTATCATTTTGTTTGTGGATTTGAAATTGATTTGAGATTTATTCAAGGTTTTCGAAGGTTTTCATCTTTCATTCTTTTAAATCTTGAATTTGATATCATAATGACTGTTGTTGGCTAAAACCCTTTAGCAATTCTAAGGTGAAAGGTTGATAGTTGTGGCTTAGATGATGATAGATCGATCGTAAACAGATTGGACCCTGAGAGTTAGAGAGAATCGCCAACGAACCAAAATCACGGTGTGTTCTTGAGTTCCACGGCCGTGGAATCTCAAGATCCACCCGTAATTTCCCTTAGTTTACGAACCTTGCTTTTACTTTAATCCAAAGTTAAAGATTTGCTTTAACTTAGTCTTGACTTGCCTTTTCTAGGTGGTAGTGAAGCCTCAACAACCTCTACCTCGATTTCGAGTGTCACAACCTTAATCGGTTTAGTTAGTCTTGATCCTTGGATTACAAGTTTGGGTATTTGACATTAATTCTTGTCTTTAGATCCTTTCTATACTGAAGCCTCAACAACCTTTATAGAGAGTATTTCTAGATAAGTCACATAAAGCCTTGGAACTTCACCGTACATTGCTTTGCATTAGTATACCTTTGCAGCTCTTAACTTTGTCCTTATATCTTTAGTATATCTTGAATCGATTGCCACAGCTGGATTCCTAGATCTTTAGGATTGTTGTTTTCCCAATAATTTACAAAGCTCATACATTTACTTGCTTGACGATTTATAATTGGATTTAACCCCCCAAATCCCTGTGTTCGATACTCTGGAATTCTTGCTTTACTACGCCGATCCGTACACTGCGGGTTCGCTTGCTTGATTCTAGTTTTATAAATTTAAAGCTTATTTGCATGCACACTAAGTGGCGAACAATCATGTGTGATGTAAGAGATGTGGCGGTAGGAGCGGTGCTTGGACAAAAGAAGGATGGTCGGACCAGCGCCATTTACTATGCTAGCAAGACGCTAGATGAAGCCCAACTAAACTACGCCACCACCGAAAAGGAGCTTTTGGCGGTTGTATATGCTTTTGAGAAATTTCACTCTTAATTAGTGGGAGTGAAAGTTATTGTTTACACTGACCATGCAGATATTCGTTACTTGCTTGCTAAGAAGGATGCTAAGCCACATCTTATTGAATGGATTCTCTTGCTTCAAGAGTTTGACCTAGAGATTCGCGATAAGAATGGATCCGAAAATTCTGTTGTGGATCAACTCAGTCGGCTACCTCCCTCTTCACGCGAAAAGGACGAACCACTCATAAACGATTCATTCTCCCGATGAGCACTTGCATTTGCTGGAACGTTTGATAGACTTCTTTATCTCACCCCATGATGAAGGTGAAGTATGGAGTGAGGATACCTTCCAGCATGTTTAGGGATGCCGTACGGTCCAGCTAGCGACCTTAAATCAAGCGCTTCTTGCGAGGCAACCCAAAGGTATTGCTTTCTTTTCCCTTTTTCTAGTCTAGCTTTAGATAGTTTGCTTTTGCTTTACTTTGCTTTGTTTTTGGTGTCACAGACAGAAACCAGGTACTTTCTAAGGAAGGATTACAACCCAGGAGCAACATTGGAACGACAGAAGTTCGAGAAATTGAGAAGACGGAGTTTGATTGAGACACATCTCGGTTGCTGTCAAAACACATCGACCGAGATAATTCTTGAGCAACCGAGGCGACTAGGGCTGACAACAATCCATCTCGGTCCAGACACCTCGGTCCAGTCGGGACCACCTCGACCGAGGTGATAGTAGAATCGTCGAGGGGTATAAAAGGGGAATAATTTCTCTGTCTTTCCCTAGCTCCCATCTCTCCCTCGACCGCGGTGTATATCCATCTTGTTTTCTTCATTTCTCGATCGTTTTCTACGATTCTTGGTTAGATCACGTGAGGAAAGGCTAGAGGAATAGATTGCAAGCGAGAAACTGCAACAAAAACGCTTCCAATCGACTGAATTTGGGTAATTAAATCGAAAACCCTAACTTTCCTCTTCTCACTAATTTAGGTCGAATTTGGCTTTGGTTGCCATTGGTTTATGTTGAAAAAGACTTAAGTACCCCATAGGAAGCAATTGGTAGTGAAATGGGGGGAAAAGAACTGAAATTCAGAGAGTGAAATCGAACAGCTTCTCGCCTCATTCCAATCGACCTGCGCCTCGGCCGAGGTGTTCTTGAGGCCTGTCAGAGCAACCGAGGTGAACCTGTCATTAGAGAGCAAAATGAGTTCTAGATCTGATCGCCATCTAGTTCTGAGGGATAGATCCTCACCCTCTTCTTCTTCTTCCCGACCTTCTATCCCGGTGATCCACGAGCGTCACCAGGCTGATTTTAACCGCATATGCGCGCGCCCCGTGATTACACCGCGTTTCTTGGATATCTCCGCTTTTGATTGCCTCCATGTAGCTGATGATCTTAGGAGGAGGGTTTCCATGGTGGGGCTAGAGCAGTTCATGGAGATTAGAGCTCCAGCCTACCTCGAGCCCACATTAGAGTTTGTGAGTTCTGTTACTCACTTGCTTGAGGAGAGACCCATCAAGTACCGGTTGCTGAACCGGAACTACCTAGTTCCCACGGACCAGTGGCAAGATATCTTTGGCTTCCCGACCCCCACAGTTCCCGACTTCCCTTCTCGAGCCGTAGCTCGACAGTTTTGGGGACAGATTGCTCACGTTGTAGAGCATATTGATAGGTGGAGACCTGGAGACTCTAGGGAGCGCATCATCTTCCACCTTGCTTTCTGACTAGCTCACCGGATCTTCAGTGAGACCCCTCTGGCGCGTACTGAGACGCCCTAGAAGATTAGACAGGGAGAGCTGCTCAGTCTTTTCTGTATGGTGACCGGGGGAGTGCCTAATTTTGGGGCGATGCTAGCTGAGGATCTGCACCGGATCAAGGTTAAGGGGAAGGGAGATATCTACTGTGGCGGCCTAGTGACTCATATAGCGACAGTTATGGAGCTGGATCTGAGTGCTTGTACATTGGTGGCGGCTGCCAAGCCGCTAGGACTGCAGGAGATAATCACGAGAAGGATTTTGGTTCCTCGTGGACTCACTACACCGTACGTGGCCATGTCTTGGGAGCAGACTGCCCCTCAGGGTATCATGTGGTCAGCTCAGTTCTCAGTCTACGATCCACAGTATTAGTCTACCGCATGAATACCTTACTATGAGGATGCTAGAGATGCGATAGCAGCTCAGGTGCAGGAGAAGGATGAGGACGATGATGGTGGTGCTGCCATGGAGACAGGGACAGATACAGCGGGCCCCAGTGTGCCAGTTGTCGACTTAGACGACGAGGCTACAGAGGAGGAGGCAGGTGCAGCACCATCACGTCCTTCTAGGCGTAGAGTCCGTAGGCAGAGGGATCCCATAGCTCATCAACGTATTGACGAGCTGACGGACCAGATGATTGACTCTTACGCTGCCCTGTCCTTGGATATGTTGGAGATGAGGGAGAGCGAGCACTACTAGCACCGTATGATGGAGATACAGTTCCAACATACCATGGGCTACCCATTTGACCCATCTCAGTATCCTTTCGTCCCGTATCCACCACCACCACTAGCACATAAGGATTAGAGCTAGCAGGGATTTATTTTCTTTATTTATTATGCAGCTCAGCTTATGTCCGGTGAGTACTCTATTTTTAGACTTCTTTTGACCCATTGGGACAATGTGTCCCAAGTATGGGGTATTGATGTATCTTATTTGACACTATGTGTATGCTTGTATGACTATGACTTTCTATTTATGATTTTGTTATGCTCTATGTGCTTATCTGAGTCTACATGCATGCATACATGTTATTTGATTAAAAAAACGTCAAAAACTAGTTAAGAAAAAAAAAATTTATGACCTCAACCGGGATGACTCTTGCCAAACGAGGTCAAGCACCTCGGTTGATTTAGAACATCTTGACTGAGGTGGTTTAATTGAAATAGTTTTTTAAACGATTTTTGTGCTTCTTTTCTGGATATGACCTCAGTGATGATTTTGTTTGCAGATTGGTTTTGAAATCTTTATATGTTTGAAAGGTTTTATGATATGTTTAAGTTGTTAAATGCTTTGTTTGAAATTTTTGGCATGCTTAATACTTTATTTTTATCTAAATTATGTTGAATTTGAAGGTTGACACCACATGATGAGTTCTCTCACTTTCTTCCTGGGATGATTAAGGCAATTCATTCTCTTCTCTTCTTCTTCTTCTTGATCATGCTTAGCTCCTCATATATACATTTGCCTCCCTTTACCTATCCGGGAATTTGGAAGAAAACAAGTGAAAAGCAAGTGAAAGAAAAGTTGAGATGTTGGCTGGAAGTTTAGAAAGAAACAAATAGGTTTGGAGAAGTCAATCATGATGATGAGTAACTCGGCACCATTCACATAGCCGGGTGTTTGTGTCTTGCCAAAGTCGGATTGAGCGATATTCCTAACGGGTCATGGTATGCGCATCAAGGGTTTGAGGCATCTCGAGAAATTGATGATTGCTGATCTCCTAGGCTTCGGTTATTGTGCACCTCTGTCCATGCATCCTAAAAAGTAAAAAGTAAATAAGCAAAGCTAATTGGTGGAAGATGTTGAAATTCAAAAGCAAGTAAAGTGAAGATCCTTTTCCCGGATTCTAGCACCACATTCCCTATATACATCCCACCCTCACACGTTTCTTGACCTTCTTTTGAAAAGCCCTTGAGACCTCGAGCTTGTTGATTGACTTGGTGGTTTAAACTGAATTATACATGATTAATTTCGATAATTATGATTTATTATGCATTCTATGATTTTATGTAAAGATGAAAAATTTCCTATATTAATAAAATGTTTTAATCTATGAGTGGAGCACACCACCAAAAATGTTTTGAAATACTTTTTATTGATCTTTATGACTTATAATCCATTCTATCTTGTACTTAAGATTTGGAACTTGCTTGGGGACAAGCAAGGGACAAGTATGGGGTATTTTGATAGCATGTATTATAGTCTATATTTTAGGACTTGTTTAGACGTTCTATCTTCAATAATCTGCATGTTTGGATGTATATTATATGATTATATTTTTGTTTCGTCTACCTTTACGGGAATCGAGGTCTACACCAAGTTTCGTTGTAATCGTAGGTAAAATGGCACGTTTTGGATCGAAATGGAGCTAAGGAGCAATGGAGTCATAGGAGCTACATTCAGGAGCTTAAAAGAGAACTCAGGGAGCAAGGAATTAACAAAGAAGATTTACTTTGGACCAGATTTGAGAGATTTCACATTCAACTGAGATTCACCTCGGTCAGCTATAGTGTCACCTCGACCGAAGTGATCTTGAGGAGCGTCCCGACCGAGGCAAACACCCTGGCGCGGCGAGATATATTTTATTTGGCTGAGATCTTTTATTTTTGGAAGGAGAGATCTTATATTTTTGGGCTGGATTCCTGGAAGGAATATCATATATTTAGGAGATCTATTTTAGAGATAAGATATATTTTATTAGGAAATATCTTTTTAAGATATTATTATCTTTGGAAGATAATTCTCCTATGAAAAGGGCTGGATTTTCCATAATTCAGCATGGTCGCATACTTGGAGATTGAAGAAGCTGCAGTTAGGAAGGATTTTTTGGAAGTTTGAAGGAAGATTGAAGGAAGGAAGTTCATAGCTTGTGATAGCTTATGAGGGGATTTGTAAGACTTTCTTAGATTCCCTTTAGTTTAATTGTCTTGTTAGATTTGTGATCCAAGGAACGCTGATTTGTTTGATATTTGATTCAGTTATTGAAGCCTTGTTCTTGAGGTTTTTGTGTTCAAATATTCATTCTTTCCCCATATATTTGATTATTGCTTTCATGATGATGAGTGGCTAATTTCCTTGTGCGATTCTAGGGTAATTGGGTGAAAGTTGTGGGAAAGACGATGATAGAATAATCTTAATCCCAGTAGGACCCTGAAAGTTCGAGTCTTTGACCTTAACCCTAGAACATCTCGTTCAGTCGACGAACCTCTCGGTCGGGGTGAAACTTGACTGACCGAGGTGACCTTTTTTTATCCGAAACTGAGAGTTAAGTGTTAGAGTTTGCCAAATCCTATTCTTATTACACCTTTCCTGGTTCAATGCAAGTTTAGGATGAGACTTACCCGGTGATTCCTTAGTTTGTTTACCCAAGATCATAAGTGTAGGTAATAAAGGTTTATCCTTTATTGGGGTTTGAGTGTGCCTTTATCCCATCTTTGTGAGTTAGCCTGAGACTTACCCGGTAAAGGTTGATTCTATTCCCTTAGTTGGTGTGTTGGTTTGAGATTATAATTCCTTTCCTTAGTACCTTGAGACTTACCCAGTAATAGGAGCTTTTGGTTTGGGATTAGTGAGTAGTGAGACTTACCCGGTGATCTATTCCACTTTAGAAACACCTTCCCTTGGAAAAAATCTCAGCTTTTTCCGCTTATCCTTAGATCTTGAGTTGGAACCACAACTAGATGTTTTAATCCCTAGAATTTGCATATTTCCTTTAATTGACCTTATATTTGATTGCTTTAATCGCTTTTGTGGTTATTAGTTGCATTGACGACTTATACTTGCTTTGTTTCACCTAAGTCCCTGAGATCGACACCCCGGAATTCTTGCTTTTACTATAATTGATCCGTACACTACGGGTTCGCATCCTTGTTTTAAGCATATTTCTTCGGATATAAATTTAAAGCTTGCACACACCGTTTGGAGCGAACAACACTCAACACAAGGTAGAAGTCCTTAGACTTCTAGACCCTAAGATCTCTCAAAAACATAACCCACAACACATACTAGGATAAACATGCCTAGTCTCAACAATCTGAACGGTATCAATACCATGCTAGGATACGCATATCCTAACCCATAATCCAACAACCATATAATCACAACCTCAAGCCTCGGATACTCACAAGATCAACCAAACACTCAACGTCTTACAACAATCGACAATCCTCAAAACTCACCTAAGGTCCAAACCACTACTTGGTATTCATTATAATTTATGCTAGATCCAACCTAGCATGATACTACTACTAATCATTACTTATTCGAGGTAAGATCATAAGCTCGGGGGAGAGGCTACTCACGTGCGTCAAAAGACGGAAGACGATCCATGGATGCCAATATGGATTCGTTGGCCTTGAATGGGGCGCTTCCAAACCTAGCACCAAACTAAGCGAATTTAGCATAACGCTAAATTTGGACATACTACATAGAATATATAAACTATAAGAATAATCCCCGTAATTCAAATCCGAGAGTTAAAATTATAAAAACACTTTCCGGACAATTTATATAATATTAGAAACTTGGTCAAAATCCGCAGTTAAATCTTCGGCCATAAATGCGGGATAAATCCAACAAAGGGAAAAAGTTATAATTGTAAAACCCGGGTCACAAACTACAATATAAAATTTGGGTCAATTTATGTAAATAAAAAATCTACCAAAATATGTAATTAATTCCAATGAGGGCATAATTGCAGAAATCATAAATCTAGGCCATAAACTGAAAATACAAAACAGTGGGTCACTTCTACAATTAACTCAAAATAAGGGGGGCCGGCTGTTAAATTTTGAAGAAGGGTTTCTTTAACCCCGTCGATGAAGGCGCATGTTGGGGAAAACAGATGCATAGCGGCTGCAGGAGGCAGGGTAATGCGGCGGCTAGGGCCCTAGCAAGGGGCAATGTGGCAACCGGCGAGGCTAAGGGTCAAGGGCTGCTCTGGCGGCGGCAGTGGCTCCCTAGTCCGGCGGCTTCAACGGCTTCATCCCGAGGTGGTGGTGTCTACGTTTCTAGCGAGGGAGAGACTCCGGGGGGGGG
>BSUD01000008.1:23192496-23226618 GCA_033239045.1 Fagopyrum esculentum | reverse complement strand
GGGGGGGGGGGGGGGGGGGGCGACTCGGTTTTTCTTCCGGAGGAGTGGAGCGGCTACGTTCAACTGAGGTGGTGGTGGTAGACCAGTCGGTGGCACGGATCTGAGGAAGTTGTTGCTGCTCCTTATGTGCCATGTCCGAGCGTGAAGGGAAAAAAAGGGAAGCTAAGGAAGGTTTGTTGCTGGTTTAACATCTGACTCAAATGAAAAGAGGAGGAAAGAGTGGAGATGAGGTAGTGCAGGGTAAAGTTGACGAGGGGTCAGCAACTAAGGGCTGCAGCCTAGAGGTGCTAGGTGGTGCGGTTTGCAGGCGGCTACCGAGCCATGAGAGGGCGAGGGACAAAAAGGAAAAAGACATAGACAAGAAAAAGAAAATAAAGAAAAAGGGAGTAAGAAAACAAAGAAGCAAGAAACATAAATAAATAACATAAAATGAACTCGATTAAAACACTCGATCGGGATTTCCGAATCGAAAACTTTTCCGATCTTTCCAATTATATTAATACGGATATACGTGCACATTACCAAAATAAAAATATACTCATAAAATATATTTTTCGTCGTAAAATACTTTTAATAAAATATTTAATTTGATAAAATATCGATAGAAGCCTAAAAAATGAATATCGCAAACGCGCCAAAATTTGGGGCGTTACATAAGGGTTTTAGCCAATAACAATCATCATAATGAAATCAATTATCAAATTAAGAGAGAAACAGAATTGAACTTAGAAAACTCAATGATATCCAAACAATCAATCTCCAAATATCAAAATGTGCTTGTGTTCAATGAATGTAAATCAAAGGAACAAAAAACCTCACAAAATCTCTAAATGCAACCAAAGAACGGGTTGTCAATCCGTCTTTGGAAAGTGCGTCCTTTTTCCTTCCTTGAACTCCAAGTAATCCTTCCTTCCAAAAGTCCTATGATCCAAAGATCCACGTTGTTGGGATTGAAAGCCAACTTCAGTGGGGCGTCTCATCCTGGAAATATTGGTGTCTGTAACGCCCCAAATTTTAGGCGTGTTTGCGATAATTATTCTCCTACTTTTGTTGATATTTTAGTAGTTTAAATAATTCTTATATAATTTTTAAAAGTATTTTTCGGCGTAAATTATTTTTCCCCAAGTGTATTTATATTTTGGGTATGTTTACATATAATCTTTTTTTTATTTACGGAAACATTCGGAAAATTTTCCCGATCCGGAAATCCCGTTCCAATTGATTTTGATCAAGTTATATGACACTCTTTTTCTTTTCCTTTTTTCATTTATTTAATTATTGTTTTTTTCATTGCTTCTTTATTTCCTTCTTTTTCTTGTGCACGGCACCATGATTGTTGGCCCCTAGCCTGGCCTCTCTCTACAAACCGACCCCTCGTCCCCTGCTACTTCGATCTCCTCATTTACCCCTCAACAATGCCTCTCTACTGAATCCTCTGGACTACCTTGCAAGCAAGCACAGGCTTGGAAACCACTTTCACACTCTCCCTTCGACCCCTGCGAACTGTCTTCACCCCTCCCGGCAAGCACAGCAACGTTCATCTCTCTTCATCTCCCTATGTTCCCCATTTCTCGCAACCTCGCTCCCCTTCTCTCGACCAAGCATCTTCTCTCCATCTCCCGGCCGAAACAAGCGCATCTCACCTTCTCGGCCCTCTATTTCATCCTGCATAGCAGATCTCCTCAAAACTCGTCCTCTCTGTCAAATCATTACACGAGAGCAGCAAGCCAGACGCTAGAGAAGCTCGCTCTGTGTCGATCCGTCGCCTTCGCCTTCTTTCCGCCGCCGGAACCTTGCGCAGCCCTCAATCTCCTCCATCGACGTCTCTGCAGGTCCTTTCACAATTCAAGCATGGATCTGCAACCATCCCTCTCTCGCCCAGGGACCACTGTTGTCTTCAGGCCGGAGCTCGCCGTTGTCGCCGCCGCCCTAGTGCCGTCAAGGAGCCCCACCTCGATCCTTGCAGTGCCACCGAAGGCCAAGACGGCCAGTGGCTTCCCCCGTAGCCTTCAAGGGTTCAGAAACCCTATTTATTGATTTAAATCGGGCCCCCTCTCTTTATGATTATTTACAGCTATGGCCCATATTTTTATAATTGAAGTTTTGACCCCTATTTCTGGATAGTTGCATTTATGCCCTCTATTGGGTTA
Organism: Fagopyrum esculentum; assembly: GCA_033239045.1. NCBI lineage: Eukaryota > Viridiplantae > Streptophyta > Magnoliopsida > Caryophyllales > Polygonaceae > Fagopyrum > Fagopyrum esculentum. The sequence goes on along the minus strand of BSUD01000008.1, from coordinate 23,224,468 downwards.
TTTTCAGAAAATGCCCCAATGTTTAATAAAGGATGATGTCCCATATTTATGAAATTGTATAATTTGCCCCAGAAAACATGTTAGCGGTTTTTAACCTTGAATTTTAATTATGGGGGACATTATTATATTTATATACTATATATTATGCCTTTGTTGGATTAAATTTGGTTTATGGCTCAAAGATTAATTGCGGTTTATGACCATTGTATAATTGCCCCGGGAAAAAGTTTTAACGAGTTTTAATCTTGGTTTTGAAAGCGAGTTTTCCTTAAGACTTATATAAGCTAAATCTTCCGTTCAAATTTAGCATATAAGCTAAATTTGCTTAGCTTTGATTTTAGGTCCGGAGGCGCCCCGATAAAGGCCATCGAATCCAAACTCGACATCCATAGGTCGTCTTCCGTCTTTTGACGTCGTGTGAGTATCCTTCTTCCTCGATCTAGTTATGTTTAGTGGTAGAATCATGCTAGGTTGGATCAAGTATAACTTAGTGGGAATGCCAAGTAGTGGCCTTGAACCATGTATGGTTGTTGGATAGTTTATGAGTTTTTGTCGAGTTATGTTTGGTATGATCTTAGGACAATCTTCGAGATTTGGATTTGGACCTATCATGCTAGGGTGTGACCTCATATAGGTTTTGGGAGACTAGAACGCCGAGGATTCTACTTATCGGTTAGTTATTGATTATCGTGCCTTGTCTTGAACAGGCTTTGGTTATTTTCCTTCGGAGAGTGATTCGGTTTCGTTTAGCTTTGAGACGAGGTAAGTCCTCGGACTTACTTAGCCGCTTTTATGCCTTATTTGGATATATATGGTGGTGTGTGTTTACCGCTTTTAAGCATGAAAATGGATTAGGATTTACTTGACCTTATTTATTGGCCCATCGTTACTACTATTATTATTATCGGGCGGTGACATCACTGGTCAGTTTCCCGAGGGAGACTGGGGGATCTCTGTGACTGTTTGCCCCTAGAGGTGTGTGCAAATAAGCTTTAAATTTATAAAACTAGAATCAAGCAGCGAACCCGCAGTGTACGGATCGAGGTAGCTAAGCAAGAATTTCAGAGTATCGAACACAGGGATTTGGGTGGGAACAAATTCGATTTCAGGTTATCAAGCAGTAAATATGGGAGTTTTGCAAATATTGGGAAAACAACAATCCTAAAGATCCGGGTATTCAGTTGCGGCAATAGATTCAAGATACACTAATGATGTAAAGACAGAGTAGAGATATGCAAAGGTATACTAATGTAAGGTAATCGTACGGTTGAGGTTCCAAAAACCTTGTGTAACTCACCTAAAAGATACTCCCTATACAGGTTGTTGAGGCTCAATATAGAAAGATTCTAAAGACGAGAATTAGTGTCGAATACCCAAACTTATAACCTAAAGATCAAGACTAACTTATCCGATTGAGGTTGTTGAGGCTCACAATCGAGGTAGAGGTTGTTGAGGCTTCACTACCACCTAGAAAAGACAAGTCTAAACTAAGTTAAAGCAAATCTTTAACTTTAGATTAAAGTAAAAGCAGGCTCGTAGACTAGAGGGAAATTACGGTTGGATCTTGAGATTCCACGGTCGTGGAACTCAAGAACAGCCCGTAATTTTAGGTTGTCGACGATTCTCTCTAACTCTCAGGGTCTAATCTGTTTGCGATCGATCTATCATCACCTATGCCACAACTATCAACCCTTCACCTTAGAATTGTTAAGGGTTTTTAGCCAATAACAGTCATATTGATATTAATTCAAGAATTAGAAGATAAAAGATGTAAACTTTCAAGAACTATCAATAATTTCAAATGAATCTCAAGATCACAATCAAGAACAAGTGTTTATCAAAAGATTCAAAACGGCGTAAACAATCACAACCTTAGGAAAGAAGAGGAACGGGATGTCAATCCGTTTCCAAATCAAACCTAAACAAGAAGAGCGATCTTCTTGCAAAATCTTCCAAGAACTTCGATCTCCAATGAGATCTCCCAATTACCTCAAAACGAGGGTTTATGCGTTGCTAAACGTCGATTGTAAGCGAGCCTGTGCGAGGACGTAAGCGAATATGACGGAATCTCTTTTCTTCCGTCTTTTTATAATGCAGGGCAAGGTGTCGGCCCGGCCCAATCTTCAAAAGATCATGGCTTCGAAACATGGCGAAAAGATTCGCCAAGATCACGGTCGTGGAAGATTCCACGACCGTAATTCCAGGGCGTGGAAACAATTACGGTTAGTTCCACGGCCGTAGAATCCCCTGGAATGAACATCGAATTCTGACTCTGAATCCACGGCCGTAATTCTGAACGTGGTTTGTGATACGGCCGTATTTTAGGGCGAAATTTAGGGCAAGAACGTGATTCTTCTCTAAACTCGTGTGTTCCTCAATTTAAGATTCCAAATTGCTTCCAAAAAGTGTCCTCGATCTATGGACATATCAACTCAACTCTCCTTTGCTCGATTCCGTTCGGAAATAGCTCCAAATCACCTATAATCAACATAGAACTCGTGTAGACATCCATATCGACAATATAGGCAATACTAGCTCACATATGCATAAAGATCAATCAAAGGCTATCAATATGAATCAAATACGATTAGAAAACGTGCCTAAAATACCACAATATTTCATGCTAACAAATAACCCCATACTTAGCACTTGCTTGTCCCTAAGCAAGGTCTTTCAAAAAGCTTTAAACAAGAGTTAGGATGAAATAATGTGTACCTTCTTTTGGATGAATGTGACCTCTAAAGAATAGATCATTCTCAAACCTTGCTTCAATCGTTTTTCAAACTTTCATACACTTAATTAGAGAGTAAAAGGCAAAGAAAACTCATGAATCAATTTAACTTCCAAACAAGCATTATAACCTTCAAATATTATCAAAATCAATCATAAGAAACTTCAATTTAGATCACCAAGTCATATAACATTCTTTTGATCTTAAGGACTTCCAAAGAAAAGGTCTAGAGTATGGAAGGGAAGGAAAAACTTTAAGGGAGAGTGGTGCATAAATCCGGGAAAGTGGACAACTACCTTCTTCTTCTTTTGCGGTTTCCGCAACACTTCACTTAGAGCTTCGCTCTCTTCTTTTCATTTTTCGACTTTACTTTTGGAGTTATGGATAGAGGTGCACAAAAACCGAAGCCTAGGAGATTGACGTTTCTCAAAATTGCAAGAGATGCCTCAAACCCTTAGCGCACATACCATAATCCGCTAGGAATATCGCTCAATCCGACTTTGGCAAGACACAAACACCCGGCTATGTGAATGGTGCCGAGTTACTCATCGTCATGATTGACTTCCCCAAACTTATAATTTCTTTCTATTCAATTGATTGCAAAAATTTGCTCTCATGGCCCTCCCACATCAAACATGCCTTTTTCATTCACTTTTCCAAGTTCCCGGATAGGTAAGGGAGGCTAATATTTCAATGAGGAGCTAGATGATCAAAGAAAGAAGAAAGAAAATATCGAATTGCCTTAATCATTTCAACAAGAAGTATAGGAACTTATAATGTGATTTCAACTTCAATCTCTCAACATGATTTAGGTAACGTTTTCACATTATGAAACTTGCAAAAGAGGTAGAATTCATTCATTTAAATTCTTTTCGATTTACCATCTTTTTAAGCATGCAATTGTCATCAAACTCAATTCGCAAGTAGTGATTATCATGGAAATCATCTCAATTCATTAGAAGCACAAAAATTTTCAAAATTTTTCAATTTTTATGGTTTTCAAAGTTCTTTTTCATGCAATGCGATAATAAAACGTGTAACACATAATGAACATGCAATGATAGTCTCGGAATGAAAGCAACATATAGAGTAGAGTTATTACAAACATTTAGTACATCCCACCCCATACTTAGGACGAACATTGTCCCTAATGTTCACAAGAAAGAACAAAAGAAAGAAAAGAAAAAGAAACTCACAAGTGGTGGCGGGAATGTCTAAAAACGAGCGGTCCGGTCATCAATCACTGCGGCACCGGTGGAGGTGGGAATGGAGAGAAACTCGGATCATAGAACCGCCCAAACTGCTGGCGGTAGACGTCCCTCATCATGTGGTCAAGGTCGTCTAAGCGTCCGTCTCTAGCATCCGCCCGGATCTCTAGTGCTCCGACTCTCTCTGAAAGTCCGGTAGCCCAATCCGGCATCCTCTCATACCATCCCGGGGCGTGATCATACCATGTGGGGGCATCTGCTGGTGCTGGCGGTGGTGGTGGTGGTGGTGCTGCTGCTGGCTGCGTCGTGGACCAAGGAGGAGGTGTGTCGTACCAGGTGGGAGGTGTAGTCATCCACGTGGGCCTCTCACTCACGCTAGCGCGGCGAGATGACGAGCCTGAAGCTCTAGCTGGGCGTGGAGAGCGCCTAGGTACATCCGGGGCCGCCTCCGGCTGATCCGGAAACGTGCCGAACTCCTGCTCCGCTCCTCCACCACTCTCGTACTGCTCTCCCATGTCCTCCTCATCCTCAGCCGGTGGTGGAACGTAAGGGGGAGCTACAAGCCTGTTCGCATGCATCGCAGCGAACGTCTCCTTCCAATTGTGGCGTCCCGCCACAATGGAATACTCTGGCAGCCACTCTATACCCCTACCCGTCCTACTCTCCCAGGGCATGCCCGCATAAGGCGGGCCTCTATGCGTGGGGAAGATGAGTCCCCTAACCATAAAGGCATGTAGGCCTAATGGAACCGCCGGTATACGTGTGCAAGCTGAAAAATCCACACCAAGCGATCTAGCAATGTGGGTCACCATCCCACCATATCCAATGTTCCCTCTCGATTTGTTCTTGAGTTTACTCATCGTCGCCGCCAAAAGAGTAGCACAATCTGCGTTGCATCCATAAAGCATAGCGTAAAGAAGGAATAGATCATCCGTCTTGATCTTTTGGGGCGTCTCCGTCCTAGGAAAGAGACACTCCGAAAGAACACGGTGAGCTATCTTCAAGGCTAGATGGTACATCAATCTAGCCTTGGTATCAGCTGGTTGCCAACGGTCCTCGTCGGCGTAAATCATAGCTACTTCCGCCCAAAAGTCCCTGGCGGAAACGCCTCTAGGAAGTCGACCGTTATAGGTCTCATGGAACCCGAAAATGGTCCCGAACTCAACAATACTAAGGTGATAGTCTCGATTCATGAGACGGAAGGAGACGGTCCTATCAACATGGATGTGCTCGAAGGACGTCACAACCTCTCGGGTAATCTCCTCATAAGCGTCTTCACGAATGTTCGTGAAGACTAGCAATCCGGCTCTATCCAAGAGCCATGTGAGATCATCAACTATGTTGAGAGGATGTAGATCCTCCAACAACAAACACCTAGGGCCAATCACTGCCCTCTTCTCTATCCTTTCAAATGCAGCTAGGTGGTTCTCATGTATGGTTGGGATGCTAGGGTGAGGTGGTGAAGATGGAGGTGAAGGCGAGGATGGTAGTGAGGGGGATGAGGGTGGTGGTGCCCTAGAGGTGGAGGGGTTCCCTTTCCTTTTCTTACTTTGCTCCCCTTTCTTCTCCTTTATCCTTCCCGACATTCTCCTCACAAAGTCCATTCTGTTCAAAATTACGGGCTGTTCTTCAGAAACCACGGCCGTGGAACCTCCAGAGACCGTGGTTTGTCACAGAATCTCGTGAATCTCAGCAAATTCACCAAATATCACCACAACAAGCAGTCCTAATCTAATTCCTTCCAATCTTTGTCAGTTCTTCTTAGAGTTCTATAGCAAAAACGAACTAAATCCGTGAAATTCGAGAAGAAAGATGTAACCTCTTTTTCGGATTGAAAAATCCAAAATGCGCGTTTGTTGATCGATTTCCACTCGATTTGTTGCTTGGATCTCGTTCGTGGTTGGATTTGCTGCAGTTTAGGAAGAAGAATCGTTGAAAACGATTAGGAAACGAAGAAATTGGAGTGGCTGCGGGTTTTCGGTTTCTAGGTCGTGGAATTTGGGAAATTTTGGTTAAGTGTGTGAAGGATGTGGGTTTTATAGTGGCCGGCAAAATTTCCAAAAATCACGGTCTGTCGGGGTGTTCCACGGCCGTGGAAGTGTACGAAACCGTGGTTTTGATGATTTTTCACAGACTTTTGAGAATTACGGCCATTGTAGCTATGACGACCGTAATTTAGACCGTGGAACCTTCTGTAAAGCTTCAAAGTCCAAATTTCGTCACTTTTCTTCGACATTATCCTTCCCTTCTCCTTTTCTATCGATCCTACAACCAAAAACACGAACATACCGGAGGAGATCGAGACAAAAATAAAGCGAAAACGTCTATTCTAAACTAAACTATGAATCGCAAACAAAAACGAGAATGCAATACCTTGGGTTGCCTCCCAAGAAGCGCTTTGTTTAAGGTCCGTAGCTAGACCAATCTTGCACTTATTCGAGTGCGGTAGGTGCAAACTCCTCAGCTTGGAGTTCCGGCGAGTACTTCTTGAGTCGTTGGCCGTTCACCTTAAAACTTCCGCTAGCTTCACCCCATACTTCAACTGCACCGTGGGGGAAAATACGCTTAATTAGAAAAGGTCCGGTCCAACGGGATTTAAGCTTACCTGGAAAGAGGCGAAGTCTTGAATTGAAGAGGAGAACTTGATCTCCTTCTTTGAAGTCCTTTGGAATGATATGCTTATCATGCCAACGCTTTGCTCTTTCCTTGTAGATCTTAGCGTTTTCGTAGGCGTTCAAACGGAGTTCATCCAGCTCGTTGATGTCTAGGAGACGCTTCTCTCCCGCTTCCTTCATGCCGAAATTCAGCCATTTGATAGCCCAAAACGCTTTGTGCTCTAGCTCTACCGGCAAATGACAAGACTTCCCATACACAAGGTTGTATGGTGTGGTTCCTATGGGAGTCTTGTACGCAGTCCGGTATGCCCATAATGCATCATCTAGTTTCAAGGACCAATCCTTCCTAGTCCTTGAAACCGTCTTCTCTAGAATTCCCTTGATCTCCCTATTTGAGATCTCAACTTGTCCACTTGTTTGTGGATGATAAGGGGTAGCTATCTTGTGAGTAACCCCATACTTGGCTAGGAGAGCTTCAAAGCGACGGGCTATGAAGTGAGAACCTCCATCACTAATGATCGTCTTTGGCGTCCCGAATCGTGGGAATATGGTCTTGTTGAAGAACTTGACCACCACCATGGCATCATTTGTGGGAGAGGCAATTGCTTCCACCCATCTAGAAACGTAGTCCACTGCCAATAATATGTATTGGTTTCCGCAAGAAGATGGGAATGGTCCCATGAAATCGACTCCCCAAACGTCGAAAATCTCCACCTCTTGGATGTTGTTGAGGGGCATCTCGTTCCTTCTAGAAATATTGCCTGTTCTTTGACAAGCATCGCAGCAAGAAACAAAGGATTGCACATCTTTAAATAAAGTAGGCCAATAGAATCCGGATTGCAATACCTTTGCGCTAGTTTTGTTCGAACTAGCGTGTCCTCCACAAGGTAGTGAATGACAATGGTGGATGACACTTTGCATCTCATCTTCCGGCACACATCGCCGAATGATGCCATCCGGACCTCTCTTAAAGAGGAGAGGCTCGTTCCAATAATATTCCCGGACGTCCTTGAAGAACTTCTTCCTTTGTGCGTATGATAGTCCGGGTGGTATTTCCTGGCAAACCAAATAGTTAACGAAATCAGCAAACCATGGTTCGTTACCTTTGGAGATTACCTTGATGCACTCCTCTATAATATGTAGGTGTTCGTCCGGAAAGGAGTCATCAATGGGCAATTGGTCGTCCTCTAGATGTGTTAGACGACTTAAATGATCCGCAACAGAATTTTCCGAGCCTTTCTTGTCGCGGATCTCAAGATCGAATTCTTGTAGGAGAAGAATCCATCTAATCAGCCTTGGCTTCGCATCTTTCTTCGCAAGTAGGTACCGGATCGCAGCATGATCCGTGTAGACAATCACCTTTGCACCTACAAGATAAGAGCGAAACTTGTCAATAGCGTAGACAATGGCTAGAAACTCTTTTTCCGTAGTGGCGTAGTTGAGCTGAGCTTCGTCTAGCGTCTTGCTAGCGTAGTATATGGCGTGGGTTCGTCCTTCTTTTCGTTGTCCAAGAACAGCTCCAATGGCTACGTCACTAGCGTCGCACATAATCTCGAAAGGGAGAGTCCAATCCGGGGGTTGGATAATAGGTGCTGAAATTAGAGCTTGCCGAATAGTGTTAAACGCATCCAAACATTCCTGCGAAAACTCAAAAACCGCATCCTTCATCAATAGATTAGTGAGAGGTTTTGATATCTTAGAAAAGTCCTTAATAAACGTCTATAGAATCCAGCATGTTCTAGGAAACTTCTTATCCCCTTCACCGAAATTGGGGGAGGAAGTTTCTCTATGGTCTCTATCTTAGCCTTGTCTACCTCTATCCCTCTACTGGAGACTAAGTGACCTAACACGATTCCTTCCTTAACCATAAACTGACACTTCTCCCAGTTAAGAACTAGGTTAGTGTCTTCACATCTTTGCAAAACAAGAGAAAGGTTAGAAAGACAATCGTTAAAAGAGGAACCGTAAATAGAGAAGTCGTCCATGAAGACTTCCATGATTTCCTCTACGTATTCGGAGAAGATGGCCATCATGCACCGTTGAAAGGTGGTTGGGGCGTTGCAAAGCCCGAACGGCATTCTCCTATAGGCGAACGTACCCCAAGGGCATGTGAATGTGGTCTTCTCTTGATCATCCGGATGTATCGGAATCTGAAAGAAGCCACTATAACCGTCAAGGTAGCAAAAGTGTGAATGTTGTGCTAACCTTTCAAGCATCTGATCGATGAATGGCAATGGAAAGTGATCCTTCCACGTTGCGTTGTTGAGCTTGCGGTAGTCTATACACATTCGCCATCCAGTTACGGTTCGGGTAGGAATGAGTTCGTTGTTCTTATTGGTGATGACCGTCATTCCTCCCTTCTTTAGAACTACTTGAACTGGACTCACCCACTTGCTATCGGAGATAGGATAGATGATACCTGCATCAAGAAGTTTAAGAATTTCCTTCTTGACAACCTCCTTCATGGTCGGATTCAACCGCCTTTGAGGTTGTCTTGAAGTTCTAAAGTCTTCCTCCATTGGTATCTTATGCATGCATAGGGAGGGTTTAATTCCTACTAAGTCCTCAATAGTATAGCCTATGGCTTTTCTATGTTTCCTAAGGACCATCATGAGCTGTTCATGTTCATCTATGCTTAATTCGGAACTAACAATAACCGGAAAGGTGGAATTAGATCCAAGAAAAGCGTACCTTAGATGAGTAGGAAGTGGTTTGAGTTCCATCACCTTCGGAGCTTCCAATGATCCTTGAGGAGCTTCCGATGTTTCCTTGGAAGTTTCTAAGGGTGTTGAATGGGTTGGAGAAGAATTAGAAGAAGCTGAAGAAGTATGCCGATCACCCTCTTCCACGGTCAAAATTACGGTCTCCTCTGGTGTTCCACGGCCGTAATATCCTGTGGAATGGAGGTTGATTTTGGTCGTGGAATCCACGGTCGTGGAATACAGGGTATGACCGTGGATTCTAATGTTCTCAGCCTCATCGTGGAGTTTTTCAAACTCCACTCCATGCATCTCTTCTTGTGCTTCTAAGGCTTCAATTTCTTCTTTGCACTCTTCTTCTTCTCCTACATTGGTTAGACTCATAGTAATAACCTTTTGTAAAGGATCGTTAAAGAGAATCGCACTTACCTCCTCCCTAGACAAACCTTCTTCGTCTTGGATATCGTAGATATCTTCGTCAAAGATTGGTTCCTTCACTAGAGTGGAAAGAACGAATTCTACTTTCTCTTCTCCAATATCAAAAGCGAGTCTCCCATTCTTGCAATCGACCATGCAGCCGGAAGTTGCAAGAAACGGTCTTCCGAGTATGATCGGGACCGGACTATCTGCAGGAATGTCAAGCACGACAAAATCAATGGGAACAAAGAATTTACCTAGCTTGACCGGGACGTCTTCTACAATGCCGACGGGACGAGTAATGGATCGATCCGCCATGTATAACGTCATCTTCACCGGTTTAGGGTCGCCTAAACCGATCTTCCTGCACAATGCAAGTGGTATGATGCTCACACTTGCTCCTAAGTCACATAAAGCGTCATATGTGACCTCTCCTACTCCAATGGGAATGCAAAATGACACCGGATCTTTCAGCTTTGGGGGCATTTTCTCCTTCATCGTCCTGATGAGATCCGAAGAATCCGAACTCATCTTGACTTCACCGAAATCTTCTAGCTTCCTCTTGTTAGAGAGGAGCTCCTTCAAGAACTTGCCATAGGCCGGCATACCTACAATAGCATCGATGAAGGGTATATTAATATGCAGCTTGCTCATGAGTTCTATGAACTTACCGAATTGTTTATCTAGGCGCGCTCGTGCTCTAGATTGAGGGAATGGTAGGGGAGGTTTGTAAGCTGGAGGAGGAACATAGACGTCTTCCTTCTCCTTCCCCTTTTCTTTGTCCTTCTCTACGGGGACTTCAACGAACGTAGGCTGCGGATCGATGGTAGTCACTCCGCTCCTAGTTGTAATCGCCATTACCCTTCCCTTAGGGTTGTCCTCCGTCTTTCCTGGAAGTTTCCCTTGATTTCTAGGAACTTCCTCCGCATGATCGAACATTTGGTTTTCTAAAACTTTTTGAGCTTTGTCAATCTTAGAAACTCGATCATCAACCTTAATGAGGCGGTTCTCCATCCCTTGAAGCTTTCCCAAGATCGTTTCCAACATGGGATCCGGCTTCTCCTTTCCCGTATTATTTTCTCCATTAGATGATTGCCCCTGGCTTTTCAAAGGAGTAGAGGAAGAGGAGGGTGGAGTTAGCGAATTGGAATTGGAAGGATAGGAGTTACCGGAATTTTGTTGATTGGAGCGCCAATTGTTGTTGTTTGAGCCCCGATTGTTGTTCCAATTGTTGTTGTTCCGGTTGTTGTTGTTTCCATTCCAATTGTTATTCCGGTTATTGTTCCGGTTATTGTTGTTGCGGTTGGTGTTATCACCGCCGTTGTTGTTGTTGCCCAAATAACCAACATCCTTCCCTTGTTGCTTTGGGAAGTTGGTCTTGATAGTCTCCTTCAACTCCTTGATCTCATTGTTGAGGGAGAAAATTTGAGTTTGAGCTTCATGTGTGAGCTTCGCTCCTTGTTCCACACGATTTCCCTCCACTTTCCGGTGGGAATACTTCTCTATGACTCTTGCTTGCTTCTCAATGAAGTCCCAAGCGTCATCTTCCCTCATGTCCATGAACGTTCCACATGAGAGGGATTGGAGGTTGAATTGCGTTCCCGCATCCAGCCCTTTGTAGTAAATTTCCAGCAAGGCAAGTTTGGATATGCCATGATGAGGGCAATCCAAGAGCAAATCCTGAAACCTTTCCCAAGATTGAAACAAACTTTCGTTAGGTCTCATAGAAAAAGCATTAATCTTACCTCTAAGTTCCGTTGTTTTGGAAGGCGGGAAGAATTTAGTGAGAAACTCTGCAGAAAGGTCTTCCCACGTGTCTAGTTTCCCATTAGGAAGAGCTTGATACCAGGACAGCGCCTTCCCTTTCAAAGAGAAGAAGAAAGGTTTAAGCTTGTAGCTGTTGGTAGTGGCGCTCTTTGGTCTCATTGTCTCCATCATGCACTCGAAGTTCTGCAAGTGCTGGTGTGGAGATTCGGTACTTGTACCGCCAAACTGACTTTGGCGAACAAGGGTGATAACTTGAGGGTTGAAGCTAAACCCTTGCACATCTTCAGCATCAAAGTTCACGCCCAAACGGCGTGGTTGTTGTGTTGGATCCATTCGTTGGCCAAGAGTTCTTGGCTCGTTATCCACACGTTCGACTCTCGCATTCCTTGGTGGGATGCGGCGATTAGTAGCTCCTTGCGGATTGAAGGGATTCACATTGACCGCGGGATCAATCTCTTCTAACGGTGGCATGGAAGAATCACTATCATCAGCGGATGAGTGGCTTTTTCTTCTAGACCTTGATCTTCTTCTCGAGGACTTCTTGCCTATCTTATCTTCAAGATCGCTCATCTTTATCCTCATTTGGAAGAGCATGTCTTGTAGACCGTTAACTTGAGATTGATGACGATCCATCTCATCCTGGCGGAGAGTCTCATTCCATCGGAGTTGAGCTTCCTTCTCCGCCAACTCCGTTTGAAGATCGCGTTCGTTCTCTTCAGCCATCTTCTTTTCCTTGTTCGCCCCTAGAGGTGTGTGCAAATAAGCTTTAAATTTATAAAACTAGAATCAAGCAGCGAACCCGCAGTGTACGGATCGAGGTAGCTAAGCAAGAATTCCAGAGTATCGAACACAGGGATTTGAGTGGGAACAAATTCGATTTCAGGTTATCAAGTAGTAAATATGGGAGTTTTGCAAATATTGGGAAAACAACAATCCTAAAGATCCGGGTATTCAGTTGCGGCAATAGATTCAAGATACACTAATGATGTAAAGACAGAGTAGAGATATGCAAAGGTATACTAATGTAAGGTAATCGTACGGTTGAGGTTCCAAAAACCTTGTGTAACTCACCTAAAAGATACTCCCTATACAGGTTGTTGAGGCTCAATATAGAAAGATTCTAAAGACAAGAATTAGTGTCGAATACCCAAACTTATAACCTAAAGATCAAGACTAACTTATCCGATTGAGGTTGTTGAGGCTCACAATCGAGGTAGAGGTTGTTGAGGCTTCACTACCACCTAGAAAAGACAAGTCTAAACTAAGTTAAAGCAAATCTTTAACTTTAGATTAAAGTAAAAGCAGGCTCGTAGACTAGAGGGAAATTACGGTTGGATCTTGAGATTCCACGGTCGTGGAACTCAAGAACAGCCCGTAATTTTAGGTTGTCGACGATTCTCTCTAACTCTCAGGGTCTAATCTGTTTGCGATCGATCTATCATCACCTATGCCACAACTATCAACCCTTCACCTTAGAATTGTTAAGGGTTTTTAGCCAATAACAGTCATATTGATATTAATTCAAGAATTAGAAGATAAAAGATGTAAACTTTCAAGAACTATCAATAATTTCAAATGAATCTCAAGATCACAATCAAGAACAAGTGTTTATCAAAAGATTCAAAACGGCGTAAACAATCACAACCTTAGGAAAGAAGAGGAACGGGATGTCAATCCGTTTCCAAATCAAACCTAAACAAGAAGAGCGATCTTCTTGCAAAATCTTCCAAGAACTTCGATCTCCAATGAGATCTCCCAATTACCTCAAAACGAGGGTTTATGCGTTGCTAAACGTCGATTGTAAGCGAGCCTGTGCGAGGACGTAAGCGAATATGACGGAATCTCTTTTCTTCCGTCTTTTTATAATGCAGGGCAAGGTGTCGGCCCGGCCCAATCTTCAAAAGATCATGGCTTCGAAACATGGCGAAAAGATTCGCCAAGATCACGGTCGTGGAAGATTCCACGACCGTAATTCCAGGGCGTGGAAACAATTACGGTTAGTTCCACGGCCGTAGAATCCCCTGGAATGAACATCGAATTCTGACTCTGAATCCACGGCCGTAATTCTGAACGTGGTTTGTGATACGGCCGTATTTTAGGGCGTAATTTAGGGCAAGAACGTGATTCTTCTCTAAACTCGTGTGTTCCTCAATTTAAGATTCCAAATTGCTTCCAAAAAGTGTCCTCGATCTATGGACATATCAACTCAACTCTCCTTTGCTCGATTCCGTTCGGAAATAGCTCCAAATCACCTATAATCAACATAGAACTCGTGTAGACATCCATATCGACAATATAGGCAATACTAGCTCACATATGCATAAAGATCAATCAAAGACTATCAATATGAATCAAATACGATTAGAAAACGTGCCTAAAATACCACAATATTTCATGCTAACAGCGACCAGGCCATACACGGTACGGGCGGGCTTCTTCATCACTCCCACAGGGCATACGGGTTGGGCACTGCCACACTCTTGTTGGTTACACGGGGACAGAGGCAAGAGTTATAAGACTCTTGTGTCACACTTGAAACAAATGAATTAGATATGGAACGACCTAAAAAGATACTTTGGAATGAATGTTCATGTTGTGTGCCTTGTGTTCTTCTTTGTGTGTTTGTGCCATATTATCTTTATAATGCCTAGAATGTGAGCTAACGGTTTTATACCGATTGTTGTAGTTGATGTGCAGGATAGGATGTGGCCGAGTGATCCGGAGAAGTGGGCAGCCGGGGTTCCGTACATTTTAGGTTGAGTTGGGTTTTGGAGTTCTTGTGTTGTTGTTATTGTATATTGTGTTGATGTTGTTGTAAGGACGGCTGGAGTCTTTCCTTTCTTTTATTTTCGGGTTTCATAACATTGCATAAAAATGTATTTCAGTTTTGGCCTTTATTTGTGCCTTGTTGCATGATCCGGTGAAATTGTTGTCAGGCTAAGGGTCAGGACCATTGTGAGGTCTCCGCCCGTAGCATCCCGAGTCCCGCGGATTCGGGGTGTTACAGTGTCAGCCGTTGCAGCTGTCCAAGTTTGTCTTCTAATGTTGAAGGCTATAGAATATTTATAAGGATAAAACCCTAAATATTTGAGCTGAAAATAAATTGAGTCCGTTGGTATCAGAGCCCACTCTGGTGCGCGGTATCAGAATATACTCTAGCGCGTCAGACGGTATCTAAAAATAATTTGGCGCGTCAGACGGTATCATAGAATACTTTGTCTCCTTCCTAGCTCCTTTTTATGCTCCTTTATGTCCCGCTTCAAGGCTTGATCCTTAAATATGCCATTTCGCTCCATAATTCGTCAAATTACCTACAATTGCAATAAAACTCTCTGTGTAGACCTCTATTCTCGCAAAGTAGGTAAATATAATCATAAATGCTATGAATGTATGTCTATACATGCCAAATAAAGAAAAATTATATATAAAATGCTTAAATATAGGTAATAATTCATATCATCAAAATACCTCATACTTGCTTCTTGCTTGTCCCCAAACAAGGTTCAAACTTAAGATACAAGATGATATGGATTATGAATATGCAAAAACAAAGAAAAACCACAATATTTTTTGTTGTGCTTCTATTCATAGATTACCCTAAAATGATTGCTTCACAGCTAATAACAATCATCATATGATCAAAAGGAATTACATCATGGAAAGGATAATCACACTTTGCAAGAAAATCATAACATGCATCATAACTTGCAATATATCAAAATCAATCATGAGGAATCCAATTTAGACCACAAAGCCAAACAACATACTCAAAGATCTCAAGATCTTTCAAGTAAAGGTCAAGAAACGTGTTAAGGTGGGATATGTATAGGATATGTGGTGCAAAATCCGGGAAAGAGGATAATAACATCACAACTTCTCAAGCACACTTCAACTTCCACCAATAGGAGCTTTGCTCTTCTTTTTCAACATAATTTTTTGACTTTACTTTTTGAGATCAAAGACAGAGGTGCATAATAACCGAAACCTAGGAAATCAGCATTAACTCAATATTTTCGAGTTGCCTCAAACCGTGATGCATATACAATGACTCGTTAGGAATATCACTCAATCTGACTTTGGCAAGACACAAATACCCAGCTATGTGAATGGTGTCGAGTTACTCATCATCATGATTGACTTCCCCAAACCTATTTTCTAACACAATTCACCACTTTCAACTTCTAACTTTAAACTTTCGCACAATTGCATCCTAATTCCCGGATAGGTAAGAAGGGGCAATATATAGATATACATGAGGAGCTAAAAAGTGATCAAGAAGAAGAAAGGAATATAAATGAAACGCCTTAATCATATAAATAAGAAGTGTAAGAACTTATCATGCGGTTTCAACCTTCAATACTCAACATGATTTAGAATGAAAGCAAATTATCATACATGCATGAAATTCTATCAAAGTATTCAAATCCCACATGTCATAAATCAATTCAAACATATCAAAATCATCATTGCTATTTCGCAAAACAATATTCATCATAGAGATCATATCCATCCTAGAAGCACAAAAAATTTTAAAATTTCACAAATTTTTGGATTTTTCAAAATCATACATGATGCAAGACATAAAACATGCACATGGTATTGCAAATACCTCCACCCCATACTTAAAACTCACATTGGGAACAATGTGAAGAAAAGAAAAGATGGAAAAAGATACTCATAATGTAAGATGGCGAATCAGGCAAGGCGAATTATCAATCGGGCGGTGGTGGTGGTGGGAATCTATAGAAGCTCAATAGGGAACTCTGAATACTCCAATCGTTGTCAAAGAATGTTGTTGAATGAAGAAGCGGAGCATGTCTCAACCGTAAAAATTTTCCGTAATTTTTTTTTTTGCCGAAACAAACGCGGCCGTGGAAATCACCCCTGGCAAAACCATTCCCATGGTTTAGGCCGTGGTGAGTCTCGACATGCTTTTCCACGGGTTTAATTCAGGAAACCACGTCCGTGGAACCTATTTTTACCCGTGGAATATTCTCTTTCGTCCAAAACTCCAAATTTGACGTTGTTTTGCATTCCTTAACTTCTTTTGGAGGATTTTTAGGCCTGACATTCAAAGACACAAGACAAACCGGAAAGGCACCAAAGAAAAGACAAAAACAAACTAAACTAACCTATTCTATGAAAGAGGGAAAGGAAATCAACACCTTGGGTTGCCTCCCAAGAAGCGCTTTGTTTAAGATCGCTAGCTAGACCAATCTCCATGGATGATTCAATGCACTTAGAACATCTTAGATTGCTCTTCAAATCCATCATTAAACTCTTCAAAAACATTTCCAGTTCCTAATTTCACCGGCAAATGGTAGGATCTTCCACGTACAAGCTTGTACAATTTGGTTCTCACTAGAATCCTACCTTTCTTCCTATGCCTCCATGGGACATAACTCAGCTTTGCATCCCATCCTTTCCTAGATCGAGAAAACAACTTCTCGAGAATTCTAGTAGCTTCCCCATCTTCAGCTTGGGGATAGTACAAGGTCTTTGCCACGTTAGTCACCCGATACTTCAGCAAAATACACTTCATCGCCTTAACGGTGAAGTGCTTGCTAGCTCCACTCCTTGCAATTCAAGGAGAATCTTCTTTCAGCAAATTCAGGGGAGGTTTCATCTTGACCTTAGGAGGTTTCTTTGGAAAAGACCTCCAACTCTTCGGTGCATTCCTGAAAAAATTGGTAATTTTAATAGGAATTTCAAAGGGAGCAAGAGAAAGTATCTTGTAAAGCATTTCAAAACTTGGGACAAGATTTGTGTTAGGATGACAATCCTCACATAAAACTTCACCCAACTCAGTTGATCATCCTTCAACCTTGGTCACAGTTTTAATGATTTGCCAAGGTTCTCCACATCTTTCTCTTTTTCTAGCTCAACCGATTCTTCTTCAATCTCGACCCCAATTTCAGCAATTGGATCGAGGTCTTCCACTTCTTCCTCTTCTTCAACGAGGACTTCAAGAGGGGATTGAGGATCGACAAGATGAATGCTCAAGACATAAAATTCTTCTTTGTTGGATAAATGATTTTCCAAGGCTTTTTCAACCTTAGAAATAACATTTTTGGTGTCTTCTATCTCTTCCATCCTTCTTAGCAGTTTTTTATCATAGGATCGGAAGCTTTCTTCTAACTTCTTCATCAAATACTCCACCTTTGATTCAAGCGGATCTTCAAGAGGTTGCTCATAAACTTTGTGAGGGGGATTGAGCTCATCTCAATAGGCGAGCTCATCCTCAATGACTTCATCTCTTTCTCTTTCATTGTCAAACCAATAGAAGGCGTATTTCTCTTCCAAGTGTTCATAATGGTCCGCCCTAGCACTTTGTCTTGCTATCCAGGCTGGATCGAATGAAGGTTCATAGCTCCATGCAGCCATTGGAAGCCCTTAAAACTCAAAAACTCATACCAAACGATTAAAAGAAAAAAAAAGCTTCCAAGCTAGACAACCGAAAATCGAAATTGGTCTAGACCAAATCCCCCACAACGGAGCCAAAAACTTGATCTTTGGCGAAACTTTGTTTCGTTGCCGGAATGAGAACTTCGTATGTACCTAAAAACACAAATCTGCAAGAACAATCAAGCAGAAAGATCAATAGTAAAAGCAAGAACAGTCCCCGGCAACGGCGCCTAAAACTTGTTCGCTCAAAAGTGTGCGTGCAAAATCTTAAATTATCAAATCTGAAATCAAGCAAAGCGAACCTGCAGTGTACGGATCGGTATAGTAAAACAAGAATTCCAAAGTCGAACTCAGAGATTTGGGGATCAAATTCAGTTCGTAAATTGTCTAGCAAAATAATGAACCTTTTGTAAAGATTAATGGGAAAACAACGATTCTAAAGATTCAAGTATCCAATTGCGGCAATGGATTCAAGATGTTCTAAAGATATAAGGACAGAGTTAGGATTGCAAAGGCATAGATCTAAGGTAGGGAATTGTACGGTGAAGTTCCAAACCCATAAGTCTCACCCAAAGGCTCTCTAAATAAAGGATGACGAGTCTCGTTATAAAGGGGATATAAGGACAATATTAACCTCTCAAATACCCATGCCCAAACCCAAGGGAATCAAAGATAAGCCAAACAGGTTAAGGTTATGACACTCGTAACCTAAGTAGAGGGTGTTGAGTCTCACTACTACCTAGAAAAAGGTAAGTTAGGGCTAGGTTAGCGCCAATCTTTAACTTTGGATCAAAGCAAAAGCAAAACATGTCAACACAAGGGAAAACCACGGTTAGATCTTGAGGAACCACGGCCGTGGAACTCAAGAACAGGTCGTGGAAAGGTACGACGATGAGGTTTCTCGCAACTCTCAAGGTCCAATCTGTTTTGGTTCAATCTATTATCATCGATTCCACAACTATCAACCCTTCACCCTAAAATCGCCTAAGGGTTTTAGCCAATAACAATCATCATAATGAATCCAATTATCAAATTAAGAGAGAAAAAGAATAGAACTTAGAAAACTCAATTATATCCAAACAATCAATCTCCAAATATGAAAATGTGCTTGTGTTCAATGAATGTAAGTCAAAGAAACAGAAAACCTCACAAAATCTCTAAATACAACCAAAGAACGGGTTGTCAATCCGTCTTTGGAAAGTGCGTCCTTTCTCCTTCCTTAAACTCCAAGTAATTCTTCCTTCCAAAAGTGATATGATCCAAAGATCCACGTTGTTGGGATTGAAAGTGTAAGACCCCAGTCTTTTGCCTTCACCACCCCCGCACTGAAGAGTGCCGCCCCTGCGGCTGACGAAAGATTGTGCCCGATCTTTCTTTCGATCGTTTTATCTTCCTTCCATAGATAGAATATCCGATATTCTATCTTCTAGGCCAGTTTCCTTATCTTTTTTCAAACCCTAGACGCCCTTCCCGTCTATCTTTCCATCCCATCCCTTTATATTCCCGGTTTTTCCTCTTTTCCCCGTTTTTTGCTTACGTCTTCTTCAACTCTAAGAGTTGCAGCCGCTCCCTTGCTTTATGCAACCTTGCTGAACGTGTAAGTTCATCTCTTCTGGTTTCTCCATCCCGTTCTTATAGTTGCTGCATGCCTTCTCCTTATGTTTCATTTTCTTCTTCGTTCTTCTCCAAGGTTCAAGCTTGAGCCTTGGTTCCTGTGGAGTGTTCCATTGTTGATCCTTTGATGTTCACAGGCTCCCTTGGTTGAGTTGTGACGTGATTGTGCACTGAGTAGAGCAAGCTTTGGCCTTTTCTGTGTTCCTTGGTGTCGAAGGAGTCGACATCGCTTCTGCAATGTAAACCGCCCCGTGTCTCTGCTGTGCCGCCCCCGCGGCCATCCGCCCTTGCGCCTTGTCCAGCCGCCCTTGTGGTTTCTTCTTCAGTAACTCCCGTCTTTGGTGAGTTTCTTCCTTCCTTCCTTTCCTCGTTCCTTTCTTGGTTTCTTATGGTTGTTCCTTGTCAACTGAGTTGCTGTAAGACTAAGGTTGAGTCCTTAGCTTGTGGAGATCATTGAGACTAGAAGTTGTAGACTTCTAGCAACCGTTTCGTTTCTGATTCGGGATGCTTGTGTCAACAGGCTTTCATTGCTCCTTTCCTGAGGGAAACTAAACTTTTCCTTAGTGTTCTCTGAGTTGTTGCTGAGCTTTTGGGTTACCTTTGAGTGAGGTAAGTCCCTTGGACTTACTTAGCTTCATTCCGCATATTAGTTGGATTGTATTGGCTTATTTGTAGTGTTTATTATTGTTACAACGGATAACCGGAATAGGATTCACCCTTTGATACCTTAACTGGCCCAAGTGTATGATAACTGGGCGGTGACCACTTGTTTAGTTCTACAGGATACAAGAATGTGCTCTTGCAACCCAGGCCCGTAGGTAACGGATAGTACTGATCTATTCCTATTGGTAGACGGTGTAATATCCGGAATTTTTATTCCGTTTAATTCCGTAGCAAACCGGATTTCGATCTTTTGATCCTTAGCTGTCTACGTAGTTGGACACTATATCTAAAAATTTTATCATTTTATGTAATATCACTTCACATAAAATGATAAGATTTTATTAGTAGCAAACCCTAATTTTGCAAAACCCTAGTTCTTATAATTATTTCTTAACGCCGACTTTTGACGAAACCATGACAAAGTTGTGACGAGACCCTGACAAAGCTAAGACGAGGTCATGATAAATTCCTAGAAGCAGTTGACAAAGCCCAGACAAGCAATTGACAAGGCCCAGACAAGCAGTTGACAAGCCCACTCCTAGTCTTATTTTTGCTTCAGCCCATAGCTCCCTTCCGGAAGGCCTTGCAGCTCCCCTCTCCAGCCCAAGAACAATCAGTCCGGGCCCAACTAGAAGAGCAACAACGTCAACAGCAATGGACGCTTCAAGTCCCGTAACTCCTCCTAAAATCACGCTACATATGTTGCCAAGGATGTCTAGATTCATCTTCTGTCAATCGTTGCTCCTTCCTTGTGCTACAGAACCCCCATCGCACGCTACACACCTTCCGCCAAGGATTTGAAATAGCCATCGTCACAAACAGGAGGACATGGGACTTCCAGCGCCTTTAGATCTCCCTCCTGCACACATACACGATTGCAACAGATGCAACAACACCCCTCTCCTCGCTTCTGTCAAGCCAGCAGTGCATGCGTGCCCTCCTCCCCTCTTCCTTCGCTGCACCTGTTCGGAATGATCCAGCCACGTACAAGAATCAGGACTCCCCTCTTCTGCAAACTCTAGACTGGCGCTTTCTGAAGACTATGGCTGCTCTCCCATCCTGGTTCTCTCCCTCCTGGTGCACTCAAACCCGAGTGAACTGGAAGCCTTGTTTTTCCATCTGCGTGCTGCAACAGCCATGCCTCCATCTGTTGTGAGTCTCGTGTGTGACCACCCTATCTCCTCCTTGCTTCCCTTCATATATATTCTGCTAATAGTTTCCTCTAAACATATATATGACAGCCAAGGAGCAACTTCAATGAGCTGTTGCAGTTTCTTAGTTTTCAATATCGACGAGCAGCCAATTTGATGACCAGATTTAGGTATGAAAGACCGATCCATTATGGCTGAAATTTTTATATGTTATAGCTGGGATATTGTGGTAGAACATATTAAAATTTGTGAGGAATCCAGCGAGTGGTTTAGGATTTATGAATTTTCAAAGATTGGGTCATAAGAAGTTTTTTCTATTGTGCTAAAATTTCTTTAGTGTTGGAAAAACTACTAGTTTTGTGATCCATATTTGGGTAAGTTAGACGCCTCCTTAATTGCTGATTTTTGGATATGTTGTAGTTGGTATTATATAGTATAACATATTGAAATTTGAGTATATTCCGAGTTATAGTTTAGGAGATATGATTCTCCAAAGTTGGTTTCTCATGCAGTTTTTAGGACTGCTGAAATATTCTAAGTGTTAGAAAAACTACTTGTGATGCAGTTTTGTGAGCTAGATTTTGAGGGGTTATTGACCTCTGTCGGACATGATTTTTGGATATGTTGTCGAGGGATATGTATAGGAGCATGTAGTAAAAGTTGAGAGCGATCCGTTGGGTTAATCCAGATTTAGGATGTTCCGAAGTTGGGTATAAGCATAGTTTAGTTTAGAAGAGTTGTGTTAGGTTTTAAGAGTCGATCCATCTTATGCGTTTATGTTCTTGTGAGGATGTTGAGCATAGAAGTCTAAGGATTTATAGTTGACTAGAGCGTTGTTTGATTCGTGTGTCTTGTCTTGAATAGGCGTTGTGCATTTTCCCGAGGGGAACGTGAGAGTGTGCTAATCGGTTGCTGTTGGAGACTGGTAAGTCCACAGACTTACTTAGCCGGCTTCTTGTATGAGTGTAATGTGTATGAGTGGTGTCTGTTAGTTATGATAAACAACGAAACCGGATTAGGCCGACTTTATTATTTACGTGATTGACCCAAGTGTATGATAACGGGTCGTGACATCATCTGCCTAGCTCTTGCGAGAGTCTAGGAGGTTCCCTGCGATCAACCCAGTCAGGTAGACGGTCAGATGCATTAGTACCATTCCGCGTTGGTAAACGGGGACAGGGGCTAGGTTTGGGAATCCCTCGTGTCACAAAATAAGTATCATTAGTAATAACATGTCACCTAATTAAAGATAATAAAAGGATTGAGTGTTGCATGTTGATTGTGTATCTTGTGTGTTTGTGCTTTTACCTTTATACATATGCATAGAATGTTAGCTAACGGTGTTATACCGCTTGTAGATGCCTTGAAGGTTATGACAGTTGTAGAGAGATCCGGAGGGAATGATCAGTTGGGTCCACGTACTCATTTAGTTGGGGACGGGGATGTCTTCTGTTCTTCATATATGTTGTTTTGGTACCTTTGCTTTGTAAGGCTGATACATATTCTTCATGTATATATTGCTTAAAGTTTTCAAATGTTTTAAATACTTTTATGCCTTGTTGTAAGATCTAAGTAAAATTGTTGTCAAACTAAGTTCGGGACCCATTGTGAGGTCCTAACTAGTAGCTCCCTGAGTTCTCAGAATTTGGGGTTTTAAAATATGGTATCAAAGTCAAGTTGACAACAATGGCACTTGAAATCTTCTGAAAGACCAAATGTATAAAATAACTAGAACCCGAAAGGGGTCTAAAATTTTCAAAACGGATTTCTGTTTTTACACACGCATAGTCGGGTTGTTGAGTTAGTAGAACATCGGACCACCATCGCTCTTCGTGGATCCCTGGAACTTGGATCGATAGGAGTTAGCTTATAGATTTTTTATGATGTTTATGATAATATGTTATATACATGTGTATGCTTATCTTGTTAGTATCCTAAAGGATATTTTATATCCTTTAGTCGTGATATCACGAAGCGATTATCGCCTCATGATAAATCAATTGCGGACTTGAAGAATCTCCAACACGAGGAAATGGAATCGGACCTTGAATTGAGTATTATACTCGGGTAGGCTACTTGGTGATCCTTACAAATTATCCAAAGAACAAGTGAGCAAGGAAGTAAAGTTGTGAAGATAATTTTTACCAGACACACAATCAGATGAGGAAGAAATCCCTGAGTCAGTTCAGTTAGAAGGAATAGAAGGTCGTACAAGGAACTCGGGCATACGAGGCCGAGAAACGGAATTAGAAGAACCATGCGAGAGACTACAAGAGTGTGGAGTAGAGATAACAATATTGGAACGGGACAAGTAGAATTGAGTACAATCAAGATTGCGGAATCAAGGACATTATAATCGAGGCGGATGCCCCATAGACCATTAGGGGCATGAGAAACCAGAAGAGACAAAGTGCCAATCCGGGTGTGAGAATCTAAGGTGCACGGAAGGAAGACCTACAATTGAGTGTAAAAGCGAAAAGGAAGACCCCACAAGCGTGGGGATGTTTTGACCTCCTCAGAGATATAAGAAGTTTGAAAGAAACCGCGACGCCAATATCCAAAGAATGGAAGCCTGTAGCAGGGTCAACGGAGTTTCAGGAAGGCGATATTACCACCAACACCAGTGAAGAAATCTGTATGAGAGAACGGCCTTGCTGGACTCGAGAGTCCAGAGTAACCCAAATTATCACGGGACCTAAGTCATCAACACAAATGGTCCATGTAAAAGGAACTGCAAGTGGATGATCATTACGGCCATAAGAATTTCAAAGACGCTTGCAAGCTATCGTGGAAACTTAAAACGACTATTTATGCCAGATGAATGACACAATCGGACTAGATAAATGGAGTTAGCCCAAAAGAAGCGGAAGGGTGGAAGGTAGAACGAACTAAAGAAGTATAAAAGGATTGTTGGGAGCAATTGTTTACCTACTAGCTAAGGAAATTTGATAGATCGCAATTAACACGGAAAGGAGACTTACAAATTAATGTAAGAGTGAAGGGTAGACTTCACAAGCGTGGAGACATTTTGTCTTCTTTAAAGATAAGAATTCTAAGAGGAATCACAACGCCAATATCGAAAGGATCGAAGCCCTGTAACATAGTCAACAGAGATTGGGAAGGAAATATTACAAACAACGCCGATTAAGGATCCTGTGCTTGTGAGAATCATGTGGTGGACTCAAGAGCCCAGGGTAACCCCCATTTATAACAGAATATAGGTCATCAACACAGACGGTCCTTGTAAAGGGATTACAATTGGGAGGTAATTAAAAGTCATTGGAACTATAAGACGCTTACCATCTATCGTGGAGTGTTAGGAATGACTTTTGACGTCAGGCGAATGGCACAGTGAGACTTGAGAAAGAGAGTTGTCCCAAAGGAAGCAGAAGAGTGAAAGATAAGACGAACTAAAGAAGGATAAAAGGATTAATCTAGTAGGTGATGTGCACCAAAAGTTAAATACCAGTAGAGGTATGAAATTGAGATAAGTCAATTATAGACTGACCGATGTCAACCAAGGACGTGCAAGTATTGTTTGGTATTGACGAGTTATGTGTCGTTAAGAAGAGATATTTGTGACGGTGGATCTATGGAGTAGTTGTACCGACGCCTCAGAGGATTTCCTTAAGCAGGCAACGACAACCTTTTTGGATGAATTAAAGGTATAAAGAGAAACATTTTTAAGGGTTAATTCTTGGCTAGTTAAGATCAAACTCCGGTCAAGTCAGGGAGTTTGGATCCGGGGTAGAAGAATTAAGAAAGTAAGCGGAAGAAGTTTTTTTTCAATCGTTGTTTTATTTTATTAACAAGTAAAGAGGGTACTTGGTACTTTATCTGGATAAGACTCATGGTGTAATTGGAAGAAAGAGTTTTGGGGTCAATCATTTTAGACTTACAAAAACGTCCTTATGATTAATGAGTGACAATAGAATTATTAGAGTAGCGTAGCGGAAGCGTGGTGGGTCCTAACCCACAGAGCAGGAAGCTCAATGCTACAGAGAAATAACGTGTCAAGTTTGAAAGAATGATAGTTGGTGAAATACATTCCGTTGGAAGGAACGTGAGCTAGGCTACGCAGAGTGACTAAAATTTTTGTGGGAGAACAGTATCACCACAAGGTAGACGTGGAAGTATTTGCATATAGAGGTTATGGAAAAAGAGTGGTACCCTTTATGGATCCAAGCGAAACATGACGACTTTGTCACATGTCGACATATAAGTAGTTAGGGAATTTAATACCGAATGGAGGACTATAGAGTCGTCTTCCCGATGGATTGAGAATAGAATTGACGACATAATAAAAGTATTGTGCATGGTCTTCACTAGGAAACTCAAAGTGAGTAACTACCCTACTGAGTTGAAATACGTATAAGGAAATAAGCGGCAGGGGTATACTTATAACCCAATAATCGTGCATAGAGGAAGCATAATCTCGGGTAGAGTTTACGCGTAATGTTATATCGGAACAGATCCGAGTTGCTTTTGAGTCATAGGATATTATCAGTCTGATAACCATGGTGGATAAAAGAGTGCACCGCTGATGATATGTTAACAATTATTGAGTAGTTATGATCTGATAACGGTGATAGGAGATCATTTTGCGTCTAATACCATCATTCCGGACATATTCTGAGTCATTTAAGATCTTGGAAAATGCGTGAGAAGCCTAAGTTTGAGCAAACGATATATTGGAGATCTATAAATAATACAATAACGCCAAGTGAACAAAGAGGATGACCACTAGATTTGATTTTTAGTTGTCTCGAGTGTTATACCTGAAAAGGGTAAAGGTGATGATTCCTTACCTAAGGAATAAGATAAATGAGTAAGATTAAAAGACAAGATCAAGTGGGTCGTGATACGAAGAGCATCGAGCACTTGGTAAGTGTTGGTGGATGTCCAAGACCTTTGACCTAATTGTATAGTCAGAACCTTTTCAGAAGGCCGGAAGCTAGTGGTCATAACGAAGGGAAGATAGTAGAATAAATCATTTTCCGTAGGGTCATCAAAGGATCTTGAAGTGAGTTGTGTAAGACAACCATTGAAAGTTTTAGAGGGGTTAAAACTGACCGAGGGACTAGTATTCCTCACCCTATTGAAGAGTGCAACTTCAGTTTTCCACGGAGACTAAGTTTGGGAACTGAGCTTGAGAATTTCGGTTGGAGAGATACCTACCAGACACGAGTTAGGTCATCAGATTAGAGGATCAGACAGTTGAGCCGGATAATACTAGTGAGATATCCGGTAACCACTCTAGAACGTGGTAGCAGACGCTTGTGATCTGAGTACCTGAAAAGATTTAAGATTAAGTGGTTTTATGAAAAGCCGATAAGGCTACCTAAGATATGGGGGATAGTAAGAGATGTAACCTTTCAAAGACCTATGTAGCGATAGTTGTAACCTCGGGAGTGACTAGTTAGGGCTTAACCTTGTATGTGTGATATTGTTTGACTGCTTGTTTATTTCATGATTGAGTGTTTAGTTAGTGATGTGTTCTTTTGGTAACCTTAATGTGCGGGATACTTAGACGTGGAAATGACGAGACTTTTGTGTAGTGATCAAACACACCCAATTGTGCCTTAAAGGCCGATCAGGATTGTCTTACCTTAAGTTTCGGGACAAAACTTATTTTGAGGGGGATCTGATGTAATGACCGGATTTTTTCGTTACGCTTTGATAGGGTTACAGGAGTTTAGAAAACGAAATTAAAATTTAGTGAGATTAGGATATACAAGTAAACTTTGGAAGTCGTTTGATTAAATACCTTGTTCTAAGTTTCGGGACAAAACATATTTTAAGGGGGTACTGATGTAATATCCGGAATTTTTATTCCGTTTAATTTCGTAGCAAACCGGATTTCGATCTTTTGATCCATAGCTGTCTACATAGTTGGACACTATATCTCAAAATTTTATCATTTTATGTAATATCACTTCACATAAAATGATAAGATTTTATTAGTAGCAAACCCTAATCTTGCAAAACCCTAGTTCTTATAATTAGTTCTTAACGACGACTTTTGACGAAACTATGACAAAGCTTTGACGAGACCTTGACAAAGCTGAGACGAGGTCATGACAAATTCCTACAAGTAGTTGACAAGGCCCAGACAAGCAGTTGACAAGGCCCAGACAAGCAGTTGACAAGCCCACTCCTAGTCTTATTTTTGCTTCAACCCATAGCTCCCTTCCGGCAGGCCTTGAAGCTCCCCTCTCCAGCCCAAGAACAATCAGTCCGGGCCCAACTGGAAGAGCAACAACGTCAACAGCAATGGACGCTTCAAGTCCCGTAACTCCTCCGGAAATCACGCTACATCTGTTGCCAAGGATGTCCAGATTCATCTTTTGTCAACCGCTGCTCCTTCCTTGTGCTACAGAACCCCAATCGCACGTTACACACCTTCTGCCAAGGATTTGAAACAGCTATCGTCACAAACAGGAGGACATGGGACTTCCAGCGCCTTTAGATCTCCCTCCTGCACACATACACGATTGCAACAGACGCAACAACACCCCTCTCCTCGCTTCTGTCGAGCCAGCAATGCAGACGTGCCCTCCTCCCCTCTTCCTTCGCTGCGCCTGTTCGGAATGATCCAGCCACGTACAGGAATCAGGACTACCCTCTTCTGCAAACTCTAGACTGGCGCCTTCTAAAGACTATGGCTGCTCTCCCATCCTGGTTCTCTCCCTCCTGGTGCACTCAAACCAGAGTGAACTGGAAGCCTTGCTTCTCCATCTGCGTGTTGCAACAGCCATGCCTACATCTGTTGTGATGTATGACCACCCTATCTCCTCCTTGCTTCCCATCATATATATTCTGCTAATAGTTTCCTCTAAATCATCTTGAAACATATATATGACAACCAAGGAGCAACTTCAATGAGCTGTTGCAGTTTCTTAGTTTACAATATCGACGAACAGCCAGTTTGATGACCAGATTTAGGTATGAAAGACTGATCCATTATGGCTGAAATTTTTATATATTATAGACTGGATATTGTGGTAGAACATATTAAAATTTGAGAGGAATCCAGCGAGTGGTTTAGGATTTATGAATTTTCAAAGATTGGGTCGTAAGCAGTTTTTTCTGTTGTGCTGAAATTTCTTAAGTGTTGGAAAAACTGCTAGTTTTATGATCCAGATTTGGGTAAGTTAGACGCCTCCTTTATTGCTGATTTTTGATATGTTGTAGTTGGTATTATATAGTATAACATACTGAAATTTGAGAATATTCCGAGTTATAGTTTAGGAGATATGATTCTCCAAAGTTGGTTTCTCATACACTTTTTAGGACTACTGAAATATTCTAAGTGTTAGAAAAACTACTTGTGATGCAGTTTTGTGAGCTAGATTTGGAGGCGTTATTGACCTCTGTCGGACGTGATTTTTGGATATGTTGTCGAGGGATATGTATAGGAGCATGTAGTAAAAATTGAGAGCGATCCGTTGGGTTAATCCAGATATAGGATGTTCCAAAGTTGGGTATAAGTATAGTTTAGTTTAGAAGAGTTGTGTTAAGTTTTAAGTGTCGATCCATCTTATGCGTTTATCTTCTTGTGAGGATGTTGAGCCTAGAAGTCTAAGGATTTCTAGTTGACTAGAGCGTTGTTTGATTCGTGTGCCTTGTCTAGAACAGGCGTTGTGCGTTTTCCCGAGGGGAACGTGAGAGTGTGCTAATCAGTTGCTCTTGGAGACTGGTAAGTCCACGGACTTACTTAGCTGGCTTCTTGTTTGAGTGTAGTGTGTATGAGTGGTGTTTGTTAGTTATGATAAACAACGAAACCGGATTAGGCCGACTTTATTATTTACGTAATTGACCCAAGTGTATGATAACGGGTCGTGACATCATCTGCCTAGCTCTTGCGAGAGTCTAGAAGGTTCCCTGCGACCAACCCAGTCAGTTAGATGGTCAGATGCATTAGTACCATTCCGCGTTGGTAAACGGGGACAGGGGTGAGGTTTGGGAATCCCTCGTGTCACAAAATAAGTATCATTAGTAATAACATGTCACCTAATTAAAGATAATAAAAGGATTGAGTGTTGCATGTTGATTGTGTATGTTGTGTGTTTGTGCTTTTACCTTTATACTTATGCATATGATGTTAGCTAACGGTGTTATACCGCTTGTCGATGTCTTGCAGGTTAAGACAGTTGTAGAGAGATCCGGAGGAAATTGTCAGCCGGGTCCACATACTCATTTAGTTGGGGACGGGGATGTCTTCTGTTCTTCATATGTGTTGTTTTGGTATCTTTTCTTTGTAAGACTGATACATATTCTTCATGTATATATCGTTTAAAATTTTCAAATGTTTTAAATACTTTTGTGCCTTGTTGTAGGATCCAAGTAAAATTGTTGTCAAACTAAGGTCGGGACCCACTGTGAGGTCCTAACCAGTAGCTCCCCGAGTTCTCAGAATTTGGGGTGTTACAGACGGAAACGGAGGCGAGTTTCAAGAGATTCTCGTGTGAAAAAAGAAGTTGAATTAATAATGGATAATCTTAATGAAAGATAATAACCGGTTGTGTGCAAGCATGCTATGTGTTTTCCTTTACCTTATGTGTGTTTGTGCCTTTACGTTCTTGCTAGTATCTAGAATGTTAGCTAATGGTTTATACCGTTGTTGTAGATATTCTGCAGGTTCAGGATGTTGCTGAGTGATCCGGATGGTGTGGTCAGCCGGGATTCCCGTACATTATAGGACGGGATCGAGTTTATGTTTCTTTTGTTGTTTCCCTTTTGTTTTGAACTCGGTTGTGAGTCTTTTACGTTTTCCTTTGTTTGAACCTTTGGTTTTATATTGAGTTTTCGTTTTCATTCGTCTATGCCTTGTTGTAAGATTCGTCTATTGTATCTACTCTGACGGTCGGGACCCATTGTGCGGTCCTAGCCCGTAGCGCTTCGAGTTCCTAGAACTTGGGGTGTTACAGAAAGCCAACTTCCGTGGGGTGTCTCCTCTTGGAGATATTGGTGTCAACCGTCGGACTTGTCCAAGTCTGCCTTCCAATGTTGATGGTTATAGAATATTTATAAGCATAAATCTAGGGTTTAAAGATAAAACACTAAATATTTGGGCTGAAAAGAAATTGAGCCCGCTGGTAACAAAGCCCACTCTGGTGCGCGGTATCAGAAAATACTTCGGCGCGCCAGACGGTATCAAAGAATACTTTGACTCCTTCCTAAGTCCCTTTTATGCTCCTTTATGTCCCGCTTCAAGGCTTAATCCTTAAATATGTCATTTCGCTCTATAATTCGCCAAATTACCTACTATTGTAATAAAACTTTGTGCAAACATCTATTCTCACAAAGTAGGTGAATATAATCATAAATGCTATGAATGTATGTCTATACATGCAAAATAGAGGGAAAATCTATATAAATACATGCCTAAATGGCTAAATATAGATCACAATTCATGTCATCACTCGTCTTGATTCTTGTACCGGACAAAAGCAAAAGTCCAAGATTCTCACGTTCTTAAACATAATTTAAACATAGAAAATCAAAATAGGTTTAAAATATTATATAAAATAAGATGCAGATAAGCAAGACCAGATAGAGAGAGAGGAGAAGCGAAACCTTAGCTCTTTGGAGATAAAAGCATCAACAACTTTGCCTTGTCAAACAAATCATCAACTGTTGTTTCAAAATGCAACATTGATAAACCTTGATTCTCAAAATCTCAAACGGAAGACCAAAAGAATATTAGGGTTTTAAGTTTCCAGAAGTCTACTGGGCGTAATCTTCTTTTATACCTACAATGTTCTTGGCGCCCAGTCTGGCTCCGTGAAGTTGAGAAACAACTTTGAAGTTGAAAAAAAACATTAAAGTTGATCAAATCTCTGCCGTTAACTATAATGAAGGGTGGAGATTATTTTGAGTTTAAATTAATTAAACACAAAAGGTAACTCCATATCAGTAAAATAATATCTTTTTCATTTATAATGGGATGTTAATTTCCTGAACATTTTTTTATCGCTTGTCATTTCATCATTTAATAATAGTCCATCAAAATTCTTAATTAAGTTTATTAAATTTTAAAATATATTACTTTTTATTTTTGTACAGATTTGAACAAAATTTGGATCTAAAAAAAGTTTGTTAGCATATTTTATTATAATATGGAAATTAACATTAATTGTAAATTCTTAATTAATCGATATCAATCATCAATCAATCAATGTCAATATAAATATACTAAAGTAGAATTCACTTGTGATGACAATGTGCTATAGGGTGTTAGTATTTTGAAATCATACTCTTTCAATAAAAGTCACAAAAACCTTTTTTTTACCTAGATAATTTTTTTTAAAACTAATCACCTGCAATCTTTTTAACAAATCTAAAAAATCTCTTCTTTTTCTTTTTGAAGTATCTCGGTCTATAAGCTTTTATTTATTTTTTCAACGTATTTCGAATTAAATTATAAATATTTTCAATTTTAAAAATAAAATAGAAAAAAAAACACATAAGTTTTAAATGGAAATAAAATTATAAATATTTTCAACTAAATAAAAAAAATTTAAAAATAAATTATAACTTTTTTCACAAATATGTTAACTATTTTAAATCACAATTAACTTTTTTTATATAATTTTTTAAATGGATTTCAACTCTATTAACATAAATAACACTAAGTTATTATTTTACATTCAAATAAATTTCATATAATATGAATTTTAATCATCAAAATTATCATATT
>BSUD01000008.1:23171088-23187572 GCA_033239045.1 Fagopyrum esculentum | reverse complement strand
TTTTATTTATTTATATATAAGTTTTAATCATCTTAATATATCATATATATGTTTTACGTTTTACTTTTTTTTTATATATTTTATTTGCATTACATTTTCATATTTCGAATGTATATATTTTTAACGAATTTCGATTTAAAATTGTATTTTTTATCTTATTTAGATTACTTATTGTATTAAATAATCATCATAATATATCATATTTTATACTATTTCACCCTTATAAATTTGAACTTATTTTAATTATTTATAACTACTATAATATTTTCAACCGAATTTAAACCAAATTATCCTTTTTTTTACAACTATAACAAATCAAAGTATTTTTTCATAAAGATTTTGACTTTGTTTCTTAAATTATATTTGAAGGGTTAGAAGCTCAATCTATTTACGATAAATATTTTCAAAGATTTTGCTATCCCACATCGATTATCAAGTAAAGATGATAGTTTGATAACTTGTATATATTGAGGGTTTTGAAAATTTAATAAATCACACATTTTTTAAACATAAATTAAACTTAGAAAATCAAAATAGGTTCAAAATATTATAAAAAAAAAGATGCAGATAAGCAAGACCAGATAGAGAGAGAGGAGAAGAGAAACCTTCGCTCTTTGGGAATAAAGGCATCAACAACTTTGGCTTACTTGTCGAACAAATCATAAACTGTTGTTTCAAAATGCAACATTGATAAACCTTGATTATCAAAATCTCAAACGGAAGACCAAATGAAGATTAGGATTTTAAGGTTCCAGAAGTCTAATGGGCGTAATCTTCTCTGATAACTACAATGTTCTTGACGCCCAGTCTGGCTCCGTGAAGTTGAGAAACAACTTTGAAGTTGAAAAACAACATTAAAGTTGATCAAATCTCTGCCGTTAACTATAATGAAGGGTGGAGATTATTTTGAGTTTAAATTAATTGAACACAAAAGGTAACTCCATATCAGTAAAATAATATCTTTTTCATTTATAATGGGATATTAATTTCCTGAACTTCTTTTTATCGCCGGTCATTTCATCATTTAATAATAGTCCATTAAAATTCTTAATTAAGTTTATTAAATTTTAAAATATATTACTTTTTCTTTTTGTACAGATTTGAACAAATTTTGGATCTAAAAAAAGTTTGTTAGCATATTATATTATAATATGGAAATTAACATTAATTGTAAATTCTTAATTAAGTTTCTTAAAATTTAGAATATAATATTTTTATATTTTAAAGAGTTTTAAACGAAATTCGGATTAACAACAACTTTACTAGGATCTTACACCAAGGCACAAATGTATTTAAAACAATTTTCAAAACATAATAATTTTATGGTATGAATGTACACATGTGACAACCTTACAAACATATATATAGATACATAACATGCATGCCGTATGGAAGACTTCCCCGTCCCCATCTAATGAGTACGTGGACCCGGCTGACCATCCGTCCCGAATCTCTTTGCAACTGTTTATCTCTACACAGTCTACAACACAGATAAACCGTTAGCCAACTAATCAAATATAAGTAGAAAGATAAATAGCACAAACACATAGAAGAAGAATATAAACACTCAACATGCTGGCACACAATCCGGTTATTATCTGACAACTTATGTGATTCACTTCATCCGGTTTCAAAAGTTGTAGCACGAGAAATCTTAAGAATCTCGCCTCCGTTCCTTATCCAACTGGTGATGGTTTGGCACACCTCCACCGGTGGCGTCCTCACAAACCAAGTATGGACTAGTCCCGAAAGAAACCCCCAGCGCCCTCGGGTTAACTGAGCAGAATGCTACCGCCCGTTACTCTTAGGCCAGATATGTAAGTCGGTCAATGATTATTATAAAATACACTAGTACACACATCATTCAAACACCACTATCATCATTCACACTCATATCTGAGAACTAGCAAAGTAAGCCCAAAGGACTTACCTTAAATAGATCTCGACTCTCTAATGCAAATCAATCTGTAATGTAGGAATTTAGTGGCGTGTCAAAGGAGGCAAGCGTGTCAGCACACTTCCTAGGTAATTAGAAGTCTAAGACTTCTAAGATGGTAGCTCCTATTAGAACATAATTGATTACAATACTAATTTATGGTAAAATGACTATTTTGCCTTTGGTCCCGAAACCTCCAAAAGTTCCATAATTTATGCTTAAACTCTTATTTGAGACTAAAACACCATATTCCAACCCTTAAGGATGAGTTTGGGTACAACTAGAAAAACTACACATTTTTCTATTTCCCGAAAAGTCGCTAAGGTCCAACTTCAGCTTCAAATATGAAATTCGAATAAACTTATAAAATTCGAAATAATTCCCTAGATCATCTATCATATCTCATCTACTCTTAGGAGCAAGAATTTCTCAAAACTGTTCAACCATCATTTCTACAAAAATTTCCAAAGTTGGTTACAACACTTATATTTTCTACTTAACCAAAATTCACTGCTGGAAAATAGCTTAACTACCCTACTTTGGGAGCTTATAACTTCTAATCCGACCATTCAATAATTCTCAAATTTTGACACAGTAAACTTCGTATATCCATCTATGATCTATGAAAATTTCAACGGTGGATCTTCAATATAACTCTCTAACATTGATCTACAAGATGGGAAGTTTCTAAACCTAAAATCTGAATTTTAAAAGGGTTCTTTACTTCAGTTTTTCTGTGACAACCTAATCTACTTCTCTTGTAGTCCAGTAATCATGATGTTAACATTTCAGGAGGGCATTACCCAAGCTTCACTGCTACACCCCCTCCTTGGATTTACTCTCTCACAGCAACACACAAGAGACATACCTACCCTTGCCCCTAAACATACACTGACATACACATTCTCAGGAAAGAAAAGGCTAACTGGAAGGATGAGGGTGCTTACCTCTTGCAGTAGCGACGGGTCAGATTTGGATGAGGCTCTCTTGTTTCACCCGGTTCAAGAGTTGCTATAGAGATAGACTCCTTCCTTATCAAGGAGACATATGGGCGGAAGTAAGACTCGATAGGCTGAGTCGGCTGAATAAATCAGTACCAAGGAGTAGGGATGTACTCACCCGCGGGGAGAAATGAGTGGCAAGGTCCGAGGCTCTTGCACAAGGGTTTCGAGCGTGACTGGGGTCGTAGAGGACGATCTGCCCTACCTGCTCGCGCACAGCAACCCAAGGAGATTATTACAACCCGATTTGAAGGGTATGAATGATGCAAGGTGCAACTAATTACCTGGTCGACAACTCGTGCAGAAGATCACTGGGCGACGTCCTTGGTTCTGTCGGGAAGGCCGGCTGCAGGTTGTACTGGCGTGAAGTCCGACTGAAATGATGTTGAGAAGTTTTAGAGGGTACCGGTCTGTGAAGGAGAGATAAGTCGTATACAGAGAATGTTCTTGTAGCGTCCATTTTCCAGATTTGATGATGTTGAAGAGGTTGATCGAGAGAAGAATCCACTGCAGAAGGAAGCAAGGAGGGACGTTCTGAATGTAGACGGAAGGAGGGAAATATGAGGCTGAGTTGTGGGAGGAGTATGCGGCGTAAATCAAGGGCTATTACAAAAATAGATCACCAGCTCAGCACATGTACAAGGGGAGTGGAGTTGCTGTTCGATGGGCCGGCATCCACTGGGCTGGCGACTTGGGCTGGATTGAAGAGCTCAACAACAGAAGGTAGGGAGGTGGGCTGTCAACAGCTTGTCTGGGCCTTGTCACAGGTTCGTCACAGCTTTGTCATGACCTCGTTTCAGCTTTGTCATGACCTTGTCTCAGCTTTGTCACAACTTTGTCATGATCTCGTCAAAAGTCGTCGCTAAGAACTAAATAAAGAACTAGGGTTTGGGATAATTCTATCATTTTATGTGAATTAAAATTCTACATAAAATGATAGAATTTGTGGAAGAATAAAAAAAATCGATAGTATGGGAATCAGTCAAAAGATCAAGATCCGATTTGACTGTAATTTTCCGAAATAAAATTTACGGGTATTACAGCCCGTAGGTAACGGAAAGTACTGATCTATTCCTATTGGTAGACGGAAGCGGAGGTGAGTTTCAGGAGATTCTCGTGTGACAAAAGAAGTTGAATTAGTAATGGATAACTTTAAGAAAGATAATAACCGGTTGTGTGCGAGCATGTTATGTGTTTATTTTACCTTATGTGTGTTTGTGCCTTTACGCTCTTGCTGATATCTAGAATGTTAGCTAACGGTTTATACCGTCGTTGTAGATGTTCCGCACGTTCAGGATGCTAATGAGTGATCCAGATGGTGTGGTCAACTGGGGTTCCCGTACATTATAGGACGAGATCGGGTTTATGTTATGTTTCTACTTTTCCCTTTTGTTTTGAACTCGGCTGCGAGTCTTTTACACTTTCCATTGTTTAAACCTTGGGTTTTATATTGAGTTTTGATTTTCATTCGTCTGTGCCTTGTTGTAAGATCCGTTGTGCTGTTGCTACTGTGAGGATCGGAACCCATTGTGTGGTCCTAGCCCGTAGCGCTTTGAGTTCCTAGAACTTGGGGTGCTACAATATGGTATCAGAACGAGGTTGGCAACAATGAAACTCGAAATCTTCTAAAGGTTGGATGGGTAAATAAATAGAACCCGCAAGGGGTCTAACGTTTTCAAAAGGGGTTTTGATTTTAAACTTGTTAGTCTAGGATAGGCGACCACCACTACCTTCGCGGATCTCAGCAGTGTAATTTCTTATATTTTGGCCTTTATATGCTTTTCCTAGTTTTTTGCTGTAGTTGTAGCATGGCCTTATATCTATATATAGTCTTATATATCTATCTTTACAATAGATGGCACACACTAGAGCTATCCTGCTATAGGACGAGGAAGGGGTGGACCACCACTTCCACCTGCCATCCGTGGACGAGGACGTGCAGGGAGACCTCTGATAACACGATTTATAGCATAGTTTTAGGTGCACATTTAGGTAGAATTCTCGCCCAATCATGCATTATCTAGCACTAGTCCAATGCGTTTTGCACTCAAAACATGTATTTTGTCGAGATAGACGTCTACATGGACTTGTGTGCGTTCTGTAGGTATTTCGGGAAGTTTCGAGCCCAAACGACGCGTTTGAAGGTCGCTCAATTAGAGGACACGTTTCCAAGCTCATTAGAACGCAAGGCAAGGGCTGAGAAGTACTCAAGGAACCTTGCCAACACAGGCCATGCACCAAACACAGCCTAATGATCCAAAACAAAGTTTCTGCACAGAATCACGGTCATCTGAAGGACCACGGCCGTGGAAATGACCGTGGATTTTGCCAGATTCTCGTGACAGCTGTGCCACGACTCTCATGGCCAGCTCATGAAGAAATTGGTTATAAAAGTGGTCCTTGATAGTTGTTAGAGGCAGCTGGGAATTGGGGGTAGTTTGGGAGCAGCTCACACATTCTCTATTGCTTTCAACAAAATATATTCCAAGAGGAAGGAGGATTTTTCTAGGAAGGAAAGTGCAAGAAAAAGAAGAAGAAAGGAGCCATTTCCATTGAAGAAGAGAGGAGAAGACACACTTAGCTCTTGTATTTTCGGATTTGTTTCTAGAAGTTTTTGAACTCTTGAACCTTCCTTTGGAAGGATTGTAAGTCGTTCTAATTTCATCTTCAGATTTGGATTGTGTTTGGAGTTCATTTGTTCATCTCCTTTCTCTCATTTTCTTGCTATGGAGGTTATGAATCTATGCTTGTTTGTTTTGATTTCCAATATGAATGTTGTAGGCTAGATTGATGTGATTCTAGGGTAAGGAAAGGATGGTTATGGCTAGATCTATGATAGGGCGAACTTAGATTTACCTTTGGATGATTTTTGTTATTGGACGTAGCTACTGTTAGAAATCACGGGTAGTTCTTGAAGAACCACGGCCGTGGTTTCTGTAGAACGAACCGTGGTTCTTCCTGGTTCGAAGGATCTTACCTTAGGTTCATAAAGTTGTTGAAACCCTAAGTTTTTGCTGAGTTTAACCTACCCTAGGGTGTCCTAGTGTAGCGACTAAGTGTTAGGAGAGACTTACCCGGTAATCCTTGCCCTTAGAATCTAGAATAGCAAAACCTTAGGTAATGGTGAGCCTAATAAGCCGCCATTGGATTAATTGTGCTAGGATAGTTGATTAGGACTTCCCTTTCCGAGACTTACCCGGTGAGGATAGGTTAGATCCCTAATTAAACAATCCGGTTTGTGTTAAATTCCTATCCTTAGGTTCTTAGAGACTTAACCGGTAATGAGACCTTAGGTGTGGATTAGTTGGATCATGAGACTTACCCGGTAATTGATCCCATTTTAGGAACACTTAATCCCAACACATCATAATCAATCCAAAGTATGAATAGATGACTTGAGTTTTATGCCATAACCGGAATTTCCAACCCCTAGAATCCGTTTTTCCCTTTCTCTTGATCAACATCTTGTTCGATTTGTTTATTTGTGCCAATTTTCCGATTTAGTTTGATTGATTGTTTGCATGCATTTGATTTTTGAAGTGATCACCTAAAAACAACCAAAACAATTGAGATTTTCTTCCTTTATTTGCTATTTTCCTTAGACTTAGATCTTGCTAAAATTCAATCACAACTTAATTCGATTTCACCTTAGTCTTTGTGTTCGACCTTGGAATACTTATCTTGCTACATACGTCCCGTACACTACGGGTGCGCTAGAAGTAGGATAATTATAACGAGTATAAATTTAAGGCTTACTGCGTACACACTTTTTAGCGTAACAAGTTTTTGGCGCCGTTGCCGGGGACTAGGTCTAGATTGAGTCTATTTGGTGATTGGTTCTAGTGTAGATCTTTCTTGTTTCTTTTGATCTCCTTTTGGTTTGTGTCTTTGCTTTTCAGGACATCTATTTCTCTTTAGGTGTATGCGAAGATCTCGTGGCAAGGATCTAGCTCCATTCGATCCCGAACCGGAGAAAACCCTTCGATCTAGATCTAAGAACATCCAAAAAGAGAGAGAGATGGCCGGTAGAAATCTTCAAGCTGAATTGGATGAAGCCTTAGAGCAAATAAGGCTTAGAGATGAACTTTTAGAGGAAGAAAGGAGACTTGCCAATGAGAGGCAAGAGGAAACTAGGAGGGAGATTGAAGAGATTAGGCAAGCCCTTGTTCAAGGAGAGCTTAATCACCGACAACCTCCACCACCTCCACCACAACCGCAGCCGGCGGCTAATGTTAGGGTTGTTCCCATTGCCATTGAGGAGCCACAAACCCTAGGGAGACGCATGGATCCGGCACAAAGAGCACACCGACCGGGTGTGAATCTAGGAGATCCCGCAACCCACAACTATGAGCTCCGCCCTCAAGTTCTTCAAATGATCCGGCACAATCAATTTGGAGGGATGGAAGGAGAGTCTCCTCACCAACACTTGATGAATTATGAGATCTTGATGGAGACTCTTAGACCACCAAGATTGGAGAGCAACAACCATAAGCTAAGGGCCTTTTCCTTCTCTCTTAAGGACAAAGCCTTGGCTTGGTATCAATCTATTCCACAAGGGCGAGTTGGTACTTGGGAGGAGATGACAACCGAGTTCTTGACCAAGTTCTTCCCACCTTCCAAGACCACCGAGTTAAGGGGAAAGATCAATGCCTTTGTGATGAGGGATAGAGAAAGTTTGTTCAAGTCTTGGGAGAGATTTAAGGACCTTCTCCTAGATTGTCCGCACCATGGCATACCAAAGATTGAGCTATTAGAGATCTATTTCAAAGGGCTTGATGAAGATAGCCAATTCAAGCTTCAATCTCTTTCCGGTGGGACATTTATGGAAAAACATGTGGATGATGCTTGGGAGTTTGTGGAGAAGCAAGCTCTAGTAATTGAAAAGTACTCTCATAGGAAGAGTGAGGGAAGAAAGGCGGGAGCATATGAGGTGAGCGAAGTCACCATGAGCAATTTCAAGCTTGACGCCATCAACAATGAGTTGAAGTCCTTGAGAGAGTTGTGCACTACCACCTTGAAGAGCCAAACAACTCCTCAAGCACCTCCACGAGCTAACTTGTCTTCCAAGGAGGAAGATGTGAATTATATGGGAAGGGGCAACTTCAACAACTACCAAGGCCCAAGGAACTTCAACAACAACCGGCAATTCAACAATTACCGGCCAAACCATAACCATCCCGGATTTTCTTACTCTAATCCGGATGGAGCCTTGAACCCTCCCGCCTCCACAAGCACAACTCCACCACAAAGAGCTTCACAAGAACCTCCACCCGGTTTTACTCAACCTTCAAAGGATAGGACCGAAGTCATGTTTGAACAATTGCTAGGAAGATTGAGTGGACTTGAGAGTACCGTCACTTCAATTTCTAAGGCTCAAAAGGTCTTGGAAGCACAAGTCTTTCAAAAGGCGGGTGAAGCACATAGGGATCCGGGAAAGCTTCCCGGAAGAACCGAAGACAACCCAAGAGGTCAAGTTTTGGCTATCACAACAAGGAGTGTGATGAGTATGAAGGATCCTTTGCCCAAGGACCAAGCTAAAGGGAAGCAAGTAGTGGTAGAAGAGGGAAGAAGGCAAGAAGATGGAGGGAAGAGCAAGGATGTAGAGCCAACTTATGTGGCACCGCCTCCATACAAGCCACCACTACCGTTCCCGCAATCAAGAGCAAGAGCCCGTTTGGACAATCACTTTGGTAAGTTCCTTGAACTAATGTCCAAGTTACATATTAACATTCCGTTCATGGATGCCATCTTAGGAATGCCGGCATACGGGAAGTTTTTGAAGGAAATACTCTCCAACAAAAGGAAGTTGGAAGAGTATGGGGAGATTAGGATGACCAAGAGATCCTCGGAGTTGATCCAAACAATGAAGGAGGAAATGCCTCCCAAGCTAAGGGACCCGGGCTCTTTTTGTGTTCCAATTGGAGTAGGGGATGTGAAGTACGAAGCCCTTTGTGATCTTGGGGCGAGTGTAAGCATCATACCGCTTGCACTTAGTAACAAGGTCGGGTTAGGAGAGCCAAAGCCGGTCAAGATGACCCTCTATATGGCGGACCGATCCATCACCCACCCGGTTGGGATTCTTGAGGACATTCCGGTGCAATTGGGAGGATTCTATGTGCCTATCGACTTTGTAGTGTTGGACATTCCGGCGGATTACCCGGTCCCCATCATCCTAGGAAGACCTTTCCTAGCTACCTCCGGATGTTTAGTGGATTGCAAGAACGGGACTCTCTCCTTCAACATTGGAGAGGAGAACATCAAGTTCAAGCTGTCCACAATAATGAAAGGGCCAACTGTTCGCTCCAAACGGTGTGTGCAAGCTTTAAATTTATAACCCTAGACTTAAGCTTAAAACAAGGATGCGAACCCGCAGTGTACGGGTCAATCGTAGTAAAAGCAAGAAAATTCCAGGGGTCGATCACAGGGACTTAGTGAAACAAAGTCCAATACGGTATGCTAGTGTTGATGCTAACCACAAGAGCAAGTAATACAATCAAAGATGAATAAGATGTCAAATAAAGCAAACATGCAATTCTAGGGATTAAAGCATCTAGTTGTGGTTCCAACTCAAGATCTATAGATAAGCGGACAAAGCTGAGGTTTTTGCATGGGGAAGGTGTTTCTAAAGTGGAGTAGATCACCGGGTAAGTCTCACTACACACTAATCCCAAACCGTAACTCCTATTACCGGGTAAGTCTCAAGGAATCAAGATAAAGAACTATAACCTCAAACTAACACACCATCTAAGGGAATAGAATCAACCTTTACCGGGTAAGTCTCAGGCTAACTCACAAAGATGGGATGGAAGCACACTCAAACCCCAATAAAGGACAAGCCTTTATTACCTACACTTATGATCGTTAGTATACAAACTAAGGAATTACCGGGTAAGTCTCATCCTAAGCTTGCTTTGAACCAGAAAGGTATAATAAGAATAGGATTTGGCAAACTCTAACACATTAACTCTCAGTTAAGGATCGGATAAGCCACCTCGGTCAGCCAGTTTCCACCCCGGCCGAGATGTTCATCGACTGAACGAGATGCTTAGGGTTAAGGTTAAAGACTCGAACTTTCAGGATCCTACTGTGATTAAGATCATTCTATCATTGTTTTTCCCACAACCTTCAGCCAATCACCCTAGAATCACACAAGGAAATTAGCCACTCATCATCATAATGAAAGTATTAAATATATGGGAAGAAGGTGAATATTTGAACAAAGAAGAATTTAATGAAAACACTTCAATAACTGAATCAAATAACACACAAAATCGTTCCTTGGATAATAATCCAACAAGACAAGACAATCAAGGAAAGGAATTGAAGACAATCTTACAAAAACCCTCCAAAAAGCTATAAAGCTATAGTCTTCAAATCTTCCTTCAACCTTCAAAAAGGTTCTTCAACTCTCTCCCAAATTGGAGTATGATGCGGCTGCTGCGCTGATAGCGGGTGTATGCAGCCTCTAAGCCTCTAAGCATGATCGGATTTGTGGAAAATCCAATCCTTTTTATAGGAAAAATAAACCTCCAAAGATAATAAATCTTAAGAAGATATATTCCCATAAAAATAGGTAAAATATATGATTCTGCATATCTCCTTCCTTCTAGAAGCTCAGCCCAAAAATATAAGATCACTTTCCAATTTTAAAAGATCTCAGCCAAGAATAAAATATTCTCGCCGCGTCCTAGGTGTTCGCCTCGGTCGAGTCGGCGTCTCTGGATCGCCTCGGTCGAGATGAATCTCTGGTCAACCGAGGTGACTCATAACTGAATGTAGAATCTCTCAAAACTGGTCCAAAGTAAATCTTTAATCATGGCTATGCTTCCTGAATGTAGCTCCAAATGACTCTTGACTCCTTTTGCTCCTTTTTGATGCAATACGTACCATATTACCTGCAATTACAACGAAACTAGGTGTAGACCTCGATTCTCGCAAAGGTAGATGAAATGGTAGTAAAATCACATAATGCACATACAAACATGCAGATTATGAAAGATAAAACGTCCAAACAAACCCCAAAATATAGACTATAATTCATGCTATCAAAATACCCCATACTTAGCCCTTGCTTGTCCCTAAGCAAGTTCCTCATATAGAAATCAAGATAGAATGGATTATAAGTCATGAAAATCAATGAAAAGTCTTTCAAAAACATTTTATGGTGTGCAACTATCATAGATCACTCTAAGAGAGTACTTCCTGGAAATTAAAAACTCAATATGATCAAAACATTTTATAAATATAGGAAAGTTGTTCATCTTTGCATAAAATCATAGAATGCATAATAAATCATAATTATCAAAATTAATCATGTATAATCCGATTTAAACCGCTAAGTCAATCAACAAGCTCAAGGTCTCAAGGGCTTCCCAAAAGAAAGGTCAAGAAACGTGTAGGGTAGGGATGTATGTAAGGTAATGTGGTGCTAGAATCCGGGAAAAGGATGAACTTCACTTTTACTTTGACTTGCAACATCTTCCACCAATAAGCTTTGCTTATTTCACACTTTTTTCTCTTTTACTTTACTTTTTGGGATGCATGGACAGAGGTGCACAATAACCGAAGCCTAGGAAATCCGCAATCATCAATTTCTCGAGATGCGTCAAACCCTTGATGCACATACCATGACCCGTTAGGAATATCGCTCAATCCGACTTTGGCAAGACACAAACACCCGGCTATGTGAATGGTGCCGAGTTACTCATCTTCATGATTGACTTCCCCAAACCTATTATTGCTTTCTAAGACTTTCACTTTCAGCCACTTCTCAACTTTAACTTGCTTTCACCACTTCGCTTGCTTCCAAATTCCCGGATAGGTAAAGGGAGGCAATATGTATATGAGGGGCTAAGCATGATCAAGAAGAAGAAGAAGAAGAAGAAGAATGAATTGCCTTGGTCTTTCCAAGAAGAACGTGAGAGAACTTATGCTGCGGTGTCAACCTTCAAATTCAACATAATTTGGATAAAAATAAAGTATTAAACATGCCAATAATTTCAAACAAAGCATTTAGCAACTTAAACATATCATAAAACATTTCAAGCATATAAAGAATTTAAATCCAGTCGGTAAACAAAATCTTCACTGAGATCATATCCAGATAAGTAACACAAAAATCGTTTTCGAAAACTCTCAGTTAACCCGCCTCGGTCGAGATGTTCTTGGTTCAACCGAGGTGAAACACCTCGTTTTGCCAGAACTGTCCCGGTCGAGGTCAAAATTTTTTTAAAACCATTTTTTTTCGGTTTCGACGTTTTTCTCAATCAAATAACCTGTAAGTATGCATGCAATCTCAGATAAACATATAAATGCAGAATGAAGCATAAATATGAAAATATCCGGTAAATAATACATCATAAGTCGAATAATACATCATAAGTCAAATAAGTCAGATAATACATCAACTACCCCATACTTGAGACGCACTGTCCCAGTGGGTGTAAATAAAGTCTGAAAGAAAGGAGGACTCACCGGATAAAGAGCCGAACTGCATAAAAATATAATAAATAAAATCCTGCAGCTCCTCAGAAGTCCTGATCCGGTGGTGGTGGTGGCATGTAGGGGTACAAAGTAGGGTCATAGGGATAAAATACCCCATACTTAGCCCTTGCTTGTCCCTAAGCAAGTTCCTCATATAGAAATTAAGATAGAATGGATTATAAGTCAAGAAAATCAATGAGAAGTCCTTCAAAAATATTTTTATGGTGTGCAACTATCATAGATCACTCTAAGAGAGTACTTCCTGGAAATTAAAAAACTCAATATGATCAAAACATTTTATAAATATAGGAAAGTTGTTCATCTTTGCATAAAATCATAGAATGCATAATAAATCATAATTATCAAAATTAATCATGTATAATCCGATTTAAACCGCTAAGTCAATCAACAAGCTCAAGGTCTCAAGGGCTTCCCAAAAGAAAGGTCAAGAAACGTGTA
Source organism: Fagopyrum esculentum (assembly GCA_033239045.1). NCBI lineage: Eukaryota > Viridiplantae > Streptophyta > Magnoliopsida > Caryophyllales > Polygonaceae > Fagopyrum > Fagopyrum esculentum. Next base: position 23,174,693 of record BSUD01000008.1, on the reverse strand, counting down.
GGGTAGGGATGCATGTAAGGTAATGTGGTGCTAGAATCCGGGAAAAGGATGAACTTCACTTTCACTTTGACTTGCAACATCTTCCACCAATAAGCTTTGCTTATTTCACACTTTTTTTTTCTTTTTACTTTACTTTTTGGGATGCATGGACAGAGGTGCACAATAACCGAAGCCTAGGAAATCCGCAATCATCAATTTCTTGAGATGCGTCAAACCCTTGATGCACATACCATGACCCGTTAGGAATATCGCTCAATCCGACTTTGGCAAGACACAAACACCCGGCTATGTGAATGGTGCCGAGTTACTAATCTTCATGATTGACTTCCCCAAACCTATTATTGCTTTCTAACACTTTCACTTTCAGCCACTTCTCAACTTTTACTTGCTTTCACCACTTCGCTTGCTTCCAAATTCCCGGATAGGTAAAGGGAGGCAATATGTATATGAGGGGCTAAGCATGATCAAGAAGAAGAAGAAGAAGAAGAATGAATTGCCTTGGTCTTTCCAAGAAGAACGTGAGAGAACTTATGCTGCGGTGTCAACCTTCAAATTCAACATAATTTGGATAAAAATAAAGTATTAAACATGCCAATAATTTCAAACAAAGCATTTAGCAACTTAAACATATCATAAAACATTTCAAACATATAAAGAATTTAAATCCAGTCGGTAAACAAGATCTTCACTGAGATCATATCCAGATAAGTAACACAAAAACCGTTTTCGAAAACTCTCAGTTAACCCACCTCGGTCGAGATGTTCTTGGGTCAACCGAGGTGAAACACCTCGTTTTGCCAGAACTGTCCCCGGCAACGGCGCCAAAAACTTGTTCGCTCCAAACGGTGTGTGCAAGCTTTAAATTTATAACCCTAGACTTAAGCTTAAAACAAGGATGCGAACCCGCAGTGTACGGGTCAATCGTAGTAAAAGCAAGAAAATTCCAGGGGTCGATCACAGGGACTTAGTGAAACAAAGTCCAATACGGTATGCTAGTGTTGATGCTAACCACAAGAGCAAGTAATACAATCAAAGATGAATAAGATGTCAAATAAAGCAAACATGCAATTCTAGGGATTAAAGCATCTAGTTGTGGTTCCAACTCAAGATCTATAGATAAGCGGACAAAGCTGAGATTTTTGCATGGGGAAGGTGTTTCTAAAGTGGAGTAGATCACCGGGTAAGTCTCACTACACACTAATCCCAAACCGTAACTCCTATTACCGGGTAAGTCTCAAGGAATTAAGATAAAGAACTATTGCCTCAAACTAACACACCATCTAAGGGAATAGAATCAACCTTTACCGGGTAAGTCTCAGGCTAACTCACAAAGATGGGATGGAAGCACACTCAAACCCCAATAAAGGACAAGCCTTTATTACCTAAACTTATGATCGTTGGTATACAAACTAAGGAATTACCGGGTAAGTCTCATCCTAAGCTTGCTTTGAACCAGAAAGGTATAATAAGAATAGGTTTTGGCAAATTCTAACACATTAACTCTCAGTTAAGGATCGGATAAGCCACCTCGGTCAGCCAGTTTCCACCCCGGCCGAGATGTTCATCGACTGAACGAGATGCTTAGGGTTAAGGTTAAAGACTCGAACTTTCAGGATCCTACTGTGATTAAGATCATTCTATCATTGTTTTTCCCACAACCTTCAGCCAATCACCCTAGAATCACACAAGGAAATTAGCCACTCATCATCATAATGAAAGTATTAAATATATGGGAAGAAGGTGAATATTTGAACAAAGAAGAATTTAATGAAAACACTTCAATAACTGAATCAAATATCACACAAAATCGTTCCTTGGATAATAATCCAACAAGACAAGACAACAAGGAAAGGAATTGAAGACAATCTTACAAAACCCTCCAAAAAGCTATAAAGCTATAGTCTTCAAATCTTCCTTTGACCTTCAAAAAGGTTCTTCAACTCTCTCCCAAATTGGAGTAGGATGCCGCTGCTGCGCTGATAGCGGGTGTGCTGCGTCGTATGCGGGATTTCTAACTGTAAGCGGATGTTGGATTTGTGGAAAATCCAACCCTTTTTATAGGAAAAATAAACCTCCAAAGATAATAAATCTTAAGAAGATATTATCCCATAAATATAGGTAAAATATATGATTCTGCATATCTCCTTCCTTCCAGAAGCTCAGCCCAAAAATATAAGATCACTTTCCAACTTTAAAAGATCTCAGCCAAGAATAAAATATTCTCGCCGCGTCCTAGGTGTCCGCCTCGGTCGAGTCGGTGTCTCTGGATCGCCTCGGTCGAGATGAATCTCTGAGCAACCGAGGTGATCATAACTGAGTGTAGAATCTCTCAAAACTGGTCCAAAGTAAATCTTTAATCCATGGCTATGCTTCCTGAAGGATTCCTTTTTGCTCCTCAATGTAGCTCCAAATGACTCTTGACTCCTTTTGCTCCTTTTTGATGCAAAACGTACCATATTACCTGCAATTACAACGAAACTAGGCGTAGACCTCGATTCTCGCAAAGGTAGATGAAATGGCAGTAAAATCACATAATGTACATACAAACATGCAGATTATGAAAGATAAAACGTCCAAACAAACCCCAAAATATAGACTATAATTCATGCTATCAAAATACCCCATACTTAGCCCTTGCTTGTCCCTAAGCAAGTTCCTCATATAGAAATCAAGATAGAATGGATTATAAGTCAAGAAAATCAATGAGAAGTCCTTCAAAAATATTTTTATGGTGTGCAATTATCATAGATCACTCTAAGAGAGTACTTCCTGGAAATTAAAAACTCAATATGATCAAAACATTTTATAAATATAGGAAAGTTGTTCATCTTTGCATAAAATCATAGAATGCATAATAAATCATAATTATCAAAATTAATCATGTATAATCCGATTTAAACCGCTAAGTCAATCAACAAGCTCAAGGTCTCAAGGGCTTCCCAAAAGAAAGGTCAAGAAACGTGTAGGGTAGGGATGCATGTAAGGTAATGTGGTGCTAGAATCCGGGAAAAGGATGAACTTCACTTTCACTTTGACTTGCAACATCTTCCACCAATAAGCTTTGCTTATTTCACATCTTTTTTCTCTTTTACTTTACTTTTTGGGATGCATGGATAGAGGTGCACAATAACCGAAGCCTAGGAAATCCGCAATCATCAATTTCTTGAGATGCGTCAAACCCTTGATGCACATACCATGACCCGTTAGGAATATCGCTCAATCCGACTTTGGCAAGACACAAACACCCGGCTATGTGAATGGTGCCGAGTTACTCATCTTCATGATTGACTTCCCCAAACCTATTATTGCTTTCTAACACTTTCACTTTCAGCCACTTCTCAACTTTTGACTTGCTTTCACCACTTCGCTTGCTTCCAAATTCCCGGATAGGTAAAGGGAGGCAATATGTATATGAGGGGCTAAGCATGATCAAGAAGAAGAAGAAGAAGAAGAATGAATTGCCTTGGTCTTTCCAAGAAGAACGTGAGAGAACTTATGCTGCGGTGTCAACCTTCAAATTCAACATAATTTGGATAAAAATAAAGTATTAAACATGCCAATAATTTCAAACAAAGCATTTAGCAACTTAAACATATCATAAAACA
>BSUD01000008.1:23145413-23171078 GCA_033239045.1 Fagopyrum esculentum | reverse complement strand
TTTTTTTTTCGGTTTCGACGTTTTTCTCAATCAAATAACCTGTAAGTATGCATGCAATCTCAGATAAACATATAAATGCAGATAAAGCATGAATATGAAAATATCCGGTAAATAATACATCAAAGGTCAAATAATACATCATGAGTCGAATAATACATCATAAGTCAAATAAGTCAGATAATACATCAACTACCCCATACTTGAGACGCACTGTCCCAGTGGGTGTAAATAAAGTCTGAAAGAAAGGAGGACTCACCGGATAAAGAGCCGAACTGCATAAAAATATAATAAATAAAATCCTGCAGCTCCTCAGAAGTCCTGATCCGGTGGTGGTGGTGGTGGTACATAAGGATACTGGGTCGGATCGAATGGATAGCCCATAGTCTGCTGGAACTGTATCTCCATCATCCTACGCTGATAGTGCTGCCCCTCCAACATCTGCTGAGTCCAGCTGTCAAGGTGTCGGTGCTGGGCGGCAAACCTCTCATGCATGTCTACTGTAAGGGCAGCATATGAGTCTATCATCTGCTCTGTCAAATCGTCGATCCGACGATGAGCCTCTGCATCTCTGTGACGGCGTGTCCGACGTCTAGTAGATCTAACGGGAGGTGCAGCAGGTGCAGGCTCAGTATCCTCCTCATCCTCATCAAGATCAATAATGGGAGGCGCGCTCGTCCCAGCTGTATCTGTCCCTGTGTCCATCGGGACGCCGCCTCCTCTCTCCTCAACTGTCTCGTCATCATCCTCCTCATCAGCCTCCTCAGCCTCCTCAGCAGCTGCAGCAGCAGCAGCTCCCTCTCTGTAGTCCTCCATCAGCGGGACCCATGCAGCCTGCCAGAAATGCGGGTCGGCGACAGAAAACTGTGCAGACCATCTGATGCCCTGAGGCGCTGTCCGCTCCCAAGGCATGGCAACATACGGTGTAGTCAGCCCACGAGGAACAAGAATCCGCCTCGTGATCATCTCCTGCAGACCCAGCGGCTTCGGAGCCGCCGCCAATGTGCAAATACTGAGATCCATCCCGTGGTAGGAGGCGATGTGGGTGACTAGACCTCCACAGCAAATATCACCCTTCCCTTTGGCCTTGATCCTGTGCAGATCCTCTGCCAGCATCAAGCCAAAGTCAGGGTATCCTCCCGTGACCATGCATTATAGTGAGAATAGCTCCCCCTGTCTGATCTTCTGGGGCGTCTCAGTACGCGCCAGAAGCATCTCGCTGAATATCCGGTGGGCGAGTCTGAAAGCTGGGTGGAAGATGACCTTCTCCCTGGAATCACCAGGGCGCCATCTGTCTGCATGTGTAGTGATGTGGGCTATCTGACCCCAAAACTCTCTAGCTACAGCTCGGGTCGGGAAATCTACAGCGGTGGGGGTAGGGAAGCCAAAAATATCTCTCCAGTGGGCAAGAGGTACTATGTAGTTCCGGTTCATCAACCGGTACTTCACAGCCCCCTCTGTGGGGAGGTAAGTGAAGGAACTGACGAACTCGAGGGTAGGCTCGAGGTAAGCTGGGGCTCGGATCTCAGAAAACTGATCCAGCCCGACTGTGGCGATCATCCTGCTAAGCTCTCCATCTACATGGAGACAGTCAAAGGCAGAAACGTCCAGAAATCTAGGAGCGATAACTGGACGACTAGAAATGCGGTCATAATCTACCCGGTGTCTCTCATGGATCACCGGGATAGAAGGTCGGGATGAGGAAGAAGAAGGGGAAGGAGAGGATCTATCTCTAAGGGCCAGTAATCTATCTGAACTCATCTTCACAAATCAATCTGTCAGACCACCTCGGTTGCTGACAAGTCCCAGAAATCACCTCGGTCGAGGTGCAGACCGACTGGACCGAGGCGTACAGTTCGAATTTCCAAATCTCAGATTTCCAGTTCTTTTCCCCCTAAAATCACTACAATTGCTTCCTAAGGGGTACTTATTGGTTTCCTCAGCAGAATCAAGGGCAACCAAAGCCCAATAAACAGCAACGAGGAGTTAGGGTTTTCGAACTTCGTTTACCTCGTTTCGGTCGAGAAAGCTCAAATTTCTTGCAGATCTGTGGTTGCAATCGACTCCTCTTCCCTTTAATTGCAGTTTCGGAACAGAAATCGTCGGAAAAGAGCGAGAAACGAGGGAGAACGAGGTGCTCTGTCGCCGCGGTCGAAACGAAGTAAAAAAAGTGAAAAGTAATTTTTTTCCCCTTTTTATACTGTTACTGGATCTGCTGTCACCTCGGTCGAGATGGTCTCGACTGGACCGAGGTGGTACGGACCGAGGCGGTTCTGCAGAAACCCTAGTCGCCTCGGTTGCTTCAAGAATCAACTCGGTCGAGGTGTTCTGACAGTGACCGAGGTGCCTCTTTCTTCTCAGAATCTCGAACTTCTCCCTTTTCTGGAGTGCTCCTTCCTGTTATCTGTCTAAAACACCAAAAACAAAGCAAAGCAAAGCAAAAACAAAAGACTATCTAAACTAGACTAGAAAGCGGGAAAGAAAGCAATACCTTGGGTTGCCTCCCAAGAAGCGCTTGATTTAAGGTCGCTAGCTGGACCATGATGCGTCTCAAACGAGGTAGGAGGTTCCCTCACCCCATACTTCACCTCCATCGTGGGGTGAAGTAAGTAAGTCCATCAAACGCTCCAAAACGTGCAAGTGCTCGTCGGGGAATGAATCGTCTATGGGTGGGCTATCCGTCTCGCGGGAGGATTCCGGTAACCGGCTGAGGTGATCCGCAACTGAATTCTCGGATCCCTTCTTGTCGCGGATCTCTAGGTCAAACTCTTGAAGCAAGAGAATCCATCGAATAAGGCGCGGCTTTGCATCTTTCTTAGCCAACAAGTAACGAATGGCCGCATGGTCGGTGTAGACAATGACTTTCGCCCCTACTAGGTAGGAACGAAACTTCTCGAAAGCATATACAACCGCCAATAATTCTTTTTCGGTGGTAGCGTAGTGGCGTTGTGCTACATCTAGCGTCTTGCTAGCATAGTAAATGGCGGTGGTCCGTCCATCCTTCTTTTGCCCAAGCACCGCTCCTACGGCTACATCGCTAGCGTCACACATGACCTCAAAGGGCAAGGTCCAGTCAGGAGGTTGGATAATGGGAGCGGAGATCAACGCTTCCTTAATCCTGTAAAAAGCATCAAGACACTCCTGCGAAAACTCAAAAACAACATCTTTATTCAAGAGGTTAGTTAGAGGTTTAGAAATCTTAGAGAAGTCCTTGATGAATCTCCTGTAGAAACCTGCATGCCCGAGAAAACTCCTCACACCTTTAACAGAACAAGGAGGAGGGAGTTTCTCAATAGTCTCGATCTTAGCTCGATCGACCTCAATGCCTCGATTAGAAACGAGGTGTCCTAGCACAATGCCTTCATTAACCATAAAATGACACTTCTCCCAATTCAAAACAAGGTTAGTGTCTTCACATCTTTTAAGCACTAGAGAAAGGTTAGATAGGCAATCATCAAAAGAGGAACCATATACAGAAAAATCATCCATGAATACCTCCATGCAGAAAAACTTGTTCGCTCCAAACGGTGTGTGCAAGCTTTAAATTTATAACCCTAGACTTAAGCTTAAAACAAGGATGCGAACCCGCAGTGTACGGGTCAATCGTAGTAAAAGCAAGAAAATTCCAGGGGTCGATCACAGGGACTCGGTGAAACAGAGTCAATACGGTATGCTAATGTCAATTCTAACCACAAGAGCAATTAACACAATCAAAGATGAATAAGAAGTCAATAAAGCAAACATGCAATTCTAGGGATTAAAGCATCAAGTTGTGGTTCCAACTCAAGATCTATAGATAAGCGGACAAAGCTGAGATTTTTGCGTGGGGAAGGTGTTACTAAAGTGGAGTAGATCACCGGGTAAGTCTCACTACACACTAATCCTAAACCGTAACTCCTATTACCGGGTAAGTCTCAAGGAATCAAGATAAAGAACTATAACCTCAAACTAACACACCATCTAAGGGAATAGAATCAACCTTTACCGGGTAAGTCTCAGGCTAACTCACAAAGATGGGATGGAAGCACACTCAAACCCCAATAAAGGACAAACCTTTATTACCTACACTTATGATCGTTGGTACACAAACTAAGGAATTACCGGGTAAGTCTCATCCTAAGCTTGCTTTGAACCAGAAAGGTATAATAAGAATAGGATTTGGCAAACTCTAACACATTAACTCTCAGTTAAGGATCGGATAAGCCACCTCGGTCAGCCAGTTTCCACCCCGGTCGAGATGTTCATCGACTGAACGAGATGCTTAGGGTTAAGGTTAAAGACTCGAACTTTCAGGATCCTACTGTGATTAAGATCATTCTATCATTGTTTTTCCCACAACCTTCAGCCAATCACCCTAGAATCACACAAGGAAATTAGCCACTCATCATCATAATGAAAGTATTAAATATATGGGAAGAAGGTGAATATTTGAACAAAGAAGAATTTAATGAAAACACTTCAATAACTGAATCAAATATCACACAAAATTCGTTCCTTGGATAATGATCCAACAAGACAAGACAACAAGGAAAGGAATTGAAGACAATCTTACAAAACCCTCCAAAAAGCTATAAAGCTATAGTCTTCAATCTTCCTTCAACCTTCAAAAAGGTTCTTCGAATCTCCCAAATTGGAGTAGGATGCGGCTGCTGCGTATTCTTTGCTGTAATCGAGATCGTATGCGGTGTATGCAGCCTCTAAGCATGATCGGATTTGTGGAAAATCCAATCCTTTTTATAGGAAAAATAAACCTCCAAAGATAATAAATCTTAAGAAGATATATTCCCATAAAAATAGGTAAAATATATGATTCTGTATATCTCCTTCCTTCTAGAAGCTCAGCCCAAAAATATAAGATCACTTTCCAATTTTAAAAGATCTCAGCCAAGAATAAAATATTCTCGCCGCGTCCTAGGTGTTCGCCTCGGTCGAGTCGGCGTCTCTGGATCGCCTCGGTCGAGATGAATCTCTGGTCAACCGAGGTGACTCATAACTGAATGTAGAATCTCTCAAAACTGGTCCAAAGTAAATCTTTAATCCATGGCTATGCTTCCTGAATGTAGCTCCAAATGACTCTTGACTCCTTTTGCTCCTTTTTGATGCAAAACGTACCATATTACCTGCAATTACAACGAAACTAGGTGTAGACCTCGATTCTCGCAAAGGTAGATGAAATGGTAGTAAAATCACATAATGTACATACAAACATGCAGATTATGAAAGATAAAACGTCTAAACAAACCCCAAAATATAGACTATAATTCATGCTATCAAAATACCCCATACTTAGCCCTTGCTTGTCCCTAAGCAAGTTCCTCATATAGAAATTAAGATAGAATGGATTATAAGTCATGAAAATCAATGAAAAGTCTTTCAAAAACATTTTATGGTGTGCAACTATCATAGATCACTCTAAGAGAGTACTTCCTGGAAATTAAAAACTCAATATGATCAAAACATTTTATAAATATAGGAAAGTTGTTCATCTTTGCATAAAATCATAGAATGCATAATAAATCATAATTATCAAAATTAATCATGTATAATCCGATTTAAACCGCTAAGTCAATCAACAAGCTCAAGGTCTCAAGGGCTTCCCAAAAGAAAAGGTCAAGAAACGTGTAGGGTAGGGATGAATGTAAGGTAATGTGGTGCTAGAATCCGGGAAAAGGATGAACTTCACTTTCACTTTGACTTGCAACATCTTCCACCAATAAGCTTTGCTTATTTCACACTTTTTTTTTCTTTTTACTTTACTTTTTGGGATGCATGGACAGAGGTGCACAATAACCGAAGCCTAGGAAATCCGCAATCATCAATTTCTCGAGATGCGTCAAACCCTCGATGCACATACCATGACCCGTTAGGAATATCGCTCAATCCGACTTTGGCAAGACACAAACACCCGGCTATGTGAATGGTGCCGAGTTACTCATCTTCATGATTGACTTCCCCAAACCTATTATTGCTTTCTAATACTTTCACTTTCAGCCACTTCTCAACTTTTGACTTGCTTTCACCACTTCGCTTGCTTCCAAATTCCCGGATAGGTAAAGGGAGGCAATATGTATATGAGGGGCTAAGCATGATCAAGAAGAAGAAGAAGAAGAAGAATGAATTGCCTTGGTCTTTCCAAGAAGAACGTGAGAGAACTTATGCTGCGGTGTCAACCTTCAAATTCAACATAATTTGGATAAAAATAAAGTATTAAACATGCCAATAATTTCAAACAAAGCATTTAGCAACTTAAACATATTATAAAACCTTTCAAACACATAAAGAATTCAAAACCAGTCAGTAAACAAAATCTTCACTGAGATCATATCCAGATAAGTAACGCAAAAATCGTTTTCGAAAACTCTCAGTTAACCCACCTCGGTCGAGATGTTCTTGGTTCAACCGAGGTGAAACACCTCGTTTTGCCAGAACTGTCCCGGTCGAGGTCGAAATTTTTTTTTTTTTTAAAACCCTTTTTTTTTTCGGTTTCGACGTTTTTCTCAATCAAATAACCTGTAAGTATGCATGAAATCTCAGATAAACATGTAGAAGCAACTGAAGCATAAAATATCAAATATTACATAAACACCCCACACTTGGGACACACTGTCCCAGTGGGTCGAAATAAGTCTAAGGACAGGATACGCACCGAACATAGCTAAACTGCATGAAGAAGTAAGAAACAGCTCCCAGATAAGACCATCTCGGTTGGCGAAGTACATCTCGGTCGAGGTGTTCTGACAGTCCCCGAGATGTATCTCAGTAAAGCTCGTTTCCTCAACTTCTCGAAACTTCGTTCTTCTAGTGTAGCTCCTGAACTGTGATCCTTCCTTTTGGAATACCTGGTTGTTGTCTAGAGGAAAACAAAAACAAAGCAACTATCTAAACTAAACTAGAAAACGGGAAAGAAAGCAATACCTTGGGTTGCCTCCCAAGAAGCGCTTGATTTAAGGTCGCTAGCTGGACCATGATGCGTCTCAAACGAGGTAGGAGGTTCCCTCACCCCATACTTCACCTCCATCGTGGGGTGAAGTAAGTAAGTCCATCAAACGCTCCAAAACGTGCAAGTGCTCGTCGGGGAATGAATCGTCTATGGGTGGGCTATCCGTCTCGCGGGAGGATTCCGGTAGCCGGCTGAGGTGGTCCGCAACTGAATTCTCGGATCCCTTCTTATCGCGGATCTCTAGGTCAAACTCCTGGAGCAAGAGAATCCATCGAATAAGGCGCGGCTTTGCATCTTTTTTAGCCAACAAGTAACGAATGGCTGCGTGGTCGGTGTAGACAATGACTTTCGCCCCTACTAGATAGGAACGAAACTTCTCGAAAGCATATACAACCGCCAATAACTCCTTCTCAGTGGTAGCGTAGTTGCGTTGTGCTACATCTAGCGTCTTGCTAGCATAGTAAATGGCGGTGGTCCGCCCATCCTTCTTTTGCCCAAGCACCGCTCCTACGGCTATATCGCTAGCGTCACACATGACCTCAAAGGGCAAGGTCCAGTCAGGAGGTTGGATAATGGGAGCGGAGATCAACGCTTCCTTAATCCTGTAAAAAGCATCAAGACACTCCTGCGAAAACTCAAAAACAACATCTTTATTCAAGAGGTTAGTTAGAGGTTTAGAAATCTTGGAGAAGTCCTTGATGAATCTCCTGTAGAAACCTGCATGCCCGAGAAAACTCCTCACACCTTTAACAGAACAAGGAGGAGGGAGCTTCTCAATAGTCTCGATCTTAGCTCGATCGACCTCAATACCTCGATTAGAAACGAGGTGTCCTAGCACAATGCCTTCATTAACCATAAAATGACACTTTTCCCAATTCAAAACAAGGTTAGTGTCCTCACATCTTTTAAGCACTAGAGAAAGGTTAGATAGGCAATCATCAAAAGAGGAACCATATACAGAAAAATCATCCATAAATACCTCCATGATCTCCTCTATGTACTCGGAGAAGATGGCCATCATGCATCGCTGGAAGGTAGCTGGTGCATTGCACAACCCGAATGGCATCCTCCGATAGGCAAACGTCCCCCAAGGACATGTGAAAGTGGTCTTCTCCTGATCATCCGGATGGATAGGAATCTGGAAGAATCCACTATAGCCGTCCAAGTAGCAAAAGTGTGAATGCTGGGCCAACCGTTCGAGCATTTGATCAATGAAGGGAAGCGGAAAATGATCTTTCCTAGTAGCTGTGTTCAGCTTCCTATAGTCGATGCAAACTCTCCAGCCCGTAACGGTCCTTGTTGGGATCAACTCGTTGTTCTTATTCGTCACAACGGTCATCCCTCCTTTCTTCGGGACGACATGCACCGGGCTAACCCACTTGCTGTCCGAGATAGGATAAATAATACCTGCATCCAACAACTTAAGAACTTCCTTCTTCACAACCTCTTTCATGATCGGATTTAACCGTCTTTGAGGTTCCCGTGAAGTCTTATGATTATCTTCCATTAGAATTCTATGCATGCAGAAGGAAGGGTTAATGCCAATAAGATCGTCCGTGGTGTAGCCTATGGCTTTCCGATGCTTTCTCAGGACATGCATTAGCTTAGATAATTCAGAATCGGAGAGGGAAGCACTAGCAATAACGGGATAAGTAGAATCCGGCCCAAGAAAGATATACCTCAAGTGATTAGGGAGTTGTTTAAGCTCCACAACTGGGGGTGCTTTCTGGGAGGGATCTGTGCTTCCTCTTTCCAGTGAAGTGGTGTCAGAAACTGGACTATGTGCAGTCTCAGTTTGAATCGTCTCTCTGTCGACCTCGGTCGAGGCGCAAAGGCGTTGACCGAGGTGTTCTTCAGACGCCTCGCTCAGTTCAGAAAGTGCCTCGGTCGAGGTACTGCTACTGGATCCGAGGCTGGAAATCTTCGTTTCCTGGATCAGCTTCTCAGTCATGGCTCCTGGATCTTCTTCCAGTGCCTTCAGGCTCCGTATATCTGCATCACAAGAAGCATCTATACCTTCCTCCATTAAACTGAAGCTTATAACTCTTTCGAGTGGATCTTTAATAAGGATAGATCTCACCGATTCTCTTGATTCCTCTTCATCGTAGATGTTGAAGATATCATCAGTTATTTGCTCCCCTTTCATGGCTGCAAGTAGTGCGAACTCCACCTCATCGCCACCAACGTTGAATTTCAACTTGGCGTTCTTGCAATCCACATTGCAACCCGAAGTTGCTAGAAATGGCCTCCCGAGAATGATAGGAACAGGATAATCTGCGGGAATGTCAAGTACGACAAAATCTATGGGTAGATAGAAGTTACCTAACTTGACCGGAACGTCTTCCAAAATTCCCACGGGATGGGTGATGGAGCGATCCGCCATGTAAAGTCGAATCTTGACCGGCTTGGGCTCTCCAAGACCGATCTTAATGCATAGCTCCAGCGGAATGATGCTCACGCTGGCTCCTAGATCACATAAGGCTTCACAAGTGACATCCCCAACTTGAATGGGAATGCAAAATGAGCCGGGATCTCTCAACTTAGGTGGCATCTTCTCCTTCATGATCTTTATAAGCTCCGAAGACTTAGATGTCATCCTAACTTCACCAACATCCTCCAGCTTCCTCTTCCTTGATAGGATCTCCTTTAAGAACTTCCCGTAGGCGGGCATACCTAAAATAGCATCAAGGAAAGGGATATTAATATGGAGCTTATTCATCAAGTCAAGGAACTTACCAAAGTGCTTGTCAAGATGTGCTCTGGCTCTGGACTGGGGGAATGGAAGTGGTGGTTTATATGCAGGAGGTGGAACATAGGCTTCAGTTGTTCCTCCTGCTTTCTGTTGCACCGCCTCGGTTGGCATCTCGGTCGAGGTGTTCTTCGACTGGATCTGGACCGAGGTGGTCTGCGTCGAGCGAGGTACTGGATCTGTGGTTTTGAGTCCACTCCTCGTCGTGATGGCCATGCACTGGCCCTTAGGGTTAGTTTCCGTCTTTGCTGGAAGCTTCCCTGGATCTCTTGGCGCTTCATTCGCCCTATTAGCAAGTTGTTGTTCGAAGGACTTTTGGGCCCTCGAAAATGAAGTCATAGAATTCTCCATAGCACTAAGCTTGATCAAGATTGCCTCCAGGACTGCGTCCTTCTTTTCCGGCTGAGACGAACTTGATCCTTGCCCTTGGCTCTTCAATGGAGTAGAAGAAGAAGAAGGAGGAGAGAGGAAAGGGTTAGAGGAATCATTAGAGTTGGAGTTTGAATAATTGTTACCGTTGTTTTGGTTATTATTCGCTCTCCAATTGTTGCTATTGGATCCTCTATTGTTGTTGTAGTTGTTGTTTTGGGGTCCGTTGTTGTTGTTACGGTACCCGTTCTTGTTGTAGTTGTTGTTGTTCCTTTGCCCTTGCTCTTCCTTCTTAGTTTGAGCCATCAATAGCTCCTTCAGTTGCTTCACGTCGTTCTTCAAGGACGTGAATTGGTTGTTGTTGGTTTGAGTCTCTTGAAAGTTGACTCTTTTAACTCCACCTTCAGCTCCTTGGTGGGTGTACTTCTCCATGTGCAAGGCTTGCTTCTCAATGAAATCCCAAGCCTCGTCAACCGCCATATCCATAAATGTGCCGGCGGAGAGTAGTTGGAGATTAAACTGGGTGTTTCCGTCCAGCCCTTTGAAGTAGATCTCCAACAACTCGATCTTTGGAATCCCATGATGTGGGCAATCCAAAAGGATATCCTTGAACCGCTCCCATGATTTGGACAAACTCTCCTTGTCCTTCATGATGAAAGCATTGATCTTCCCTCTCATTTCAGCAGTCTTTGAGGGGGGGAAGAATTTAGTCAAGAATTCCGTAGTCATCTCTTCCCATGTGCTGATCTTTCCTGCAGGAAGAGATTGATACCAAGTAAGAGCTCTATCTTTAAGAGAAAAGTAGAAAGGTCTTAGCTTGTAGTTGTTATTTTCAATTCTGGGAGGTCGCAAGGTCTCCATCAAGATCTCGTAGTTTTGAAGATGTTGATGCGGCGACTCCTTTTCTAGCCCTCCGAATTGACATTGGCGAATCATCGCTAGAACTTGTGGTCGAAGTTCGTAGTCATGGTCCGCTGGATCTCCTAGGTTCACTCCTGGACGCCTCAGTTGTTGATTAGGGTCCATCCTTTGACCTAGGGTTTGTGGAATTCCTGCAAGAAGAACATCTCGGACTGGCATCCGAAGTGGATGCACATCGGCCGGGGCGTCAGGAACTGGGACTTGCCTCGGTCGAGGATCAATTACTGGATCCTGCATCGGTCGAGGTTGAATCTGGTTCCGAATTGCTGCAATCTCAGCTTCGATTGCTGCATTCCTGGCCCGATTCTCTTCTTTTTCCTGCCTTAGTTCTTCTTTACTGAGACGTAGCTGCTCCTGCGTCTCTCTCAATTGGGCCAAAAGATCGTGATCGTCTTGTTGGGCCATCTTCGCTTCTCTTAAGCGTCGTTTGTATGTCTTTTCCGGTTCGGGATCGTAAGGAACGATTTCCTTTCCAGTGCGGGTTCTTCGCATATACCTAAGAAAGAACCTGCAAAAGTCACTCAAGTAGAGTGGTAAGACAACACGGGGCAAATGCCCCAAGAGCAAACCGTACCGGCTCGGTCTAGACCAAGTCCCCGGCAACGGCGCCAAAAACTTGTTCGCTCCAAACGGTGTGTGCAAGCTTTAAATTTATAACCCTAGACTTAAGCTTAAAACAAGGATGCGAACCCGCAGTGTACGGGTCAATCGTAGTAAAAGCAAGAAAATTCCAGGGGTCGATCACAGGGACTTAGTGAAACAAAGTCCAATACGGTATGCTAGTGTTGATGCTAACCACAAGAGCAAGTAATACAATCAAAGATGAATAAGATGTCAAATAAAGCAAACATGCAATTCTAGGGATTAAAGCATCTAGTTGTGGTTCCAACTCAAGATCTATAGATAAGCGGACAAAGCTGAGGTTTTTGCATGGGGAAGGTGTTTCTAAAGTGGAGTAGATCACCGGGTAAGTCTCACTACACACTAATCCCAAACCGTAACTCCTATTACCGGGTAAGTCTCAAGGAATCAAGATAAAGAACTATAACCTCAAACTAACACACCATCTAAGGGAATAGAATCAACCTTTACCGGGTAAGTCTCAGGCTAACTCACAAAGATGGGATGGAAGCACACTCAAACCCCAATAAAGGACAAGCCTTTATTACCTACACTTATGATCGTTAGTATACAAACTAAGGAATTACCGGGTAAGTCTCATCCTAAGCTTGCTTTGAACCAGAAAGGTATAATAAGAATAGGATTTGGCAAACTCTAACACATTAACTCTCAGTTAAGGATCGGATAAGCCACCTCGGTCAGCCAGTTTCCACCCCGGCCGAGATGTTCATCGACTGAACGAGATGCTTAGGGTTAAGGTTAAAGACTCGAACTTTCAGGATCCTACTGTGATTAAGATCATTCTATCATTGTTTTTCCCACAACCTTCAGCCAATCACCCTAGAATCACACAAGGAAATTAGCCACTCATCATCATAATGAAAGTATTAAATATATGGGAAGAAGGTGAATATTTGAACAAAGAAGAATTTAATGAAAACACTTCAATAACTGAATCAAATAACACACAAAATCGTTCCTTGGATAATAATCCAACAAGACAAGACAATCAAGGAAAGGAATTGAAGACAATCTTACAAAAACCCTCCAAAAAGCTATAAAGCTATAGTCTTCAAATCTTCCTTCAACCTTCAAAAAGGTTCTTCAACTCTCTCCCAAATTGGAGTATGATGCGGCTGCTGCGCGTTCTTTGCTGTAATCGAGATCGTATGCGGTGTATGCAGCCTCTAAGCATGATCGGATTTGTGGAAAATCCAATCCTTTTTATAGGAAAAATAAACCTCCAAAGATAATAAATCTTAAGAAGATATATTCCCATAAAAATAGGTAAAATATATGATTCTGCATATCTCCTTCCTTCTAGAAGCTCAGCCCAAAAATATAAGATCACTTTCCAATTTTAAAAGATCTCAGCCAAGAATAAAATATTCTCGCCGCGTCCTAGGTGTTCGCCTCGGTCGAGTCGGCGTCTCTGGATCGCCTCGGTCGAGATGAATCTCTGGTCAACCGAGGTGACTCATAACTGAATGTAGAATCTCTCAAAACTGGTCCAAAGTAAATCTTTAATCATGGCTATGCTTCCTGAAGGATTCCTTTTTGCTCCTCAATGTAGCTCCAAATGACTCTTGACTCCTTTTGCTCCTTTTTGATGCAATACGTACCATATTACCTGCAATTACAACGAAACTAGGTGTAGACCTCGATTCTCGCAAAGGTAGATGAAATGGTAGTAAAATCACATAATGCACATACAAACATGCAGATTATGAAAGATAAAACGTCCAAACAAACCCCAAAATATAGACTATAATTCATGCTATCACCAACCCTTGATGAAGATATCTTCAACATAGTCGAGCAAGAAGAATCTAGAGAAATGGTGAGCTCGATTTTGATCAAGGATCCCTTGGAAAAGGTTCTCACCTTGAGTATGATGGAGGAAGACATTGAGGAGAAGTGCAATGAAGAGATCAAAGCCTTGGAGGCATTGGAAGAGGAGCCAAGAGTTGGATTTGAGAGCCACGAAGAAATTGTGAACAGCTGCAAGTTCCACGGTCGAGATTCAGGAACCACGGCCGTCAAACTCTCTGGACAACTCCGAGAAACAAGCCTGGAAGGAACCACGGTCGTGGAAGTTGAGCAACCCGTGTTTCCAACCGTGGTTTTCCCTGGATCAGCTCTTGATGGTGATCAAGCTTCTAGGAGCCAAGGGGAGTCTTCATTTGCTTTGGATTCATCTCATCCAACCTTGTTTGGATCGTCTTCAACCGAAAAAGGTCCTCCCTCACTTGAACTCAAACCCCTTCCCTCTCATTTAAAGTATGCATTCCTTGGTGATAATTCTACATATCCGGTGATTGTTAATGCATGCTTGAGTGATGATGAACTTGCTAAATTGCTACATGAACTGAGATTGCATAGGAAGGCCATTGGTTATACTATTGATGATTTGGTTGGCTCTAAGCCATCTTTGTGCATGCATAAGATAATGATGGAAGATAACCACAAACCCTCTATTGAACATCAAAGGAGATTGAATCCTATAATGAAAGAGGTGGTCAAAAAGGAAATCATTAAGTTGCTAGATGCGGGAATTATCTACCCTATCTCGGATAGTAAGTGGGTTAGCCCCGTTCATGTAGTACCTAAGAAGGGTGGGATGACGGTAGTAACTAATGAGAACAATGAACTAATACCAACTAGGACGGTCACGGGATGGAGAATGTGTATAGATTATAGGAAATTGAACATGGCCTCTAGGAAAGATCATTTTCCCCTCCCCTTTATTGACCAAATGCTAGAAAGATTAGCTCAACACTCTCACTTTTGCTATCTAGATGGGTATAGTAGATTCTTCCAAATCCCTATCCACCCCGATGACCAAGAGAAAACAACTTTTACATGTCCATGGGGTACCTTTGCATATAGGAGAATGCCATTTGGGTTGTGTAATGCACCCGCCACCTTCCAAAGGTGTATGATGGCTATCTTTTCGGAATACATAGAAAATATCATGGAGGTGTTCATGGATGATTTCTCTGTTTATGGTTCTTCTTTTGATGATTTCTTGGCTAACTTGTCATTAGTATTGCAAAGATGTGAGGAGACAAATCTTGTCTTAAATTGGGAAAAATGCCACTTCATGGTAAGTGAAGGTATTGTGTTAGGGCACTTGGTGTCTAACCGTGGCATTGAGGTTGATAGGGCTAAGATTGAAACGATAGAGAAGTTGCCACCACCTACCTCGGTGAAGGGGGTAAGGAGTTTCTTAGGGCATGCCGGTTTCTACCGGAGGTTTATTCAAGATTTCTCTAAAATTTCTAAGCCTCTCACTAACCTACTAATGAAAGATGTTGATTTTGTGTTTTCCAAGGATTGTCTTGAAGCGTTTTGTAGGTTGAAGAGCGCCTTGATCTCCGCACCCATCATGCAACCTCCGGATTGGAGTTTACCGTTTGAGATCATGTGCGATGCAAGTGATGTGGCCGTTGGGGCCGTTTTGGGGCAAAGAAAAGAAGGGCGCACTCATGCTATTTACTATGCTAGCAAGACGCTAGATGATGCCCAACTCAATTACGCTACTACCGAGAAGGAGTTATTAGCGGTGGTGTATGCATTTGAGAAGTTCCGCTTGTACCTTGTTGGAGCGAAGGTCATAGTTTATACGGATCACGCGGCGATCCGTTATCTACTTACAAAGAAGGATGCCAAGCCAAGGTTGATTCGGTGGATCCTTCTTCTTCAAGAGTTTGATTTAGAGATAAGAGATAAGAAGGGATCCGAGAACTCGGTGGCGGATCACCTTAGTAGACTCCCACCATTGGAGCTTGGGAAAGACAACATCCCGATAGATGATTCGTTCCGGGATGAACAATTGCAAATGGTGGAAGAATGCTTATTCCAAGTGGCTAGAGGAAGTGAACCATGGTATGCCGATATTGTGAATTACTTGGTGTGTGAGGAAGTGCCTCCCGGACTAACATATGCACAAAGGAAGAAGTTCTTCAACGATGTAAGGCATTACTATTGGAGCGAGCCACTTCTATTCAAGAGAGGCCCGGATGGGGTGCTTAGAAGGTGCATACCGGAAGATGAAATGGAGAGTGTGATCCGGCGTTGTCACTCCTTACCATGTGGAGGCCATGCTAGCTCACACAAAACGTGTGCCAAGGTATTGCAATCCGGTTTTTATTGGCCTAACTTGTTTAGAGATGTGCAAGGCTTTGTAGCGGCATGTGATGCTTGCCAAAGAACGGGAAACATTTCAAGGAGGAATGAAATGCCCTTGAATAACATCCAAGAAGTTGAGATTTTTGATGTGTGGGGTGTAGACTTCATGGGACCATTCCCTTCTTCATGTGGAAATCTATTCATCCTATTGGCGGTGGACTATGTGTCAAGATGGGTAGAGGCAATCGCCTCTCCTACAAATGATGCCAAGGTGGTGGTGCGGTTCTTCAACCGAGTGATCTTCCCTAGGTTTGGAACACCAAGGGTGATCATTAGTGATGGAGGGAAGCACTTCACAAATAGGAACTTTGGAGCACTTTTGGCCAAGTATGGGGTGACTCACAAAGTGGCAATACCCTACCACCCCCAAACTAGTGGTCAAGTGGAGATCTCCAACCGTGAGATCAAAGCCATACTCGAGAAGACGGTGTCTAGAACAAGGAAGGATTGGGCCATAAAGCTCAATGACGCACTATGGGCATATAGAACCGCCTTCAAGACACCTATTGGCACCACTCCCTACAAGTTGGTCTATGGCAAGTCTTGCCATCTTCCGGTGGAAATGGAGCATCGAGCTTATTGGGCCATTAAGTGGCTAAATTTTGACCTCAAGGAGGCGGGAGAGAAGAGGTTACTTGATATCAATGCCCTTGAGGAGCTCCGGTTGGAAGCTTATGAGAATGCCCGGATTTACAAGGAGAGAACCAAAAGGTGGCATGACAAGAGGATTATTCCAAAGGAGTTGAGTGAAGGAGATCTTGTCCTTCTCTTCAATTCGAGGCTAAGGCTCTTTCCCGGAAAGCTCAAATCAAGATGGACCGGGCCATATGTGGTGAAGAAGATCTTTCCCCATGGAGCTATTGAGATAGGAGGGGAGCATTGTGGAGATTTCAAAGTGAATGGGCATCGCTTGAAGAAGTACATTCCGGGAGCCCCGGTAGACATGATTGCCCCGCTTCACCTTGCATAGACGCCCCCGAGTTTGGTCAAGCTAATGACCTTAAAGAAGCGCTTGGTGGGAGGCAACCCATCGGTAACTTTTTTCCTTCATTTTAGCTTAGATTTTTCTGTTTTTGTGTGCTTTGTGTGTTTTGTCTATTTTATGTGTGCTAGAACATTAGTGGCATTGGAAGCCTTTCTTGGAAATGATGATAATGAAACCCTCACTAATCATGGGTGGAGCGGACGCGGAACTTGGACGGCTAGCGGTGCCTAGCACGGGTTTCAAAGCTTGAAGGATGCTTAGAGCTCCCTACCATGGTTGAAAGGATCATCCAACATCAATCCTCTTGAGAATTCCCAAATACCGAAGAAAACCATTTTACATTGTGAGAACCTTCTTTCACTCTCTTTACTTGAATACCACATTGGGGACAATGTGTTTCTAAGTATGGGGTGGGGTTTGCATGATCCTTTGCATGATGAGCATCTAGGATAGGTTAATATTTGCACATGTCTTGCATACCTAAATCGAAAATTCCATAAAAATCAGAAAATTTAAAAAATTTTTTGTGCTTTCTAGGCTTGGATATGATCCTAATGATGAAAACTTGTCTTGTGATTGGCTATGAATGGCCTTATGTGTTGAATTGATAAATGCATATGTGGACTAGAACTACTTCTCTTGAATTCCATGAATAACTTGAGAGCATGATGATTGCCTAGAATGGATTGAGTATTGAAAATCGAAATTACATGATAGTTCTTGCATACCATCTAGGAATGAATAAGGCATTTCATCTTTCTCTACTTCTCATCTTGATCATGATTGCTTGAGCACCTCAATTGATATAAAATTTGACCTCCTCTTAAAACCCATCCGGGAATAGGAGCATGCTAGTGTGTTTGAATGTGTAAAAAGCAAATGCGGGGTGAAGATGTAATGAAAAGAATGTTGTGAATAGAATGCTGAAATTATTGTGGAAGTGTAGCCAAAATAGGTTTGGGGGCGTTGGTTTAAATGACAAGTAACTCGGTACACTTCACATAATCGGGTGTTGGTGCCTTGCCAAAGTCAAATGAGCCAATAGCCCTAACGAGCTTTGGTATGTGTGCCCGGTGTGGATGCACCTCGAAAAAGAGAAAAAGCCCGAGGATGGCTAATCACCGAGGTTTCGGCTATTGTACACCAATGCCATTGTCTCAAAAATGAGTCAAGGAAAAAGAAAAGAAAGCAAGATAGGGAAAAATATGCACTTGGGGGAAGTTGATCGAGGACAAGGAGTGAAGTTAGTTCCATTCCCGGATTAGCATCACATACCTAGAAAATTCCCCTCCCAAATTGAAACGTTTCTTAGCCTTTTATGTCACAAGCCCTTATGACCTACTTGCATGTTTGTAAGACTTAGTAATCTAGATTGGATAGACTCTTGATCTTCTTGACATCTCCGTCCTCCCAACTCATGCATGTTTTTGAGTTAAGTACAATTGTCTTTCCATGACTTTATTGTTTGATACATAATTGCTTATTCAATTGCCATTGATCATGACTATGAAGGTGATCCAATAGTAGAAGCACAAAACCAAAAAGATTTTGCCATTTTTCTGCATACATAAATCATGTCATCTCGTAGTCTATAGTTGGGAAATTGCTCGGGGACGAGCAAACCTTAAGTATGGGGTATTTTGATAACACGATTTATAGCATAGTTTTAGGTGCACATTTAGGTAGAATTCTCGCCCAATCATGCATTATCTAGCACTAGTCCAATGCGTTTTGCACTCAAAACATGTATTTTGTCGAGATAGACGTCTACACGGACTTGTGTGCGTTTTGTAGGTATTTCGGGAAGTTTCGAGCCCAAACGACGCGTTTGAAGGTCGCTCAATTAGAGGACACGTTTCCAAACTCATTAGAACGCAAGGCAAGGGCTGAGAAGTACTCAAGGAACCTTGCCAACACAGGCCATGCACCAAACCACAGCCTAATGATCCAAAACAAAGTTTCTGCACAGAATCACGGTCATCTGAAGGACCACGGCCGTGGAAATGACCGTGGATTTTGCCAGATTCTCGTGACAGCTGTGCCACGACTCTCATGGCCAGCTCATGAAGAAATTGGTTATAAAAGTGGTCCTTGATAGTTGTTAGAGGCAGCTGGGAATTGGGGGTAGTTTGGGAGCAGCTCACACATTCTCTATTGCTTTCAACAAAATATATTCCAAGAGGAAGGAGGATTTTTCTAGGAAGGAAAGTGCAAGAAGAAGAAGAAGAAAGGAGCCATTGCCATTGAAGAAGAGAGGAGAAGACACACTTAGCTCTTGTATTTTCGGATTTGTTTCTAGAAGTTTTTGAACTCTTGAACCTTCCTTTGGAAGGATTGTAAGTCGTTCTAATTTCATCTTCAGATTTGGATTGTGTTTGGAGTTCATTTGTTCATCTCCTTTCTCTCATTTTCTTGCTATGGAGGTTATGAATCTATACTTGTTTGTTTTGATTTCCAATATGAATGTTGTAGGCTAGATTGATGTGATTCTAGGGTAAGGAAAGGATGGTTATGGCTAGATCTATGATAGGGCGAACTTAGATTTACCTTTGGATGATTTTTGTTATTGGACGTAGCTACTGTTAGAAATCACGGGTAGTTCTTGAAGAACCACGGCCGTGGTTTCTGTAGAACGAACCGTGGTTCTTCCTGGTTCGAAGGATCTTACCTTAGGTTCATAAAGTTGTTGAAACCCTAAGTTTTTGCTGAGTTTAACCTACCCTAGGGTGTCCTAGTGTAGCGACTAAGTGTTAGGAGAGACTTACCCGGTAATCCTTGCCCTTAGAATCTAGAATAGCAAAACCTTAGGTAATAGTGAGCCTAATAAGCCGCCATTGGATTAATTGTGCTAGGATAGTTGATTAGGACTTCCCTTTCCGAGACTTACCCGGTGAGGATAGGTTAGATCCCTAATTAAACAATCCGGTTTGTGTTAAATTCCTATCCTTAGGTTCTTAGAGACTTAACCGGTAATGAGACCTTAGGTGTGGATTAGTTGGATCATGAGACTTACCCGGTAATTGATCCCATTTTAGGAACACTTAATCCCAACACATCATAATCAATCCAAAGTATGAATAGATGACTTGAGTTTTATGCCATAACCGGAATTTCCAACCCCTAGAATCCGTTTTTCCCTTTCTCTTGATCAACATCTTGTTCGATTTGTTTATTTGTGCCAATTTTCCGATTTAGTTTGATTGATTGTTTGCATGCATTTGATTTTTGAAGTGATCACCTAAAAACAACCAAAACAATTGAGATTTTCTTCCTTTATTTGCTCTTTTCCTTAGACTTAGATCTTGCTAAAATTCAATCACAACTTAATTCGATTTCACCTTAGTCTTTGTGTTCGACCTTGGAATACTTATCTTGCTACATACGTCCCGTACACTGCGGGTGCGCTAGAAGTAGGATAATTATAACGAGTATAAATTTAAGGCTTATTGCGTACAACCTCTACTAACTAGAGGTCGGGGCCAAGCCCCAGTTGCTGACCCTCCTATCGCTGAGGCGTTCGCTGAAGAAGTTGATGAGAGTGTTGTGCTTGAGTCTAGGAAGGGAACCGCTGCTAGGTCCGGAGCACAGAGAGCGCCGTCAACGGAGTCCGGCCGAGTGTCCATAGGAGCTTCCGCATATCGCGACTATGTGCAGAGAGTTGAGGAAGCTATCAAGATTAGAGGACAAGCACCAGTACCTCCTATTCCTGCAAGATCAGTTGAGGTTTCGTAGAGAGTTACACAGGTTGTTGCCCCGCCTGCTAGAGTTGTTGAGGTTGTTAGAGCGCCGGCTGAGGTGAAGGATCGAAGCCTGACAGTTGGTTGAAGGCTTTTGATCAGCTGAAGGTTCCCACCTTCATGAGAAAGACTAGATTAGAGGTGGAGTATTGGCTAGGACAATTGAATTCTGCTATGGAGGCGATAGGTTGCCCAGAGGGACGTCGAGTCAAAATAGCACAACTGCTACTGAAGGATTCGGCTCATTCTTGGTGGAGGACAATTCACAATAAGGTGACCAGTTATGAGCAGATGAAGACAATGATCAGAGATCGCTACTGCCCTGTAGCCATGAGGAGAGACCGTCTTCAAGATTTCCTTGAGGCTGAATTTGAGGATTTGCCTATTGTTGAGATTATCATCAAGTTACATAATGAGTTGTCTTTGTTGGGTCCGTCTGCACCACCTAAGGATCAACATGTTTACCTTTTCTCTTGGAGGTTGAGGCAGTCGACACACTCTTATCTTGGTGGTTTCCGTTGTGATTCCTTGATGGACTATCAGGATAGAGCTTCTGCTTATGACAGAGACCGACCGGGTCAGAGAAGATCTTCTCAGACAGGAGGTCCTGAGAAGAGGCAGAAGACGGGATCAGCCAGTGCTGGAGCTAGAGCAGCTGGATTTGGGCGTAATCAGACGCCGGGGCGTTTTGGTTTCCAGCAGAGTTTTGACAAAGGACAGAAGTGTCATAACTGCGGAGGTGTAGGACACTCAATTATTGTCTTTGTATTGTACATTCAATAATTAAATGGTAATTCACACTTAATTATTTCTATTTTAAATAACGATTTCATAATTAAAATTATATGTGAACATATTTTTCGGACAATCCAAAATATTTTGAAGCCATCAAAACGGAAAAATAATTACTTTTCAATTCATATATATATATATATATATATATATATATACACTAACATGATAATGAATTAGATAAGAAGGAACTTACACGTTCAACAAGATCATAGGGGAAGCAAGGGGAACGGCTGCAGCTCTCAGGGTTGAAGAACGAATGCAAGAAACAGGAAAAAGAAGAAAAGACGGGAATATATAGAAATGGCGGGAAAGATACATGGAAATGACGTCTAGGATTAGGAAGAAGATAAGGAAGTCGGCCCATAAGATAGAAGATCGGATATTCTATCTATAGAAGGAAGACAAAACGAACGAAAACAGATCAGGCGTGATTTGCAGCGCATCCGTAGGGGAGGCCGGTCGTAGGGGCGGCCCCGTGCTACCGCCGGCGGTGACATGCATCAAGACCGCTGGGGCGGCCTTCTTCACCGCGGGGGCGGTGAAGGTGAAAACTAGGATCTTACACCAAATCCCCCTAAAAAAAAGTTTTGTCCCGAAACTTGCAACAACCCGAACAAACACATAACAAAAACACAGAATACTGAACTGAACTCATATATTCCCACTCGGGACACGTAACTCAAAACGTCACAAAAGCGTACGCAACGCAACAAAGGAAAAAGTGAAACCAAACGACTACGCTAAAGGTGCATCCAGCTCCGCGTAAAACTCCGGATAGTTCCTTTGGATACTATCTTTTGTCTCCCAAGTTGCCTCATCAGATCCTCGCATCGACCACTTAATCTTCATCATCTGTATGTCCTTCGAATGTAAACGTCTCGTACTACGCTCTAAGACAGCCACCGGGTGGTCAACAAACATGTGGTTTAGCTAGATCCTCGTGACTAACATTGTGTCTCGGTTTTGGTATGTACTCCCATAACTGAGACACATGGAATGCGGGGTGAAAACCCTCAAGTCTCGGTGGCAAAGCAAGTTTGTAAGCTGCCTCTCCAACTCGCTCAAGAATTTCGAACGGTCCGACATATCTAGGGCTCTGCTTCCCCTTGACACCGAAACGTCTGATGCCTCGTTTCAGGGATACTCTTAACCAAACCTGGGCTCCAACTCTGAACTCCAGAGATCTGTGCCTCTTATCTGCATAAGCCTTTTGTTGACTCTTTGTTGCTAACATTCGCTCGCAGGTCATTGCTACTCGAGCCCTGTCATCTTGTATATGCTCAGATGCTACTATGCTATCACTACTCGGCTCGTCCAAACACAACGGGGTGCAGCATCTCTGTCCGTATAAAGCCTCATAAGGATCCATCCTTGTCGATGCGTGCCAATTGTTGTTATACGAAAACTCCTCTAAGGGAAGGTGATCTCGCCACACTTGTCCATCGTCTAACATGCAAGATCTCAACATGTCCTCCAGAGTTTGGATGGCCCGCTCAGACTGCCATCGGTCTGAGTATGATAAGTAGTCTTGAACTGCAGGCTCGTACGTAGGGCGGCATGGACTTGCTGCCAAAACCTCAAGGTGAACCGTCCGTCTCTGTCAAAGACTATAGCCATAGGTACTCCATGAAGTCTCACTATCTGCCTAGTGAACTCCTCCGCCAATCAACTCACCGGCCACGTTTCCTTGATCGGAATGAAACATGCGGTCTTCGTCAGTCGATCTACTATCACCCAAATAGAATCAAAACCGCGACTTGTCTGAAACCGATAATGCAATCCATCGATATTTCTTCCCAGTTCCATTGGGGAACGGGGAGTGGGTGTATCTCGCCTCCTGGTCAATGATGCTCGATTTTTACTTGTTGACAGGTCGCACACTGAGCTACATATCTCGTGACATCTGGCTTCAGATTTTCCCACAAGAAAGAGCGTCTAATATCCTGATACATCTTACTCGCACCATGATGCACCGAGTAAGGTGAAGAATGAGCCTCCTGAAGGATCCTCTATCTCAACTCTCGATCGTAAGGCACACAAACACGCTCTTGGCGTCTCAAGATCCCATCAGCACCTACTGCAAACTGCGGTGCCTCACCTCGAGACATCCGGTCTCGGATTTGCGTCAAAGCTGGGAAACTCTCCTCCTTCTGTCGGATTTCTGCCAACAGATTAGGTACTATCTCCAAGTTGGATAGGTAGCTGTCGGAATCCGGAAAGTGGATATCCATCTCTAGCCACGCAAGGTCTTGCTGTAATTGTGGCTGAGCTGTCAGCCTAGTGATCGCCATCTCCCGGGGAGTCTTCCTACTAAGGGCATCTACTACCACATTCGCCTTCCCCGAGTGGTATAAGATCTCAAGATCAATGTCCTAGATCAACTCGAACCATTTGCGATGGCAGTTATTCAACTCTCGTTGAGTGAATATGTACTTCCGACTCTTATGGTTTGTGAAAATCTGACATGTAGCTTCGTACAGATAATGCCTCCAAATCTTCAAAGCGTGAACCACAACACCTAACTCAAGATCATGGGTAGGGCAATTGTGCTTGTACGTCTTCAGCTGTTGAGACGCGTAAGCAATCACCTCACCTCTCTCCATCAGTACACATCCCAAGCCTAGCTTGGATACATCGCTGTAAACCACAAAGTCTTTAATGCCCTCTGGCTGAGCTGTAATAACCGGAATTTTTAAACTCCGTTAAACCTGAATTTAACCGATTTCCGAAACGTCAATCTTAAATAAATGAGTACATAAATAAATAAATAAAATAAAACGAGTTTAACTGTTATCATTTTATGTGACTTTAAGTCACAAAAAATGATGAAACTTTGTAACCGGAAATAATTTCCGTACCTTTAAAATAAAATAATAATTTATGTATCTTTAAAATAAAATAAGAAATTACCTAATACGGAATTTAATTCCGTAATTATTTCCGCATATGCCCTACCGATCCGTACGAGTAACGGGCTTCGTTTCAGCTCGTTTTAATGAAGCAAAAGTAGGCCCAATGCTTTGAGTACTGCAGCCCAGCCCAGCCCATCCTTAACATCTAATTAACCTAATTAACCTAATCTAATTCTACCCTAATCTAACCAGTAAGCTGTTACTTACCTTCATCCGCCGCACGCTCAACTGGGAGAAGAGACGCACGCCTCGCCTGGGAGGAAAGACGCCACGCTGCCGCCGGACCCTGGCCCTACAACCGCCCGCCGTTGCGACCACCAGGGCGCCACCAGGTGAGCCACCGGCTCTGTCTATCTCTACCGTCCCCCTTTCTGTTTCGAAGCACAGCACGGCCTAAATGAGGCATCACGCAACCGCTGCGAGGCACGCCAGTGAGCCTCCGTCTCCGCTGTTGCTAACCACCTCGCAAACGCCGGACCGGTACACTGGTAAGCCTCCTCCCTATCGAACCTTCTGCCTTCTGCCGCTGTTGCTAATTCCCGCAAACACAGACCCAACGAGGTCGAGCTCGACCGAGGCTGCAAGCAACTGAACCAGGCGGGCGGAGAAGTCCTTCCGATCACCAACCACCGCTGCAACCGTCTCGGTCGGGAGTCGTGACTAGCCCAACCTCCTGGCACACGGTTGGCGTAGCACCCCAGCACGTCCCGCGTCGATCCAGACCCCAGTACTACAGTAGGCGTCGCAGGAGGCGCCGGTTAGGAGAGACGGGGCAGCGCAGGACGTATGAGCAACTAGGCCGGAACCTGCAGCCAATCGCGAGCCCTGTGAGTTAGTTGTTTCTCTTCCCTACCACTCTCTTCCTCCTGTACTGCCTCCCGTATCGAGCATATGCTGTGGAAAGCGCCGTTTTTATGATATATATATTTAGATAATGGGCTGAGAGTGCAGGTGGTACTGGTATTGTTGTTGTTGGAGTTACAGTAGGGCACGCTGCAGTATAAAACACATGAGTTTAAGGATGCTGAATTTGTATAGGTATATATATGTATATGAGGAGTATGAATGTATATAGGTATATACATGTACGAGTATAAGATATAGGTATGGGTATGTGAGAGTGTAGAGTATATGTGTATGTATATATATGGATGTAGGAGTTTCATGATATAAATAAATATATAAGATTAGATATGGTTGTGGAAGATATAATTAGATATATGTACTGCAGTGTACTCGACGTTAGTGTATATAAATATATATACGAATAGACTAGAGATTTTGGTATGTATATATATATATGGGTATATATATAGGTATATATATATATAAGTACGAGTTGGGAGTTATGAATTAATGTAAAAGAGATATAAATATATATATAAATAAGTTGGAATTTCAGGATTTATATATATAAAGAAACATAAGAATATATATATATATATATA
>BSUD01000008.1:22958049-23141499 GCA_033239045.1 Fagopyrum esculentum | reverse complement strand
TGAGTACCGAATAATTACACAATTAAATAAGTGAATTGAGGAGATAGGTTAAAGTATATAATACGGATAATATATGTAATAGATGGTAACCGGGAAGGAGGAAGAGTGTTATTCTTTTTCGAGTGGATTCAAGTTTGAACTAGTGACCTATAAGTAGCTAACCGAGAGACACAAAGTATAGAAACAAGTTTTAAAAGGAATAAGAAAGTTTAAGAATAAATTTGAGAAGCCTTGGGCTGAGGGTAAAATGGTCTTTTACCGTAAGAACTTGTTCCGTAAATCCTTAGCATGAGGTTGGACATCTGGATGTGATTTTGATACACATGCCTTATTTGACAGGCGTTTAAGTTACCACGAGTACGGACTGTTTGAGACGTGTTAGAGTGTATTTTGACTCAAGCAAGTCCTTGCGACTTACTTAGCCAGTTTCTGGATATTAGTTGAGTGATAGTGGTTGTGTGTGCTATGTGCGTGTTTTAATAATAATAACTTGCTAGGACGACCGTGGTTATTATATGTTAAGGCCCAAGTGTATGTATAACAGGCCGTGACATCACTGCCCAGCTCTGCCAGGAGACTGGGAGGTTTTCTATACCCAGACCATACAGGTACACGTTGAGATGCATCGGATCCACTCCTGATGGGTACACGGGAGCGGAGGCGAGGTTTGGGAATCCCTCGTGTCACAAAATAAGTATCATTAGCGTGAAAGAGTAATTTAACTCAAGATAATAAAACGGACTTGTTTGAAAGCATGATGGGTGTTTATATTTTTATGTGTGTGTGTGTGCTACTATTATTCTGCTAATATTTAGATTACTAGCTAACGGTTCCTCTTGTTGTGTTTTTAGATTTACCGCAGGTTAGACTAGCAGCTGAGTGATCCGGAAGTAGTGGTCAGCCGGGTCTCCGTACTCCTTAGAGTGGGGGTTGGGGGTTGTGTTTGTCTTTTCTTTCTTTTGGTTAAGACAGTTGTTCGTTTCTTTTGTTTAAGTACTTTAGGCTGCTAGACAGTGTTGCATTCATTACCTTAAAAATGCTATTTTATGAATTTCGGTTTTTTTTTTATTTGTGTCTTGTTGCAAGATCCTAGTAAAATTGTTGTCAAACTGAGGTCGGGACCCATTGTGAGGTCCTAACCAGTAATGTCCCGAAGAATTCGGGGTGTTACAACATGGTATCAGAGGTCTAGGTTGGCAACAATGGCACTTGAAATCTTCTGAAAGACCGAATAAGTTTTAAGCAGAACCCGAAAAGGGGTCTGAGTTTTAAAAAGAGAATTTTTTGTTTTTAAATGCATGCATTGTCTGGTTGGGAATAGAAAAGTACCGCGGATCTCAGTTTGCTTAGTATGGACTTTAGGTTTTACGGTAGTTGGACTTTTAGCTTGTTTATAAAGATATGTTATATAGATAGGTATATGCCGAAGATTAGTAGAAATTGTAGTTATGTTATGTCCTTAACGGAGATAACATAATAAGTTTCTCACCCCTTGGACACATCTAAGTAGTTTTTGAAGGGTGTCAACGTGAGGATTAGTATGCACATCTTATGTGCATTAGGGTAGACGAACGTCGGACAACTCCTTCGAGCTTGTTGAGGAACGCCGAGACGGAAAAGTTAAGACTCAAAGACAACACCAATTAGGATGACAAGAAGAAAATCCCGAATCAACTCAACGGGATCAAATGAAGGATATACAAGAGAGTAGTTCCGGAGAAGCAAGAGATGATCGCCAACTGGGGAATTGAGAAAGACAACGGAGAGGCTCTTTCAAGTTGTGTAAAGTGACTTCACAAACAAAGAGGATGACGTCGACAATTTGCCATAGACATGAACGTCAAAAGGGAGATATAGTAGCGATCAAGAAAAGGGACATAAAAATTTAAGCTCACTGACAGACTAGGAAGTGAAAGATGATGCCAAAAGCAAGGCGAAATATGATCACTCTCAACAAGCTAATTGCCACCACAATCCAGATTGATAACCGAGACAGTCAAAAGTATGGAAGTCAACACGAGATACATTATCCATCCAAATAGAAAGAATTAAAGAGCTGCAACTTGAAAGCTTACGCATTACTAGAAAGGGAAAGGTGGATTTCACCAACGTAGAAGTGGAGTGATCTCGTAGAACACAGGAGAATTCTGACATAGACCGGGATACAACAATAACCAGATTTTGTAAAGGCAACATTACAAGCAACACCCAAGGAAGAAGAGTGTGTGAGAAGAGTATTGGTGAACCCGAGGGACCCCAATAACTTCTCATTCAAAAAAAAAAAGAAGAGAATTTAAGCTAACAACACTACAAGTTCATAATAGAGAACCGCAAATAGACGATAACTCAGGTAAAAGGATCACAGAGATGTACCTAGAAGCTACCCTAGAAGGATTGAAAAGTCTGTTGATGGGAGAAGAATGATACAACTGGACTCGTAAGAGTATAACGAGCTTACAAAAGTGTAGATTGTAGGAGGAGATATATTTCACCAAGTATATCAAGCCTCAAAAGAGATGGAAGAAAAGTAAGTCTATGATGTTGTAGAAGGTCAACTACATCCTACTTGGACAACTTAAGTTACATGTGTGGGTTAGCTAGTGATGGTTAGTTAACCGATAAGAAGAATAACCACAGGGTTATAAAAGAATTTTATCGACATCTAGTGAATTTCTTTCGGAGATCCACGACGAAAATGGTGGAGTTGAATCAATACAAGTACTAGTAGCCTAGATGGTAACGTTAAATGAGTTCAATATGATAACTCTAATAAAGAAATTTAAGAGCAGCTCTTGATGGTCGGTAATGACCCTTGATGATAGTAATGGTGAAAAGGGAATTGTTGGGAGTAGTTACTTACTACTGACTACGAAAGATACATATCAGTGTTAGAATGAAGGGATCCCTATAAGAAGAACTAGAAGACTAAGAGGAAGTAGATGATTGGAAACATGTCCTATATCTTAGCATTCCACACAAGTAAGACTGATGGTGCTCTTTCGAGAAAAAGTAGGGTCAGCCTGTCTAGATTGATAGGGAAAACCCTTGTGATTAAAGATGTGACACAGAATAATTGGAAATTCCGAGGCGGCACAAACATAAAGATTATGATGTAAAGCCTTGGTGAAATGTGTGGTCGAGTTGTGAGGTGATTGCAGATAGAATCTACAGGTGGACTAAAACAGACATGAGAAGGAGTAAAAGTGAAAGACTAAAGGTTGTTATATGGATCCAGTATCACACCAATAAGATGGTTATCGAAAGGACTAAAGACTGTTATTTAAGGAGAAAGAGAGGTACTCCATGGAAAATTTAGCTGGACTGATGACCTAAGAGTTGATGAAAGTAATAAGACCAACCAACGTAGTTGTAAAGCGTGTACGAGAAAACTCAAAGGGATTTAACTATCTTACGGGGTGTAAATATCATAGAAGGTAAAGCGACATGAGTATAAGGAAGACATAATAAATGCGATGCGAGAAATTTGATTGGTGGGAAAATCATATGCACCTAATGTGTTGTATATAAATGGTACCATTGGATGTTTAATAAAAATCATACCAACGGACTGATGACACTATGATGGATTTAGTGTAAATCAAGTGTATAACTTATCCAGTGAGAAGGAAAGTCCTGTATCAAAATTGCGGGTTATGATGAATTTTAAATAAAGTTTTCAGATGAGGATGTCCTTAGGAAATCTATGCAAGAGTACAAAGCAACTGAAGTTCTAACACAGAATGGATAGTAATGATCAACAGACAGTTAGAGACCGATGCAGAGAAGAAAAATGTATAAGACGAGTCACCTAGTAGAAGAGTTCACAAGACAAGCTTGTAAGGCCAAAAGAGATAAAATGTCGAGCCGGATATGAGGGTCTAAGGTGCATGGAAGGGATACCTACAACGGAGTGTAGATGCAAATGTAGACTTTACAAGTGTGGAGAGGTTTTAACCTCCTCAAAAATATAGGAATTTGAAAGAAATCGCAATGTCGGTATCAAGGAGTTGAAGCCCCGTAGCGGAAACAACGGAGTATCATGAAGGCAATGTTGCCGGTAACACCAGCGAAGGAATGTATATATAAGAACGGCCTTGGCGGACTCGAAAGTCCAAGGTAACCCCAATTATCACGGGACCTAAGGCATCAAAACCGACGGTCCGTGCAAGGGGAACTGCAAGGGGATGATAACTAAAATCATCAGAACTACAACGACCCTTACCAGCTATTGTTGAAGACTTGGAATGACTATTTAGGTCAAGATGAATGACCCTGTTGAGCTCGAGAAGTAGAGTTAGCCTAAGGAAACAGAAGTGTGGAATAGAAAACGAATTAGTGAAACATGAAAGGATTAATCGAGCAGATGATGCTCACCAAGAATTTAACGCCAGTATAGGTATGAGAAGAGCAAGTCCAGAATATTGAGATAAGTCAATTATAGAGTGACTGACATCAACTGAGGACGTATAAGTGTTGATTGGTATTGACGAACAGGTACCGTTAAGAAGAGATATTAGTGACTGCGAATTTAAGAGATAACTTTACCGATGACTTGGGGGAATTCCCAAGTAGGCAACGACAACTTTCTGGGGTGATCTAAAGATACAACGAGAATCGGTTAGAGGTTGCTTACTAGTTGGTTAAGAACAGTCTACGGGTGAGTAAGAGAGTAAGGATTTGTTTGAGGAGGATCTTGATAGTAATAGAAGAAAAGTATAGGCGGGAGTTGGGTAAATCATGTTGACCCTTAGAAAGACGCCATTGTGACTAATGGGTGTTACACCAAAAGCGTGGTAGGTCCATAGACCACAGATGCAGAAAATCAATGTTAGGTTAACTCTGTTTTCAATAAGGAAGTAGCGATCTATATGAAAAAGTCCACTTAGGTGTGTGATTTCTTTGGAGTTATATAAATTTTAAAACTTGACAAGAAGTAGGTGAAAACAATTAATTAATGAACGATCCGATAAGGTCACATTGAGGAAACCGGGTCAAGAGGTTTGTATTACAAAGGACATTAGGCGACAGAAGTTGAAGATCATTATTTCATAATCGATAGTCGGGAACTTTCGAAAGGAAAAAGTTTTTATGGTTTGGTAGAGTCATCAACAGAGCTGGAGGTAAGTTTAGAAAACCAAACCGTGAGAAAGTACCTACCGAATCCGAGATACGTCATCAACTATGAAGAAGAAAAAAAAATTAGCCGGTTGATGCTTTTGTAGAGTACCCAGTAGCTGTCTTGGAGTGCAGTACTAGACGTCTGCGGTCCAAGGATATACCTATGTTGCGGATCCAGTGGTCTAGGAGAGGAGCTGATGAGGCCACTTGGGAGACTGAGGAGAGTATTAGACGTAACTACCCTGAGTTCTTTGCGGGGTTAGAGGTTACTCCTGTTTTGACGAGTTAGTACTCGGATGTTGTGTTGTTTGACCATACATGTTTTTATATTGGTTTGAGTGATTACGTTTTATGTGACGCATGTCTACTTTTGGTGACTGAGTAGTTGCGTGTAGCCAACGAAAAGGTCGAGAAAATTAAAATATACCAAAGGAAATGCGCGATTAAGAGAATTATTCTAAGTTTCGGGACGAAACTTCTTTTAAGAGGGCACTGATGTAATAACCGGAATTTTTAAACTCCGTTAAACCTGAATTTAACCGATTTCCGAAACGTCAATCTTAAATAAATGAGTAAATAAATAAATAAATAAAATAAAACGAGTTTAACTATTATCATTTTATGTGACTTTAAGTCACATAAAATGATGAAACTTTGTAACCGGAAATAATTTCCGTACCTTTAAAATAAAATAATAATTTACGTATCTTTAAAATAAAATAAGAAATTACCTAATACGGAATTTAATTCCGTAATTATTTCCGCAAATGCCCTACCGATCCGTACGAGTAACGGGCTTCGTTTAAGCTCGTTTTAATGAAGCAAAAGTAGGCCCAATGCTTTGAGTACTGCAGCCCAGCCCAACCCATCCTTAACCTCTAATTAACCTAATTAACCTAATCTAATTCTACCCTAATCTAACCAGTAAGCTGTTACTTACCTTCATCCGCCGCACGCTCAACTGGGAGAAGAGACGCACGCCTCGCCTGGGAGGAAAGACGCCACGCTGCCGCCGGACCCTGACCCTACAACCGCCCGCCGCTACGACCACCAGGGCGCCACTAGGTGAGCCACCGGCTCTGTCTATCTCTCCCGTCCCCCTTTCTGTTTCGAAGCACAACACGGCCTAAATGAGGCGTCACGCAACCGCTGCGAGGCACGCCAGTGAGCCTCCGTCGCCGATGCTGCTAACCACCTCGCAAACGCCGGACCGGTACACTGGTAAGCCTCCTCCCTATCGAACCTTCTGCCTTCTGCCGCTGTTGCTAATTCCCGCAAACACAGACCCAACGAGGTCGAGCTCGACCGAGGCTGCAGGAAACTGAACCAGGCGGGCGGAGAAGTCCTTCCGATCACCAACCACCGCTGCAACCGTCTCGGTCGAGAGTCGTGACTAGCCCAACCCCCTGGCACACGGTTGGCGTAGCACCCCAGCACGTCCCGCGTCGATCCAGACCCTAGTACTGCAGTAGGCGTCGCAGGAGGCGCCGGTTAGGAGAGACGGGGCAGCGCAGGACTTATGTGCAACTAGGCCGGAACCTGCAGCCAATCGCGAGCCCTATGAGTTAGTTGTTTCTCTTCCCTACCACTCTCTTCCTCCTGTACTGCCTCCCGTATCGAGCATATGCTGTGGAAAGCGCCGTTTTTATGATATATATATATTTAGATAATGGGCTGAGAGTGCAGGTGGTATTGGTATTGTTGTTGTTGGAGTTAGAGTAGGGCACGCTGCAGTATAAAACACATGAGTATAAGGATGCTGAATTTGCATAGGTATATATATGTATATGAGGAGTATGAATGTATATAGGTATATACATGTACGAGTATAAGATATAGGTATGGGTATGTGAGAGTGTAGAGTATATGTGTATGTATATATATGGATGTAGAAGTTTCATGATATAAATAAATATATAAGATTAGATATGGTTGTGGAAGATATAATTAGATATATGTACTGCAGTGTACTCGACGTTAGTGTATATAAATATATATACGAATAGACTAGAGATTTTGGTATGTATATATATATATGGGTATATATATATAGGTATATATATATATAAGTACGAGTTGGGAGTTATGAATTAATGTAAAAGAGATATAAATATATATATAAATAAGTTGGAATTTCAGGATTTATATATATAAAGAAACATAAGAATATATATATATATATATATATATATATATATATTTGAGTACCGAATAATTACACAATTAAATAAGTGAATTGAGGAGATAGGTTAAAGTATATAATACGGATAATATATGTAATAGATGGTAACCGGGAAGGAGGAAGAGTGTTATTCTTTTTCGAGTGGATTCAAGTTTGAACTAGTGACCTATAAGTAGCTAACCGAGAGACACAAAGTATAGAAACAAGTTTTAAAAGGAATAAGAAAGTTTAAGAATAAATTTGAGAAGCCTTGGGCTGAGGGTAAAATGGTCTTTTACCGTAAGAACTTGTTCCGTAATTCCTTAGCATGAGGTTGGACATCTGGATGTGATTTTGATACACATGCCTTATTTGACAGGCGTTTGAGTTACCACGAGTACGGACTGTTTGAGATGTGTTAGAGTGTATTTTGACTCAGGTAAGTCCTTGCGACTTACTTAGCCAGTTTCTGGATATTAGTTGAGTGATAGTGGTTGTGTGTGCTATGTGCGTGTTTTAATAATAATAACTTGCTAGGACGACCGTGGTTATTATGTGTTAAGGCCCAAGTGTATGTATAACGGGCCGTGACATCACTGCCCAGCTCTGCCAAGAGACTGGGAGGTTTTCTATACCCAGACCATACAGGTACACGGTGAGATGCATCGGATCCACTCCTGATGGGTACACGGGAGCGGAGGCGAGGTTTGGGAATCCCTCGTGTCACAAAATAAGTATCATTAGCGTGAAAGAGTAATTTAACTCAAGATAATAAAACGGACTTGTTTGAAAGCATGATGGGTGTTTATATTTTTATGTGTGTGTGTGTGCTACTATTATTCTGCTAATATTTAGATTACTAGCTAACAGTTCCTCTTGTTGTGTTTTTAGATTTACCGCAGGTTAGACCAGCAGCTGAGTGATCCGGAAGTAGTGGTCAGCCGGGTCTCCGTACTCCTTAGAGTGGGGGTTGGGGGTTGTGTTTGTCTTTTCTTTCTTTTGGTTAAGACAGTTGTTCGTTTCTTTTGTTTAAGTACTTTAGGCTACTAGACAGTGTTGCATTCATTACCTTAAAAATGCTATTTTATGAATTTCGGTTTTTTTTTCTATTTGTGTCCTGTTGCAAGATCCTAGTAAAATTGTTGTGAAACTGAGGTCGGGACCCATTGTGAGGTCCTAACCAGTAATGTCCCGAGTTCTAAGAATTCGGGGTGTTACATGAGCTAAGATAGAAGCAGAGATCAACCTCTTCTGCAGCTTCTCAAAGCTCTGCAGACACAGATCGGACCATACGAACCTCGTACATTTCCTCAGGAAGGAAGTGAGCGGTCGGACATTAATTGAAAAGCTGTCAACAAAACGCCGGTGGTAGCCCGCCAATCCTAAGAAGTTGCATCCCTCCCTCACGTTTTTAGGAGGCAACCAAGATGCTACTGACTCGATCTTTTCCGGATCTACCTTTGATAACACGATTTATCACTTAGGTTTAGATAATCATTTAGATAGATTTTGCACTCATTCATGCATGCTTTAGCACTAGTTCACGACGTTTGCACTCAATTCACGTATTTTGTCGAGATAGACGTCTACACGGACTTTTGCATTGCTTTGTAGGTATTTTGGGAGATTTAGGAGCTCAATCGATACGTTTGAGGATCGTTCATCAAGATGACACACCCTCGGACTCATTGGGATGCAAGCTAGAAGCTAAGGAAGACCCATGGGACCTTGTTGGTGCAAGCCATGCACCAAATCGTGACTCAATGATCCAAAGCAAGCTGAGGCACCAAAACCACGGTCACTGGCACTTCCACGGCCGTGGAAATAGACCGTGGTTTTTGCCAAACGGTTGTGACAGCTGTGCCACGATTCTCATGACCGAATCTTGCAAAGTTGTGTATAAAAAGTGGTCCTGCAAGGCTGAGAGGAGAATCAAAAAAATTTCAGAATCAAAAATCCACATTCTCTCCCATACTCTCAACAAGAAGATTCTCTCAAGAGGAAGCTTGGAGGAGAGCTACCATTGGAGGAGGAGAAAAGCTCCATTGGAGAAGAAGAGAAGAACACACCATTGCTAGTCTTTGATAGGTTTTGTAGTGAAGATTATCGGAATCGTTTTCTAGAGTTGTAAGAATCAATTGAACCTTCTTTTGAAGGGTTGTGAGTCTTTCTAATCTCATTTTCAGCTTGGTTTTACTTGCTTCACTTGTTCATCTCTTTCTCTTCATTATCTTGCAAATGGATGCTATGATTTTATGCTTGATTGTTTCGATTGTGATGATGTATGTTGTTGGCTAAATAGATGCGATTCTAGGGTAAGAAAAGCAAGGTTATGGCTGGACTATGATAGGATGGACTTAGATTTGCCTTTGGATGATTCATCTACTTGAACCGAGCCACTGTTGGAGTCCACGGTTTGTTCTTGCCAGTCCACGGCCGTAGAAGTGGTAGAATAACCCGTGGTTTGCCTGATTCGTTTGATTAGATGAGTCTAAGTTCTAGAATGTTAGAATGTTGAAATCCTAGTGTTTGTTGAGTTAAATTTATCCTAGGGTGACCTTAGTGTTAGCAACTAAGTGTTAGAAGAGACCTACCCGGTAATTCTTACTCTTAGATACCGAAGATGACAAACCTTAGGTAGTAGTGAGCCTCATAAGCCGCTATTGGACCGAGTGTGCTAGGATAGGTGTTTTAAACTTGCCTTTCCGAGACTTACCCGGTAAAAGGAGGTTAGATCTCTAGAATACCATCCGGTTTGTGTAGAATTTCATTCTTTAGACTCTTTGAGACTTACCCGGTGATGAGATCTTAGGAACGGACTAGCGGACCATGAGACCTACCCGGTGATTGATCCCAATCTAGAAACACTCATTTCCAACATACTATAGTTGATCCAAGGAATGATTAGATAACTTGAGTCCTATGCCATAACCGGAATTTCCAATCCCCTAGAATCCGTTTTTCTCTCTTTGATTGTCTATCTCTTGTTTCCTTCTTTATTCGTGTTGTTAGCTTAGTTGTTTGTTGATTCCGCATGATTTGTGATCCTTGATTGATCACTTTAAAACCAAACCAAAAACATTGAGATTTTCATTTCTTTATTTCTTTCTCTTTTCTTAGCCTAGATCTTCACTAAAATTAGTCACTAATCGATTCAATCTCACCTCAGTCTTTGTGTTCGACCTCGGAATACTATCCCTACTACAAAACGTCCCGTACACTGCGGGTTCGCTAGGAGTTAGGAGAAATATAACGAGTTATAAATTTAAAGCTTTTGCGTGCACACGTTCTTAGCGTAACAAGTTTTTGGCGCCGTTGCCGGGGACTAGGTTAAAATTGAGTCATTTTTTTCCGGATCTACCTTGATCCCTTCTGCTGAAATGATGTGGCTAAGGAATGCTACCTCGGGCATCCAAAACTCGCACTTAGAGAGTTTGACGTAAAATTCTCTATCTTGTAAGACCTGAAGGACGATCCTCAAGTGTCCTGCATGCTCCTCTCTACTGCGAGAGTATACTAGAATGTCATCTATAAAGACAACTACAAACTGTTCTAGGAAGTCGATGAAGATGTTGTTCATCAACTCCATGAAGACTACGAGCGCGTTCATAAGCACCAATGGCATCACTACAAACTCGTAATGACCATACTTGTTCCAAAATACCGTCTTGGCTATGTCCTGCTCTCTCACCCTTAGCTAGTGATATCCGGTTCTCAGATCGATCCTCGACAACACTGAAGCTCCATGTAGCTGATTCAAAAGATCGTCGATACGGGGCAGTGGGTACTTGTTCTTGATCGTCACCTTGTTAAGCTCTCGGTAGTCGATACATAACCTCATTGACCCGTCCTTCTTCCTGACGAAGAGAAGTGGTGCGCCCCAACGAGATACACTAGGCCGGATGAAGCCCTTCTGTGCTAACTCCTTGAGCTGCTTCTTCAACTCAAGCATCTCGATAGGCGCCATACGATAAGGAGCCTTAGAGATCGGTCTCGTACCGGGCTCTAGCTCAATGCCAAAGTCTGCACTCTTCTGTGGAGGTAAACTTGATGGCTCTCCAAAGATGTCAGCAAACTCGCACGCTACTAGAATCTCCTCCAAAGTTGGACTCGTACTATCCTTCATGGCATAGCACCAAAAATCTTCACATCCTTGACTAATAAGTCTCGCAACTCGCACAACACTAATGACTGTACCAGTCTTTCCTAGATCCCATTATCTAAAGATCTCAACATGACCTGAATCTGTAGTTACCATCACTGTCCTCTTGCCGATATCCAGAACTGCTCGATGTCTATCCATCCAATCCATACCTAGAATAACTTCTTTATATACTAAGTACATGACGAAGAAGTCAGTTGGTCAATCGCGACCTCCCAATCTAATAGGGAAGTCGCGAACCTCTCATGTACCTCTAATCTTACCCCCATCGGGTAATCCTGTAAAGAAGGGTTTACCTTCTACGGTAACTAAGACCAAACTATCTACACATGCATCATATATAAAAGAATGCGGATCACCGGTATCGAAAAGAACTCTAACAGAAAAACCATTAATATGAATGGTTCATGTGGTCGTTGGAGCGCTCGGCTCCACTGCACTCCTCAGCTCATAAACTCTAGCTGAAGCACCTCTGGTGTTAGAAGTACCACCCACTCGTCCTCTGCCTTAACCTAGAGTGGAAACTTGAGGAGAGGTAGATCTTGGAACTCTCTACTGCTTGTACTGAGACCTCTGTCCACCTCTTACAACACTAGCAGGTGAAGAACCCTGCTGCGATGACGCCTTGCCCTACAGGCAAAACGCAGCTCTGTGTCCTGGCTTGCCACAAGAAAAGCAAGTGACAACAACCTTCTTACAATCAACTCTCATGTGTCTGACACCTTCGCAGTTAAAGCACTGTCTTCCTTTGTCGGGACTCTGTACAGACTGTTGGAAACCAGAACAACCCGGCGTCTGACTACGCCCAAAACCTGCTGATCCAGCTCCAACACTGGCTGGTCTAGTATTTTATCTTTTCTCAAGACCTCCTATCTGAGAATTTCTCCTCTGACCCGGTCGGTCTCTCTCATAAGTAGAAGCTCTATCCAAATAAACCATCAAAGATTCACAACAGAAACCATCAAGATAAGAACGTGTAAACTCTCTCAGCCTCCTAGAGAAAAGGTAAACATGCTGATCCTCACGTGGTGCAGACGGACCCAACAAAGGCAACTCATCTTGGAACTTGATGATGATCTCAACAATAGGCAAATCTTTGAATCCAGCCTCGAGGAAGTCTTGAAGATGATCCCTCCTCACAGCTGGAAGGTAGTAGATCCCTGATCACCGTCATCATCAGCTCATAACTAGTGACCTTGTTGTGAGCAGTCCTCCACCAAGAATGAGCCTGATCCTTCAGCAACGTCTATGCTATGTCAACGCGATGTCCCTCTAGGCAACCAATCCCCTCCATAGCAAAATCCAGCTATCCAAGCCATAACTCCACCTCCAATCCTGTCTTCCCCATGAAAATGGGAACCTTCATCTGATTGAAAGCCTTCAACTAACAGTCGGGCTTCAGCTCCTTCGCCTCAACCGGTGCTCTAACAACCTCAACAACTCTGGTAGGCGGGGCGACGACTTGTGTAACTCTTTGCCAAACCTCGCAGGAACTGGTGGTGCTGGTCCAGGTCCTCTAGTCTTGATAGCCTCCTCAACTCTCTCCACATAGTTGCGATATGCTGAAACTCTGGTGGACACTCATGTAGACTCTGTCGATGGCGCTCTCTGTGCTCCAGACCTAGCAGCGGTCTCGTTCCCAACCTTAGGAACAACACTCTTGGCAACCTCTTCTATGAACGCCTCAACGATAGGCAGATCAACAACTAGGGCCTGACCTCGATCTCTAACTAGCGGAGGTCTTCCTGCACATCCTCGTCCACGGACGACACGTGGAAGTGGTGGTCGACCCCTTCCTCGCCACATAGTAGATGTAGCTCTAGTACATGCCATTTGATATATATATGTATATACATATATATATATATATATATACATATATATATGTACATATATATATATATATATATATATATATATATATATATATATATATATATATATATATATATATATATATATATATATATATATATATATATATATATATATATATATATATATATATATATATATAAGGCCACGCTACAGCTAAAGGAGAAATCTAGAAAAGGCATATCAAGGTCAACATATGAGAAACTAAACTGTTGAGATCCGCAAAGGTAATGGTGGTCGCCCGTACATCTATCCCCGACTGATAAGTTTTAAAAAGAAACAAAACCCCCTT
This sequence comes from Fagopyrum esculentum, assembly GCA_033239045.1. Lineage (NCBI taxonomy): Eukaryota > Viridiplantae > Streptophyta > Magnoliopsida > Caryophyllales > Polygonaceae > Fagopyrum > Fagopyrum esculentum. The sequence continues at coordinate 23,127,891 of BSUD01000008.1, read as the reverse complement.
TTTGGAAAACGTTAAACCCCTTGCGGATTCTATTTATTTATCCATCCGACCTTTAGAAGATTTCGAGTGCCACTGTTGGTGTAACACCATGAATTCACGGGACTCGGAATGTCACATTGGGCTAGGATTTCACAATGGATCCTGATCCTAGCCTGACAATAAGTTCACTGGACCTTACAACATGACACTGACAGATATAAAACAAATATATAAAACTGCATGAACTGTACAAACCAAAAGGTAAATAAGATCATAGCCGAGTATAAATCAACATCCTCACACAGGAGGTATACAAAAGAGCATCCTCACGCAGGAGGGAAAAGTAAACAATCCGAAAAGACCACAACCATCCTATGTACGAGAGGTCCTCGGCCTGCCACCCTACCTGATCACTGAACAACACGCCTATCTTGTAGGGCATCTACAACACGTATCAAACCGTTAGCTAACCATACAAATATAAAGAGTAATGCATAAGCACAAGCACAATCATGAAAGATAAACACATCATCATGCTATCACACATTTACCCATTTATTATCTTTATATAATAGTCAAACACTCAAATCGTATATATATAGATAAATGAAAATATGTGACACAAGCACCGTATCATCCCACCCTCTGAGTGCTATATCCAGTTGTACTAGTATCGTTCACACAACCCGTGTACCCTATGGGAGTGGATTGCGCCCTTCTTGTAAACCAGTCTGGTCTGACGTCAGAGAACCTCCAAGACTCATCGACAGGATGAAAGGGGAAGGTTATCACAGCCACGCAATGGGGCAGTCAATAAAACATAAGTCGGTCATAAACGACATCATATGCTGTCATAACAAGCACACAACTCACACATCACTCATGCAAATACCCAATATAAAGATGGGAGCTAAGTAAGTCCTACGGACTTACCTCAACCTCGTATAATCTCAACCACGATCAACCTCCAAACCTGAGAGAGGGGCACTGCCTAATAACAAGGCATTGAAAGATATCAACCTTTATTCATCAAAGGGGTCACATCTAGACCCAAGGAATCCATAGGATCATCCTCAACCTAACCTCACAACCTAATAAAACTTAAAGGCCATATAAGGCATAACATGATCATAACCTCGTCAAAACACATCTTCACACATCTAGTATGAACCTATACACTCACACTAGGAAGGGAGGGAACAAAGGCATCCTAAAGCAAGCCTAGAAGCAACACACACCTGCAGAACCAAGTGCAACACCAAGCTGATGCAGGTACGGCGGTCATACAGTGCTGGGGCGGCTACAAGTGGCGCAGGGGCGGCTGGTCGTATAGAGGCACACCTTCAGCTCCTCCTTGCTTCTTTAGTCGATCTCTTCCCTCCTTCTTCAGCCAGCATCCATACACACATATGTACATACATATATACATCAAAAGAAGCCAATCAAGGCTAGAACAAGATCCAAACCTAAGGAATCTAAGCTAGAAGAAGAAAAGATGAAAGAAGATGGAAGAATGAAGAAAGAAAGGAAAGAAGCCATAAAAGCTTACCAAGCTGAACCAAAATCAGAGTAGAACGCCCTCAACACCTCAAGGATGGCTTAAGCACAAGCACAGTAGCAATAACTATCATCAACTAGCAATAAAGCCATCCACAACTCTTATAACTCAATCAAAGCTCAAGACATATCAAAATGATCCAAGGAGAGATGAGAGGAGAAGAAGATGTACGTGAGATAGATAGAGCAGGAAAGAGAATGAGGAAACCCTCATCTGAAGAAATAAGACAATATATAAAGGAAGAAGGGTCAAAATCAAGGGCTCGGGTCAAAGAAGACGGTTGCAGCCCGCCAAAAAACCGCAGGGGCGGCCTGGCCTGGCCGCAGGGGCGGATCACATGCCCGCAAGGGCGCCAGCCAAGGCGCAGGGGCGGCCCTCTGCAGCTCCAAAACTTCACAGCTGTTGCGTCTCAACTGAGGCGCAGGTGTGGGATCTCTCGAAGACTAAGGCTCTTAAATTTCACCCCCTAAAACCAAGTTTCGTCCCGAAACTTGCAAAATCCCAAATCCTCTCGGACCCATAAGCCGAGGCATAACTCTCTCTCTTTCTCTATCGGACGTATCACCTCTCCGTTCAGAAGGTCATAACCTATAACAATCTATAACCTCAATCATGAACATGGAGGAATCATCAACTCCAGAAAACAGGGTCATAATGCTACCAAAATGCGTAGAGGAATCACATCCCTGGCTATACCACATCACAAGGCATAGAGGAAGTACATCTCTAGCCCAATCATACTCATATACAACGTATGGAGGAATAACATCTCCAATATAACTATGTCCGTCAAGGTAGCATGGAGGAAAGAACCATCTCCAGCTAAATCCTAATCGCAGTCAAATAGCATGGAGGAAAGAACCATCTGCAGCTATAAATATAAATCATACTCATATAGCGTGGAGGAAATAATCATCTCCACCTATAACATAAATCGCGCTAGCACATCAACATCTACTAAGATCATACATCACATCATAGCTAGCTCGAGAATAAACACATCAAGGCGAACAAACACATAAGCACACATTCATCCAGATAACACTAAGATCTACTCGGTGCTTCTACAAGCGCATCTATCTCAACATAAAACTCTGGATAGTTCCTCTGGATACTATCCTCAGTTGTTCATGTAGCCTTCTTAGATCCTCATCTCGACTACTATGTCCTCAATATGGGAATATCCTTCGAATGCAGGCGTCTCATATCTCGCCCTAGGAATGTAATCGAATGTTCAGCCAAGGCGTGATCCGACTCAACCACCAAATCATCATAACTCACAATGTGCCTCGGATTTGGTATGTACTCCCTCAGTTGAGACACATAAAACACCGGGTGAACACCCTCTAACCTCAGAGGCAAAGCTAATCGTTATGCTGCCTTCACAATTCTATTCAAGATCTCAAGTAAACCGACATATTGGATACTCAGTTTCTCTTCCATGTCTAACGTTTGACGTCTCGCATCGGAGATACTCTTAGCCAGACATGAGCTTCCACTCTGAACTCTAGAGGTCAATGCCTCTTGTCTGCATATAACCTCTGGCGACTCTGTGCAATTAGCATGCTTTCTTTAATCAGCGTTACCCGAATTATATAATCCTGAATCTGATTAGGTGTTATCCCACTGATATTGCTAGGCTCATTCTAGCATAAAGGTATACGACATCTATGATTATGTAGTGCCTCATATGGGGTTATCCCAATAAATGTACGTCAATCATCGTTATATAATAATTCAATTAATGGGAGGTGATCTAACCATTCATGTTTCCAGTCCAACACACGAGCTCATAGCATATCCTCAAGGGTCTAGATGGTCTTCTTTGACTAACTATCTTTCTGGGGGTGAAATGCAGTCATAAAGTGTAGACTCGTCCCCCAAGCAGTCTGAATCTGCTGCCAAAATCTCGAGGTAAACTATCCATCACGATCAGAGACGATCGTCCTTGGTACACCATGGAGTCTCACTATTTGCCTAGTGTACTCCTCAGCCAATATACTCACTAGCCATGTCTCTCTGATAGGAATGAAACGTGCCGTCTTGGTCAATCGGTTAACCACAACCCAAATAGGATAAAAACTCCTATTGGGCCTCAATCTAGTCACAAAGTTCATAGAGATGTCCTTCCACTTCCACTACAACACTGGTAGTGGAAGTAAGCTCATCTCCAGGTCAGTAATGCTCTATCTTGACCTGTTGACAGGTCGCACACTTTGCCACCATTCTGGCTATGTCGGCCTCAATCTTCTCCAACAATATGAGCGTCTCACATCATGGTACATCTTACTCGTACATCAATGTACTGAGTAAGGTGTACAGTGAGCCTCCTGTTAGATCCTTTGTTTCAACTCTGCATCAGTAGGTACACAGATGTGGTCATGAAGCCTCATCACTCCATTTGCTCCAATGGAGAACTAGGGTGCCTCTCCACGATACATCCTCTCTCTTATCCTCAACAAGGTCGGGCAGGTCCTCTCCTTCTGCTGGATCTCATCCAACAGATTAGGTGAAACCTCTAAAGCATATAACTGGGCATCCTTATCAGGAACAGGATGTTCAACTCTAGCCAAGCTAGATCTCTCCGAAGTGGAGGCTGGATAGTCAGTCTCACAATTGTGTTCTCTTGAGGCGTCTTCCTGTTCAGGTTGTCGGCGACAACGTTCAACTTCTTTAAATGATATAGAATCTCACGGTTAAAGTCTTTGATCAACCTCGTGCCATCGATACTGGCGTTATTCAACTCTTATGGTACAAAAATTATACTTCGGACTCCTATGGTCAGGGGAGATCTGACATGAAATATCACACATGTACTGTCTCCAAATCTTCAAGGCTGGAACTGCCACAACTGACTCTAGATCATCAGTCGGGTAGTTCTCTTCATATGTTTTCAGCTGTAGCCCCATATATCAATAACTCTACTCCTCTGTATTAACACACGTCTTAAGCTTAGTTGGTTGCATCACTATAACTTACAGGAGCCCCCGAATCTTCTGATTATAACAGAATAGAAGCAGAGGTCAAGTGCCTCCTAAACCCTTCAAAGTTGTGGCATAACAACTGTTTATTCCTCATAATTTGTAAAATTGTCGTTAGTTGACCGGCATGCTCCTCTCTGCTATGAGAGCATACCAAAATGTTGTTAGGGAAAACCATCACCACTGATCCAGGAAGTCAATGGAAATACTGTTCATCAACTTCATGAAGATAGCTGGGCATTTGTCAGCCCAAATGGCGTCACTACAACTCGTAGTGCCCAAAACGGGTACAAAATGTCATCCTATGCACATCCTGCTCTCTCACCCTCAACTAGTGATATCCTGAGTGCAAGGAAATCCTTGAAAACACAATTGCTTCTTGAAGCTAACCCAACAAGTTTTCAACACGTCACAATGAATACGCTAGGGCAAATGAAGTCCTTCTCTACCCGCTCCTCAAGTTGTCTCTTCAGCTCTAACATCTTAACAAGCACCATACGATATGGGGCCTTCCAAAACAGTTTCGTACTATACTTCAACTCAATATTAAAATCCACACTCCATTGAGGCGGCAAACCAGACGGTTCAGTAACACGTCTATAAGCTCATAAACCACTGGCATATCCTCCAACATTAAACTATCTCTCTCCTTCATGACATAAAACTAGGAAGTATCAACTCCATGTGCTATCAACCTCACTGCTCGTACGGCACTAATGACAAAACCCGTGTCTTCAAAGGTCTTAACCTCAGAAGATCTCTATCTAATCTATTTCGGTAGAGACTATAACAACCTTCCAACTGACGTCTAACACCACATGATATCTATCCATCCAATCCATACACATAATGACCTTCTCATGCACCTATGGCATGACAAAGAATTCTACAAGCAACACACAAGTCCTTGAATAAATGGGACAATTACATATCTCGCGGGTAACTCAGACCCCTAACTGGTAACCTAGTCACGGAAGGTCTACCCTCTATTGTATCTAAGGTCAACTACTAACACATGCATCGAAAATCAAGAAGTGCATAGCAATCACAACAAACAAAACTTCACTAGGTAAACCATTAACGAGAATGATACTTGTAACGACTAATGCCAGCAGCTTCATTGCATATCATCATTCAACCCCGGACCTACACTCCTCAGGTATCACTAAGGTCATCACCATAGCCTTAACTTCTACTCTTTCTGCACCGGAAAGAGGAAGATCTTGCTCAGAAGAAACACTACCTTGCTGACAAAAAGGGTTCAAATGGCCTAGTTCACCACATGTAAAGCATGCTATCGGTGCCAAGGGACACTCAAGGAGCAAATGATCCGGATCGCCACAATTGAGACACAGAAGTCCCATCTCTGCTACTGATTCGGGTGACTCATCTGCACTTCTCAGCTCAAAGGCTTTACCCTGAGCCCCTCTGGTGTCAGTGGTACTCCCACCACGACCGCTACCTCTACTCAACCCGTGAACGGACCCTTGAGTAGAAGGACGATTTGGAACTCTCTATTGTCCCTGTGTTTGCTGCTGAGGTGTCCTCTGACCACCTCCCGTTATGCTAGCAGGAGAAGAACCCTGTTGTGATACAACTCCACCCTGCCTACAGAAGGCAGCTCTACGACCTTGTCTACCACAAGTGTAGCAAGTCACTGGTGGTCACATACACTTTGGTCGCAAATGTCCAGACTTCCCACAGTTGTAACAAGACCTCATCCCACCAACAATCCGTGTAGAACGGGGATCACCCAAATGTCCATGTGCCAAACTTTGTCTACCTCCTGAAGGGTCTACTTCCACACTCACTAGTTCAATCCGTTGTTTCTTCTTTGATCCGGAAGCTTCAGTTGATCCCACAGATGTTAGTAAACCCGGTGTAGGTTTATCCGCTGTTGCAGCCTCATATACTTGGCGTATATATTCTTGAAACTCGAATCCACTCATCAAGACTTGATCAACCTCGTCAGACTCATTCTCTGCCATAGGCAAAACAATAGCGGAAATTGGTCCCTGACTTATCACCACTGGTGGAAGAGGGGATGTATCCCTACCTCGTCCCACAACAAATACTGCTCTAGTCTGAGCCATCTGTAGGATATACGCACCTAATCGTATAAGGCTATATACATATGCCATATGTATTGATATATATATAACACATCTACACATAGTCCATAATACACACACACACACACACACACACACACATATATATATACATATCTACAATGCAGAGATCCATGGCAGAGGTGACGACTTTTCGTACATTCTAACTCAAAACCACACTTAAAACCAAAAACTTTAAAAATGTCAGATCCCTTTCGGGTTCTGTTTATTTTACCTATCAAACCTCATTGCAGGTAGCAAGTGACATTGTTGTCAACCTAAGCTCTGATACCAACTCTGTAACACCCCGAATCTGCGGGACTCGGAATGTCACATTGGACTAGGATCTCACAATGGATCCTGACCCTAGCCTGACAACAAGTTCACTGGACCTTACAACATGACATTGACAGATATAAAACAAATACATAAAACTGCATGAACTGTACAAACCAAAAGGTAAATAAGGTCATAGCCGAGTATAAAGCAACATCCTCACACATAAGGTATACAAAAGATCATCCTCACGCAGGAGGGAAAAGTAAACAATCCCAAAAGACCACAACCATCCTATGTACGAGAGGTCCTCGGCCTACCACCCTGCCGGATCACTCAACAACACGCCTATCTTGTGGGGCATCTACAACACGGTATGAAACCGTTAGCTAACCATACAAATATAAAGAGTAATGCATTAGCACAAGCACAAATATGAAAGATAAACACATCAGCATGCTATCACACATTTACCCATTTATTATCTTTATATAATAGTCAAACACTCAAATTGTATATATATAGATAAATGAAAATATGTGACACGAGCACCGTATCATCCACACCTCTGAGTGCTATATCCAGCTGTACTAGTATCGGTCACACAACCCGTGTACCCTATGGGAGTGGATTGCACCCTTCTTGTAAACCACTCTGGTCTGACGTCAAAGAACCTCCAAGACTCCACGGCGGGATGAAAGGGAAAGGTTATCGCATCCACGCAACTGGGCAGTCACTAAAACATAAGTCGGTCATAAACGACATCACATGCTATCATAACAAGCACACGACTCACACATCACTCATGCAAATACCCAATATAAAGATGGGAGCTAAGTAAGTCCTATGGACTTACCTCAACCTCGTATAACCTCAAACACTATCAACCTCCAATCCTGAGAGAGGGGTACTGCCTAATAACAAGGCATAGAAAGATATCAACCTTTATTCATCAAAGGGGTCACACCTAGACCCAAGGGATCCATAGGATCATCCTCAACCTAACATCACAACCTAATAAACCGTAAAGGCCAAATAAAGCATAACATGATCATAACCTCATCAAAACACATCCTCTCACAACTAGCATGAACCTATACACTCACACTAGGAAGGGAGGGAACATAGGCATCCTAAAGCAAGCCTAGAAGCAACACACACCAGCAGAACAAAGTGCAACACCAAACTGATGCAGGTGGCCGCAGGGGCGGCTAGGAGGTGGCGCAGGGGCGGCGGTCGGACAACGCTGGGGGTGGCTGCAAGTGGCGCAGGGACGGTTGGTCGGGAAGAGGCACACCTTCAGCTCCTCCTTGCTTCTTCAGTCGATCTCTTCACTCCTTCTTCAGCCAGCATCCATACACACATATGTACATACATATATACATTAGAAGAAGCCAATCAAGGCTGGAACAAGATCCAAACCTAAGGAATCAAAGTTAGAAGAAGAAAAGATGAAAGAAGATGGAAGAATGACGAAAGAAAGGAAAGAAGCCATATAAGCTTACCAAGTTGAACCCAAATAAGAGTAGAATACCCTCAACACCTCAAGGCTGGCTTAAGCACAAGCACAACAGCAACAACCATCATTAATAAGCAATAAAGCCATCCATAACTCTCATAACTCAATCAAAACTCAAGAAAGATCAAAATGATCCAAGGAGAGATGAGAGGAGAAGAAGATGTACGTGAGAGAGATTGAGTAGGAAAGAGAACGAGGAAACCCTCATCTGGAAGAAGAAGAGAATATATAAAGGAAGAAGGGTCAAAACCAAGGGCTCGGGTCAAACAAGACGGCTGCAGCCCGCCAAAAACCGCAGGGGCAGCCTGGCTTGGCCGCAAGGGCGGATCACAGCCCCGCAAGGGCGGCCAGTGATAACACGATTTATGACTTAGGTTTAGGCACTCATTTAGATAGTTTTTCCGCTCATTCATGCATGGTTTAGCACTAGTTCATGACGTTTGCACTCAATTCATGTATTTTGTCGAGATAGACGTCTACACGGACTTTTGCATGCTTTGTAGGTATTTTGGGAGATTTAGGAGCTTAATCGATATATTTGAGGATCGTTCCTCGAAATGACACACTTTCGGACTCATTGGGAAGCAAGTTAGGAGCTAAGGAGGACACATGGGACCTTGTTGGTGCATGTCATGCACCAAATCGTGACTTAATGATCCAAAACAAGCAGAGGCACCAAAACCACGGCCACTAGGACATCCACGGGCGTGGAAATGGGCCGTGGTTTTGGCCAGACAGCTGTGACAGCTGTCCCACGATCTTCATGGCCGACTCTTGCAAATTTGGAGGATAAAAGGTGGTCCTGAAAGGCTGTTATGGACAGACCCCTCACTCCCATTCTCTCCCACACTCTCAACAACAATATTCTCTCATTGGAAGATTAGATTGGAGCTACCATTGGAGAAGAAGAAAGGCTTCCATTGGAGAAGAAGAAGAAGCACACTAGTTCATAGTTCCATAGTCTTTTTGAGTGATTTTGAGTGAAACGTTTTGCAAGGTTTTGTAAGAATCGATTGAACCTTCTTTTGAAGGGTTGTAAGTCCTTCTTGAACCTTGATTTAGATTGTTTTACTTGTTTCATTTGCTTAATCCATCCTTCATTTCATCTTCTTGCCATGGATTCAATGATTTTAAGCTTGTTGAGTTTGATTGTTAAGATGCATGTTGTAGGCTAGATAGATGCGATTCTAGGGTAAGGAAAAGATGGTTATGGCTTGGACTATGATAGAATGGACTTAGATGTACCTTTGGATGAATTATTTGCTCGAGCCTAGCCTCTGTTGCAAACCACGGTTTGTTCTATACATTCCACGGTTGTGGTTCTTGATGAACAACCCGTGATTTTGAGTAACTCGTTTGATTTGATAAAACTAAGTGCTAGGATATTAGATTGTTGAAATCCTAGTATTTGTTGAGCTAAACCTATCCTAGGGTGACCTAGTGTTAGCAACTAAGAGTTAGAAGAGACTTACCCGGTGATTCTTGCTCTTAGATACCGAAGATGACGAGTTCTAGGTAGTAGTGAGCGTCACAAGCCGCTATTGGACTGAATGTGCTAGGATAAGTGTTTAGGACTTGCCTTCCCGAGACATACCCGGTAAGGAGAGGTTAGATTCCTAGATAACCATCCGGTTTGTGTAGATATTCCTACCTTAGGCTCCTAGAGACTTACACGGTGATAGGACCTTAGGTGCGGATTAGTGGATCATGAGATCTACCCGGTAATTGACCCCACTTGAGAAATATTCACTCCCAACAAACTATGGTTAATCCAAGGAATGATTAGATAGCTTGAGTCCTATGCCATAACCGGAATTTCCAACCCCTAGAATCCGCTTTTCTCTCTTTGATCACATATTTCGTGTTTGCCTTGCTTGTTTGTGTTTATTTGCTAGATTGTTAGTTTGTTTTGCATTCTTATATCGTTGTGATTCTTGATTGATCACCACACAAAACCAAACCCAAAAATATTGAGATTTTCATTTATTTGTTTCTTTCTCTTTTCTTAGCCTAGATCAACACTATCCTTAGTCACTAATCGATTCAATTTCACCTCAGTCTTTGTGTTCGACCTCGGAATACTATCCCTACTACAAAACGTCCCGTACACTGTGGGTTCGCTAGGAGTTAGGAGAAATATATCGAGTTATAAATTTAAAGCTTTTGCATGTCAAGTTCTTAGCGTAACAGCCAGCTAGGGCGCAGGGACGGCCCTCTGCAGCTCCAAAACCTCACAACAGCTGCGTCTTAGCTGAGGCACAGGTGCGGGATCTCTCGAAGACTAAGGCTCTTACAGTTGCCAACCTAGAGCTTTGATACCATATTGTAACACTCCAAGTTCTGGGAACTAGAAGCGCTACGGGCTAGGACCTCACAATTGGTCCCAACCCTTAGAGTTGTAACAACACAACAGATCTTACAACAAGGCACAAACGAATGAAAACCCAAACTCAATATAAAACCAAAGGTTTAACAAAAGAAAGCATAAAAGACTCGCAACCGAGTTCTAAACAAAAGGGCAAACAACAACATAAACCCAATCCCGTCCTATAATGTACGGGATCCCCGGCTGACCACACCATCCAGATCACTCAACAACATCCTGAACCTGTGGAACATCTATAACATCGGTATAAACCGTTAGTTAACATTCTACATATCAAAAAGAATGTAAGGGCACAAACACACATAAGGTAAACTAAACACATAGCATGCTCGCACAACAACCGGTTATTATCTTTCATTAGGTTATCCGATTACTAACTGAACTTATGGTTGTTACACGAGTATCACTGCAATCTCGCCTCCATCCCCTTTCACCAACAAGAATAGAACGTATGCATCCTTCTATCACATGTTGGTTTGGTCACGAGAGCACCTCCGAGTTTCCCCATTCGGAACTGGAAAAGCGTAACCACCTAGTTATAATACACTTGGACCAATTAGGTATAACAAAGGTCAATTATATTCCGGTTATTAGTTATAACATAATAAGCAACACAAACAAGCCAATACAATCAAACCAATACGGGAAATGAAGCTAAGTAAGTCCAAGGGACTTACCTCACTCGAAGGTAATCTCAACACTCAACAAACACTCAGGAAAGCCTTAAGAAAGGGACACAAGGAAGCCTGTTCACACAAGCATCACGACTCAAGAACCGAAACGAATGCTAGAAGTCTATGACTTCTAGTATCCATGATCTCTAAGAGATCTACACAAGCTAAGGGCTCAACCTTAGTCTCATAGAACACTCAGGGGTTAAGGAACATCCAGAAGGAACAAGGAAAGTAACGAGGAAAGGAAGGAAGGAAGCAACTCACAAGAACGGGAGTTACCGCAAAGGAAACCACGGAGGCGGCTAGACAGGTGAAAGGGCAGATATCCGCGGGGGCGGCACGACATAGGCAAGGGGGCGGATCTTCGACAAACACTATTGTCGGCTTCTCGATGACAACAGAACCACGATAAGGCCAAAGCTTGCTCTTTCGACACTCTCACACTTCACAATCCAACCAGGGGAGCCTATGAACGAAAACATATCAACAACGGAACGCTCCAAAAAAATCAAGGGTCAAGCTTGATCCTTGGAGAAGAAGAAAAGGGAAGAACGAAATAGAAGGGAAGGCATGCCACAACTCATGAACGTGAGAAAGAATCAGATAAGAAGAAACTTACATGTTCAGCAAGATCACAGGGGAAGCAAGGGGGACGACTGTAGCTCTCAAGGTTGAAGAACGGATGCAAGAAACGGGAAAAAGAAGAAAATACGGGAATATATACAAGAGACGGGAAAGATAGATGGAAAGGACGTCTAGGATTAGGAAGAAGATAAGGAAGCTTCCCCATAAGATAGAAGATAAGATATTCTATCTATGGAAGGAAGATAAAACAAACGAAAACAGATCGGGCGCAATCTGTGTAATATCCGAAATTTTTATTCTGGATGTCGAGAGATTTATTGATCTTCCCACGTCAACGGCTCAGTTTCCTACTGGCACGTTTGTTGAGTGCCAGGATTTATCCCCAAAATCCCATGCCAACTTTTGGGCTTCCCTTTTGCTTTCTGGCCTCGGGTTGTGGAGTGAGGAGACATAGGGGACAACTGACCCTTGGGCCTCCCGACCCCTTTATGCAGCCTTCTCTTACTCTCCCTCTCTCTTCACTCTTCCTTTTCACTCTCACGTTAATTCTTCGTCTCTTCTCCTCCTTGCGCTCTCTTCTTCCTTCTCCTTGGAAGATCTTGGTTGGAATCTGAAGCCTTGAGGATTTGGATCTATTATGGTAAGCTCCCTACTCCCCTCTTCTCTTTGCTGTTGTTTTCTTCTCCTTCTTCTTCTCTTCACCTCCATGGCTATGGAGGAAGCTTTGAAGAGAGATCTTGTAAACCCTTTGCATGTCCATCCTTTTAGCTTGTTTATGTCATGGTGAGGAAGCTAAGACATGTGGATAGTGTTTGGAGAAGGACCAGCCAGAGAAGGAGGCACTTGGAGCAAAGACATAGTCGAAGAAATGAAGAAGACAAAGCTTCTGCTGTTCGACCGCGAGGGCGGACCACTAGCCACCGCAGGGGCGGCTCCCGGGTGCAAGTGCGGCTCTAGGCATCCACAGGGGAGGTGACAAGTCCCCGCAGAGGGCTCCAGCTTGCTTCTGCGGATGCGTTTTCTTCACCAGTAGGCTTCTTCCTCCCTTTCTCTTCGTTCCTTCCTTAGACTTATGGTTATATCTAGTTAGTAGCATGCTTAGGGTGGAACTAGGACTTATGAGAATGCCATCTAGTTGCTTGAACCTAGGTGCCCTTTGAGTTAGCTGGAATCGTTGTTGATCTTGTGCGTTTGAAGACCTTATGCTCTCTCTTCCGTCTTGTGTTCTTACTCCAGCTTTGGGTAGTCTTTGATCTCATATAGGGTGTGGGTTGTTGTTCCCTTTTTCCTTTGATTATCATGTTCATGACCTCTTAAAGGTTTAAGAGAGCTTTCCTAACTTCTAGTTGTTCAAATCTATGTTCGATTGCTAGCCTTGGAGAGTCTTTGAGTTAAGTTTTGAGAATGATGTTGATGTCTACCTCGTTGTGATCAGGTCTTGGTTATTCCCATACGGAACGTTGAGATCGTTTGTTTTGATTAGCTTTGAGACGAGCTAAGTCCTCGGACTTACTTAGCCGCTTTTATGCATTATTTGGATACATGATGGTGGTGTGTGTTTTATTGCTTTGATCATGAAACCGGATTAGCACTACTTGACTATATATATTATTTGGCCCATTGTTACTATTATTATCGGGCGGTGACATCACTGCCCAGCTCCCGAGGGAGACTGGAGTTTCTCCACGACCCGACCGTACATGGTATATGAGCGGGCTTCTTCGCCACTCCACATGGTATACGGGTTGAGCTCCGCTACACTCCTGTTGGTTACACGGGGAAAAAGGACAGGGTTATAAGACTCTCGTGTCACACTTTAAACGAATGAAATTAGAAATGGAATAACCTAAAAAGAGAATAAGAACCGGATGTGTATGTATATGAGCATGTTGTGTGTTATGTTTTCTTATGTGTGTGTTTGTGCCATATTATCTATATAATGTCTACAATGTGAGCTAACGGTTTTAATTATGTTGTTTGATTATTTATAGGATGGGGATGTTTTTGGTTTTCATTGTGTTGGTTGATTATTTATGTTGTACGGTTTTGGATCTTGTTATTGTTGTTGTGTCGTTTTGAGGACTCGGCTGAGTTTCCACCTTGTATCCCTTCTTTTTCTATTCTCGCATACATTATAAACGATTTGAGTTTTTGCCTTTATTTGTGCCATGTTGGAAAGGTCTGGTGAGATTGTTGTCAAGCTAAGGGTCGAGACCCATTATGAGGTCTCGCCCAAAGCATTCCGATATTCCGCGGATTAGGCGTGTTACAAAGTGGTATCAGAGCCTTAGGTTGATAACAATGGCACTCGCAACCTTGTAAAGGCCGAATGAGGAATAAACAGAACCCCACGGGTTCTAACTTTTTGTTTTCAAAATTCATATGCATCAGTAAGGATTGGGTTAGATTGTACGGGACCACCACTCTTCACGCAAACCTCGGTAACGTAGATTTCTAGGTTTGATGTATGTACTATATATACTTACATAGTTATACATATGTATATGGCCTTAGGATGTTTTTGGACTTGTATGTACCTAGATATGCATTTGACCTTAGGGTGATTGGGCGTTTATGTCTTGGTTGTATATATGGATTTCGGCGTCTTTTTATGCTTTTATAAGTTTTCCTTCCATATTAATATTACAAGTATTACGTACATACATACATACATACATACATACATACATACATACATACATACATACATACATACATACATACATACATACATACATACATACATACATACATACATACAAACAAACAAACATACATACATACATACATACATACATATATATATATATATATATATATATATATATATATATATATATATATAAGTGTGAAAAGCTATCAAATGGCACGTACGAGAGCTACCGCATACGGGGGACCCGCCAAGGGTAGACCCCCTCTTCCTCCTACAGTTGTGGATCCGCCAATAGATGAGGTTCCCGTAGAGGACGTGGTAGAGAGCATCATTCCCGAGACTAGGGATAGGACAGTTGTAAGGTCCGGAGCGCTTAGTTCCCCATTTGCTAGGGCCGGGGGAGCATCTATTGGGTCTACCGTGTTCAAGGATTATGTACGTCGAGTTGAGGAGGCGTTTAGGACTGGAGCAACACCTCCCGCACCACCGGTGCCTGTACCTGCACCTACGAGATCAGTTGAGGTCTCGTAGAGGGTTACTCAGATTAGGATCGCATCAAAGGTTGTTGCACCGGCGATAGTTGTACCCGAGTCGGTTGTGGAGATTGTTAGGACTGGAGACGAGTTGAGGTCTCCGAGACTTGATTAATGGTTGAAGGCTTTCAACCAATAGCATGTACCCTACTTCGACGGTAAGGTAGGGTTAGAGGTTGAGCACTAGATTGGGCACGTAGAGTCGACATTAGAGGCGATCCGTTTCCCAGAGGAGAGGCAGGTGGAAATAGTCCAGACCTTGTTTAGAGAGCAGGCCCAATATTGGTTGAGGTCGATAAGAGGAGATGTGACTAGGATGGACCAGTTGCTGAGTCTCGTTAGAGAGACATTTTGCCCGGATTCATTAAGGAGAGGCCGAGTCTAGGATTTCTTCGACGCATGATTTACGGACGTCCCAGTTATTAAGGCGATTAGACGTTTTCGAGCGGAGCTGGCTTTGTTGGGGCCCGCCGCACCTCTGGCGGACCAGTATGTTTATCTTTTCTCCAGGAGATTGAGGGATTCCACCCATGCATACCTTGGGATTCCATAATGACTCCTTGGCAGAGTACAAGGACCGAGCCTCGGCATACGAGAGAGACCTCCCAAGGTCTAGGAGGGTGGCACAGTCCGGAGGGCCGGACAAGCGACAAAGCACGAAATCTACTGGATTAGGGGTAGAAGCCTCAGGACAGGGGCGTATCCCGGTGCAGGGACGTACGAGTCATCCGCCTGCTACTCAAACGTCAGACAGAGGGAGGTAGTGTTATAAATGCGGAGGACATGGGCTTGTTAGGCCCGATTGTAGGAAGCCTCTTGTGAATTTTCTCTCTTGTAATTAAACAAATCACAAGGCAGTTTATTGCAGACGGGGCGAGGCACTGTCACAGCAGGGTTCTTCGCCGGCTAGCGGGGCAAGTGGAGGACATAGGCCACCTCAGGTTCTGGCTCAGAGTTTTCAGCAGAGGGGTCAGAGTTAGACGCGTACATAGGGATCAACTCAAGGCCAGGGCCGAGGTAGAGGCCGTGGTGGAGGCACCCAAGAGAACAGAGGCACGCAGGTCATGGTTTTTTACCTGAGGAGTGTAGTTGATCCAACGGCGTCGGCAGCCACATGTACTTAACTGATTCATGGCCTTCCGGTCCGAGTTTTATTTGATACGGGTGCTACTCACTCTTTTATATCCGATAACTGTGTAGCTAGGTTGTCCTTAGTTACGGTAAAGGGGAGACAATCGTTGTGGGTTACCCGATGGGGGTAGGCTTAGTGGTACCCGAGAGGTATGCGGTTGTCCCATATGTTTGGGAAACCGGGATTGGTTAGCCAACTTCTATGTCATGCACTTAGTGCATGAAGAAGTCATCCTTGGCATGGACTGGATGGACCGCCATCGAGCCGTTTTGGACATCATCCGGTGGACCGTGACAGTTACAATGGAGACGGGACACGAGGTGATTTTCGGAGTTGGGACTTCGGGCAGGCCGGTACAGTTATTAGCACGGTCCGAGCCGCGAGATTTATCGGGCAGGGATGTGATGTGTTCACGCTAAAAATTGGTAGCACAAAAAGCTTTAAATTTATAACTCGAACTAAATCCTAAACTACGTAGCGAAACCCGCAGTGTACGGGACGTTTGTAGTGGGGATAGTATTCCGAGGTCGAACACAAAGACTAAGGTGAAATTGATTCGATTTGTGATTGAGTTTAGTAAAGACCTAGGTTGAAAGAGAAGAAAGAAATAAAGAAATGAAAATCTCAAATGTTTTTGGTTGGTTTTTGGTAATTAATCAAGATCACAATACATGCAAAGTAATCAATCAACTAAACTATGAATCAACTCAAATAAACAAACAAACAAGATATAGATTGAAGAAAGAAAAGACGGATTCTAGGGGTTGGAAGTTCCGGTTATGGCATAGGACTCAAGCTATCTATTCATTCCTTGGATTAACTATGTTGGAGTTAAGTGTTTCTAGATTGGGATCAATCACCGGGTAGGTCTCATGATCCGCTAGTCCATTCCCTAGGTCTCATTACCGGGTAAGTCTCTAAGAACCCAAGGGACGGAATTCTACTCAAACCGGATTGTTATCTAAAGGTCCAACCTATCCTTACCGGGTAAGTCTCGGAAGGTTAGTCTTAAGCTACCATCCAGCACACCTAATTCAATGGCGGCTTATTAGGCTCACCACTACCTAAGGTTTGTTATCTTTGCAATCTAAGAGTAAGGATTACCGGGTAAGTCTCTCCTAACACTTAGTTGCTAACACTAGGTCACCCTAGGATAGATTTAACTCAACAAACACTTAGGATTTCAACATTTTAACAATCTAAGACTAGATCCACCGGACCAGGGAAAATCACGGTTTGTTCTACCTAAACCACGGCCGTGGTTAGACAAGAACTACCCGTGATTCCTAACAGAGGTTACGTTTATGCACACAAGTCATTTAAAGATAAATTTAAGTCCGTCCTATCATTGCCCTAGCCATAACCATCCTTTCCTTACCCTAGAACCTCATCTATTTAGCCTACAACATTCATAATAGAAATCGAAACAATCAAACACAAAATCATGGCATCCATTTGCAAGATAATGAAGGAAAAGAGATGAACAAGTGAACTAAAACAAAACCAAGCTGAGAATAAAATTAGAGTGACTCACAATCCTTCCAAAAGAAGGTTCAAATGGTTCATACAACTCTAGAAATAGAATCCGGAATTATTCACTACAAAAACTATCAAAATATGGCAATGGTGTGTGTTCTTCTTCTCATCTTCAATGGAGCTCTTCTTCTTCCTCTTTGACACTTTCCTTCCTAGAAAAATCTTCTTGTTGAGAGAATATTTTTGTTAAAGGATAATGGATAATGGAGAGCTGCTCCAAGATGCCTCTCACAGCCCATGAAGGACCACTTTTATAACAAACTTGCATGAGCTGGCCATGAGAGTCGTGACACAGCTGTCACAAGAATCTGGCAAAATCCACGGGTGATTCCACGGCCGTGGAGTGTCAGAGAACCGTGATTCTGTGCAGAAACTTCGCCTTGGATCATTAAGCTGTGATTTGGTGCATGGCTAGTGTTGGCAAGGTTTCATGAGTCCTCCTTAGCCTTTAGCTTGTGTCCTAATGAGTCCGAGGGTGTGTCATCTAGATGAACGATCCTCAAACGCATCGTTTTAGCTCCTAAATTTCCCGAAATACCTATAAAACACGCACAAGTCCGTGTAGACGTCTATCTCGACAAAATACATGAATTGAGTGCAAAACGTCTTGAACTAATGCTAAACCATGCATGAATGAGTGAGAAATCTATCTAAATGATTACCTAAAACTAAGTCATAAATCGTTTTATCAAAATACCCCATACTTAAGGTTTGCTCGTCCCCGAGCAAATTCCCAACTATAGACTAAGAGATGTCATGATTTTTGTATGCAGAAAAATGGCAAAATCTTTTTGGGTTTGTGCTTCTACTATTGGATCACCTTCATAGTCATGTTCAATGGCAATTGGACAAGCAATTATGTATCAAACAAATAAAGGCATGGAAAGACAATTGTACTTAACTCAAAAGCATGCATGAGATGTAAGGATGAAGAGGTCAAGAAGATCAAGTGTATATCCAATCTAGATTACTAAGTCTTACAAACATGCAAGTAGGTCATAAGGTCTTGTGACATAAAAGGCCAAGAAACGTTGTGATTGGGTGGGAAATTCTCTAGGTTATGTGATGCTAATCCGGGAATGGAACTAACTCCACATCCTTGTCCTCGATCAACTCCCCTCAAGTGTATATTTTTCCCTATCTTGCTTTCTTTTCTTTTTCTTTGACTTATTTTTGAGACAATGGCATTGGTGTACAATAGCCGAAATCTCGGTGATTAGCCATCCTCGGGCTTTTTCTCTTTTTCGAGGTGCATCCACACCGGGCACACATACCAAAGCTCGTTAGGCCTATTGGTTTATTTGACTTTGGCAAGGTACCAACACCCGATTATGTGAAGTGTACCGAGTTACTTGTCATTTAAACCAACACCCCCAAACCTATATTTTTGGCTACACTTCCACAATAATTTCAGCATTTCATTCATGACATTCTTTTCATTAACAATTTCACCCCGCACTTGCTTTTCACACACTTCAACACACTAGCATGCTCCTATTCCCGGATGGGTTAAAAGAGGTCAATTTTATATCAATTGAGGTGCTCAAGCAATCATGATCAAGATGAGAAGTAGAGAAAGATGAAATGCCTCATTCATTCCTAGATGGTATGCAAGAACTATCATGTAATTTCGACTTTCAATACTCAATCCATTCTAGGCAAACATCATGATCACAAATCATTCATAGAATTCAAGAGAAGTAGTTCAAGTCCACATATGCATTTATCAATTCAACACATAAGGCCATCCTTAGCCAATTCACAAGACAAGATTCATCATTAGGATCATATCCAAACCTAGAAAGCACGAAAATTTTTTAAATTTTATGATTTTTATGGTATTTTCGAAATATGTATCTACAATGCAAGACATGTGCAAATATTAAACTATCCTAGATGCTCATCATGCAAAGGATCATGCAAACCCCACCCCATACTTAGAAACACATTGTCCCCAATGTGGTATTCAAGCAAAGAGAATGAAAGAAGGTTCTCACAATGTAAAATGGTTTGCTATGGTATTTTGGGATTCCTCAAGTGAATTGATGGTGGATGATCCTATCAACCATGGTAGAGAGCTCTAAGCATCCATCAAAGCTTCGGGACCCGCGCTAGGCACCGCTAGCCGTCCAAGTTCCGCGTCCGCTCCACCCATAATTGGTGAGGGGTTCATCATCATCATTCATATGCCAAGAAAGGCTTCCAATGCCACTAATGCTCTAGCACACACACGAAGTAGAAAAAACACACACAAAGATAGAAAAATCTAAAAACGAAAACAAAACGAAAAAAAAGGAAAAATGTTACCAATGGGTTGCCTCCCACCAAGCGCTTCTTTAAGGTCATTAGCTTGACCAAACTCGGGGGCGTCTATTCAAGGTGAAGTGGGGCAATCATGTCCACCGGAGCTCCCGGAATATACTTCTTCAAGCGGTGCCCATTCACTTTGAAATTCCCACAATGCTCCCCTCCTATCTCAATAGCTCCATGGGGAAAAATCTTTTTCACCACATATGGCCCGGTCCATCTTGATTTGAGCTTTCGGGGAAAGAGCCTTAGCCTTGAGTTGAAGAGAAGGACAAGATCTCCTTCACCCAACTCCTTGGGGATGATCCTCTTGTCATGCCATCTTTTGGTTCTCTCCTTGTAGATCCGGGCATTCTCATAAGCTTCCAACCGGATCTCCTCAAGGGCGTTTATATTGAGCAACCTCTTCTCTCCCGCCTCTTTGAGGTCAAAATTTAGCCACTTAATGGCCCAATAAGCTCTATGCTCCATTTCCACCGGAAGATGGCAAGACTTGCCATAGACTAATTTGTAAGGAGTGGTGCCAATTGGTGTCTTGAAGGCGGTCCTATATGCCCACAATGCGTCATTGAACTTCATAGCCCAATCCTTTCTAGTTCTAGACACCGACTTCTCAAGGATGGCCTTTATCTCTCGGTTGGAGATCTCCACTTGGCCACTAGTTTGGGGATGGTAAGGTGTTGCCACCTTATGAGTCACCCCATACTTAGCCAAAAGCGCCCCAAAATTCCTATTGGTGAAGTGCTTTCCTCCATCACTAATGATCACCCTTGGTGTTCCAAACCTAGGGAAGATCACCCGGTTGAAGAACCGCACCACCACCTTGGCATCATTTGTAGGAGAGGCGATTGCCTCCACCCACCTCGACACATAGTCCATCGCCAATAGGATGTAGAGATTTCCACATGAAGAAGGGAATGGTCCCATGAAGTCTACACCCCACAGATCAAAAATCTCCACTTCTTGAATGTTGTTCAAGGGCATCTCATTCCTCCTTGAGATGTTGCCCGTCCTTTGGCAAGCATCACATGCCGCTATAAAACCTTGCACATCTCTAAACAAGTTAGGCCAATAAAAACCGGATTGCAATACCTTTGCACACGTCTTGTGTGAGCTAGCATGGCCTCCACATGGTAAGGAGTGACAATGCCGGATCACACTCTCCACTTCATCTTCCGGTATGCATCTTCTAAACATCCCATCCGGTCCTCTCTTGAATAGAAGTGGTTCACTCCAATAGTAGTGCCTCACATCGTTGAAGAACTTCTTTCTTTGTGCATATGTCAATCCGGGAGGTACTTCCTCACATACTAAGTAGTTCACGATGTCGGCATACCATGGCTTACTTCCTCTAGACACTTGGAACAAGCATTCCTCCACCATTTGCAATTGCTCATCCCGGAATGAGTCATCAATTGGGATGTCATCTCTTTTAAGCTCTAATGGTGGGAGTCTACTAAGGTGATCCGCCACCGAGTTCTCGGATCCCTTCTTGTCCCGTATTTCTTAATCAAACTCTTGAAGAAGAAGGATCCACCGAATCAACCTTGGTTTGGCATCCTTCTTGGTAAGTAGAAAACGGATCGCCGCATGATCCGTATAAACTATGACCTTCGCTCCAACAAGGTATGAGCGGAACTTCTCAAATGCATACACCACCGCTAGCAACTCCTTCTCGGTGGTAGCATAATTGAGTTGGGCATCATCTAGCGTCTTGCTAGCATAGTAAATAGCATGAGTGCGCCCTTCCTTCCTTTGCCCCAAAACAGCCCCAACGGCTACATCGCTCGCATCACACATGATCTCAAATGGTAGGCTCCAATCCGGAGGTTGCATGATAGGTGCGGAGATCAAGGCGTTCTTCAACCTACAAAAGGCTTCAAGACAATCTTTGGAAAAGATAAAATCAACATCTTTCATTAGTAGGTTAGTGAGGGGCTTAGAAATTTTTTAGAAATCTTGATAAAACCTCCGGTAGAAACCGGCATGTCCTAAGAAACTCCTTACCCCTTTCACCGAGGTAGGTGGTGGCAACTTCTCTATTGTTTCAATCTTGGCCCTATCAACCTCAATGCCACGGTTAGACACCAAGTGTCCTAATACAATGCCTTCACTTACCATGAAGTGGCATTTTTCCCAATTTAAGACAAGGTTTGTCTCCTCACATCTTTGCAATACTAAGGACAAGTTAGCCAAGCAATTATCAAAGGAAGAACCATAAACAGAGAAATCATCCATAAACACCTCCATGATATTTTCTATATATTCCGAAAAGATAGCCATCATACACCTTTGGAAGGTGGCGGGTGCATTACACAACCCAAATGGCATTCTCCTATACGCAAAAGTACCCCATGGACATGCAAAGGTGGTTTTCTCTTGGTCATCGGGGTGGATAGGGATTTGGAAGAATCCACTATAGCCATCTAGATAGCAAAAATGAGAGTGTTGAGCTAACCTCTCTAGCATTTGGTCAATGAAGGGGAGAGGGAAGTGATCTTTCCTAGAGGCCATGTTCAATTTCCTATAATCAATGCACATCCTCCACCCCGTAACCGTCCTAGTAGGGATTAGTTCATTGTTCTCATTAGTCACTACGGTCATCCCACCCTTCTTAGGAACTACATGAACGGGACTAACCCACTTACTATCCGAGATAGGGTAGATAATTCCCGCATCTAGCAACTTAATGATTTCCTTTTTGACTACCTCTTTCATTATAAGATTTAATCTCCTTTGATGTTCAATAGAGGGTTTGTGGTTATCTTCCATCATTATCTTATGCATGCACAAAGAAGGCTTAATGCCAACCAAATCATCAATAGTATAGCCAATGGCTTTTCTATGCAATCTTAGTTCATGCAACAACTTAGCAAGTTCATCATCACTTAAGCATGCATTAACAATCACCGGATATGAAGAATTTTCACCAAGAAAAGCATATTTCAAATGAGAGGGGAGGGGTTTGAGTTCAAGTTTAGGAGGACCTTTGTCGATTGGAGACGATCCAAACAATGTTGGATGAGATGAATCCAAAGCAAATGAAGATCTTCCAAGGCTCCTAGAAGCTTGATCACCATCAAGGGCTGATCCAGGGAAAACCACGGCTATAATCACGGTTTGCTCAACTTCCACGGCCGTGGTTCTTGCTAAGGTTGCTTCCCGGAGTTGTCCAGAAAGTTTGACGGCCGTGGAACATAAATCTCGACCGTGGAAGTTGCAGCTGTTCAACACTTCTTCGTGGCCTTCAAATCCAACTCTTGGCTCCTCTTCCAATGCTTCCAAGGCCTTGATCTCTTTATTGCAAGCCTCCTCAACACCTTCCTCCATCATACTTAAGGTAAGAACCTTCTCCAAGGGATCCTTGATCAAGATCGAGCTTACAACTTCTCTAGATTCTTCATGCTCGACCATGTTGAAGACATCCTCATCAAGGGTTGGCCCTTTCATCATTGTGGACAACTTGAACTTGATGTTCTCTTCTCCAATGTTGAAGGAGAGAGTCCCGTTCTTGCAATCCACTAGGCATCCGGAAGTGGCTAGGAAAGGTCTTCCTAAGATGATGGGAACCGGATAATCCGTCGGGATGTCCAAGACGACAAAGTCAATTGGCACATAGAATCCTCCTAGTTGCACCGGGATGTCCTCTAAAATCCCAACCGGATGAGTGATAGAACGGTCCGCCATATAGAGGGTCATCATGACCGGCTTTGGCTCTCCTAGCCCGACCTTGTTGCAAAGTGCAAGTGGTATGATGCTTACACTCGCTCCAAGATCACAAAGGGCCTCGTACTTCACATCTCCCACTCCTATTGGGACACAAAAAGAACCCGGATCTCTTAGCTTGGAAGGCATCTCCTCCTTCATTGTTTGGATCAATTCCGAGGATCTCTTGGTCATTCTTATCTCCCCATACTCCTCCAACTTCCTCTTGTTGGAGAGTATCTCGTTCAAAAACTTGCCATATGCCGGCATTCCTAAAATAGCATCAATGAACGGAATGTTAATATGCAATTTAGACATTAGTTCAAGGAACTTACCAAAGTGATTGTCCAAACCAGCTCTTGCTCTTGATTGTGGGAACGGTAGTGGTGGCTTGTATGCAGGCGGTGCCACATAGGTTGGCACTACATCCTTGCTCTTGCCTCCATCTTCTTGCAACCTTCCCTCTTCTACCACTACTTGCTTTCCCTTAGCATTATCCTTGGGAAAAGGATCCTTCATAGTCAACCCACTCCTCGTTGTGATAGCCAACACTTGGCCTCTTGGGTTGTCTTCGGTTCTTCCGGGAAGCTTTCCCGGGTCTCTATGGGCTTCACCCGCCTTTTGGAACACTTGTGCTTCCAAAACCTTTTGAGCTTTAGAGATTGAAGTCACGGTGCTCTCAAGACCACTCAACCGTCCTAGCAATTGCTCAAACATTATTTCGGTTCTATCCTTGGGAGGTTGAGTAAATCCGGGTGGAGGTTCTTGCGAAGCTCTTGGTGGCGGAGTTGTGCTTGTGGAAGCGGGAGGGTTCAAGGCTCCATCCGGATTACAGTAAGAAAATCCGGGATGGTTGTGGTTGGGCCGGTAATTGTTGAATTGCCGGTTGTTGTTGAAACTCCTTGGGCCTTGGTAATTGTTGAAGTTGCCCCTTCCCATATAGTTCACATCCTCCTCCTTGGCAGACTAGTTGGCTTGTGGAGTCACTTGAGGAGTTGCTTGGTTCTTCAAAGTTGTAGCACACAACTCCCTCAAGGACTTCAACTCGTTGTTGATTGCGTCAAGCTTGAAATTGTTCATGGTGACTTCACTCACCTGATATGCTCCCGCCTTTCTTCCTTCACTCTTCCTATGGGAGTACTTCTCAATCACTAGAGCTTGCTTCTCCACAAACTCCCAAGCTTCATCTACATGCTTCTCCATAAAAGTCCCACCGGAAAGAGATTGGAGCTTGAATTGGCTATCTTCGTCAAGTCCTTTGAAGAAGATCTCCAATAGTTCAATTTTCGGTATGCCATGGTGTGGACAATCAAGGAGAAGATCTTTGAACCTCTCCCAAGACTTGAATAAACTTTCTCTATCCTTCATCACGAAGGCATTGATCTTCCCTCTTAATTCGGTAGTCTTGGAAGGTGGGAAGAACTTGGTCAAAAACTCGGTTGTCATCTCCTCCCAAGTACCAACTCGCCCTTGTAGAATAGATTGATACCAAGCTAAGGATTTATCCTTAAGAGAAAAGGAAAAAGCCCTAAGCTTATGGTTGTTGCTCTCCAATCTCGGCGGTCTAAGAGTCTCCATCAAGATCTCATAATTCATCAAGTGTTGATGAGGAGACTCTCCTTCCATCCCTCCAAATTGATTATGCCGGATCATTTGTAGAACTTGAGGGCGAAGCTCATAGTTGTGGGTTGCGGGATCTCCTAAGTTCACACCCGGACGGTGTGCTCTTTGTGCCGGATCCATACGTCTCCCTAGGGTTTGTGGCTCCTCAATAGCAATGGGTACAACCCTAACATTAGCCGCCGGCTGCGGTTGTGGTGGTGGAGGTGGAGGTTGTTGGCGATTAAGCTCCCCTCGTACAAGGGTTTGCCTAATCTCATCAATCTCCCTCCTAGTTGCTTCTTGCCTCTCATTGGCAAGTCTCCTTTCTTCCTCCAAGAGCTCATCTCTTAGCCTTATTTGCTCTAAGGCTTCATCCAATTCAGCTTAGAGATCTCTTCCCGCCATCTCTTTTCCCTTCTTAATACTCTTGGATCTAGATCTAAGGGTTTTCTCCGGTTCGGGATCGAATGGAGCTAAATCCTTGCCACGAGATCTTCGCATGCACCTAGAGAATAAGAGATGTCCTGAAAAGCAAAAACACACACCAAAGAGAGATCAAAAGCAACAAGAAAGATCTACACCAATAAACAATCACAAAATAAACCCAATCTAGACCTAGTCCTCGGCAACGGCGCCAAAAACTTGTTCACGCTAAAAATTGGTAGCACAAAAAGCTTTAAATTTATAACTCGAACTAAATCCTAAACTACCTAGCGAAACCCGCAGTGTACGGGACGTTTGTAGTAGGGATAGTATTCCGAGGTCGAACACAAAGACTAAGGTGAAATTGATTCGATTTGTGATTGAGTTTAGTAAAGACCTAGGTTGAAAGAGAAGAAAGAAATAAAGAAATGAAAATCTCAAATGTTTTTGGTTGGTTTTTTGTAATTAATCAAGATCACAATACATGCAAAGTAATCAATCAACTAAACTATGAATCAACTCAAATAAACAAACTAAACAAGATATAGATCAAAGAAAGAAAAGACGGATTCTAGGGGTTGGAAGTTCCGGTTATGGCATAGGACTCAAGCTATCTATTCATTCCTTGGATTAACTATGTTGGGGTTAAGTGTTTCTAGATTGGGATCAATCACCGGGTAGGTCTCATGATCCGCTAGTCCATTCCCTAGGTCTCATTACCGGGTAAGTCTCTAAGAACCTAAGGGACGGAATTCTACTCAAACCGGATTGTTATCTAAAGGTCCAACCTATCCTTACCGGGTAAGTCTCGGAAGGTTAGTCTTAAGCTACCATCCAGCACATCTAATCCAATGGCGGCTTATTAGGCTCACCACTACCTAAGGTTTGTTATCTTTGCTATCTAAGAGTAAGGATTACCGGGTAAGTCTCTCCTAACACTTAGTTGCTAACACTAGGTCAACCTAGGATAGATTTAACTCAACAAACACTTAGGATTTCAACATTTTAACAATCTAAGACTAGATCCACTGGACCAGGGAAAATCACGGTTTGTTCTACCTAAACCACGGCCGTGGTTAGACAAGAAATACCCGTGATTCCTAACAGAGGTTACGTTTATGCACACAAGTCATCCAAAGATAAATCTAAGTCCGTCCTATCATAGCCCTAGCCATAATCATCCTTTCCTTACCCTAGAACCTCATCTATTTAGCCTACAACATTCATAATAGAAATCGAAACAATCAAACACAAAATCATGGCATCCATTTGCAAGATAATGAAGGAAAAGAGATGAACAAGTGAACTAAAACAAAACCAGTTGAGAATAAAATTAGAGTGACTCACAATCCTTCCAAAAGAAGGTTCAAATGGTTCATACAACTCTAGAAATAGAATCCGGAATTCTTCACTACAAAAACTATCAAAATATGGCAATGGTGTGTGTTCTTCTTCTCATCTTCAATGGAGCTCTTCTTCTTCCTCTTTGACACTTTCCTTCCTAGAAAAATCTTCTTGTTGAGAGAATATTTTTGTTAAAGGATAATGGATAATGGAGAGCTGCTCCAAGATGCCTCTCACAGCCCATGAAGGACCACTTTTATAACAAACTTGCATGAGCTGGCCATGAGAGTCGTGGCACAGCTGTCACAAGAATCTGGCAAAATCCACGGGTGATTCCACGGCCGTGGAGTGTCAGAGAACCGTGATTCTGTGCAGAAACTTCGCCTTGGATCATTAAGCTGTGATTTGGTGCATGGCTAGTGTTGGCAAGGTTCCATGAGTCCTCCTTAGCCTTTAGCTTGTGTCCTAATGAGTCCGAGGGTGTGTCATCTAGATGAACGATCCTCAAACGCATCGTTTTAGCTCCTAAATTTCCCGAAATACCTATAAAACACGCACAAGTCCGTGTAGACGTCTATCTCGACAAAATACATGAATTGAGTGCAAAACGTCTTGAACTAATGCTAAACCATGCATGAATGAGTGAGAAATATATCTAAATGATTACCTAAAACGAAGTCATAAATCGTGTTATCATGATGCTTTCTAGTGTTATACCATGAAGGAGGAGAGAGGTCCATTGCTGGAGGAGATTCCCGTGGCATGCGAGTTTGAGGACGTATTCGGGGAGCCACCCGGACTACCACCGCAAAGGAGCGTTCATTTTGCTATTGAGTTGGATCCCGACATGAGGCCAATCTCCAAGGCTCCATACCGCATGGCGCCGATCGAGATGTTGGAGCTGAAGAAGCAACTCGAGGAGTTAGCCGAGAGGGGTTTCATATGCTTGAGCGTTTCCCCTTGGGGTGCACCGGTCCTCTTCGTCAAGAAGAAGGACAAATCTTTGAGGCTCCGCATTGATTACCGGGAGTTGAACAAATTCACCATCAAGAACAAGTATCCTCTACCGCACATCGATGATTTGTTAGACCAGTTGCAGAGAGCCTCCGTGTTTTCACGGAATTGCTTGAGGTCGGGATATCACTAGTTGAGGGTGAGAGAGGAGGACGTGCCGAAGACGGCATTCAGGACGAGATACGGCCATTATGAGTTTGTCGTGATGCCATTCGGTCTCACGAATGCACCAGCCGTCTTCATGGAGTTGATGAATGGCATCTTCATCGACTTCTTGGACCAGTTCGTGGTAGTGTTCATAGATGACATCTTCGTTTACTCCCGGAGTAGGGAGGAGCATGCGGGACAGCTAAGGAAGATGCTTCGAGTCCTTCAGGATAGAGATCTTTATGCAAAGCTCTCTAAGTGAGAGTTTTGGATGTGTGAGATAGCATTCCTAAGTCATATAGTTTCCGCCGAGGGTGTCATGGTTGACCCGGAGAAGATAGAGTCCGTTTCTTCATGGCCGCCTCCTAGGACGTTCAAGGAGGTGCGCAGTTTCTTAGGCTTAGCGGGGTATTACCGCAGTTTTGTTGAGGGTTGTTACGCTCAGGATGTGTAGTGCAATAAGCTTTAAATTTATAACTCGTTATATTTCTCCTAACTCCTAGCGAACCCGCAGTGTAAGGGACGTTTGTAGTAAGGATAGTATTCCGAGGTCGTACACAAAGACTGAGGTGAAATTGAATCGATTAGTGATTAAGTTTAGTGAAGATCTAGGCCTAAGAAAAGAGAAAGAAATAAAGAAATGAAAATCTCAATGTTTTTGGTTGGTTTTTAGGTGATCAATCAAGGATCACAAATCATGCAGAGTAACAATCAACTAAGCTAACAAATCAACACAAACAAACAAGCTAAACACGAGATATGAATCAAGGAGAGAAAAGCGGATTCTAGTGGTTGGAAATTCCGGTTATGGCGTAGGACTCAAGCTATCTAATCATTCCTTGGATTACTATGGTATATTGGGAGTAAGTGTTTCTAGATTGGGATCAATCACCGGGTAGGTCTCATGTTCCACTAGTCCGTTCCTAAGGTCTCATCACCGGGTAAGTCTCAAAGAGCCTAAGGAATAGAATTCTACACAAACCGGATTGTCATCTAGGAATATAATCTATCCTTACCGGGTAAGTCTCGGAAAAGTAAGTCCTAAGCAACTATCCTAGCACACTTAGTCCAATGGCGGCTTATGAGGCTCACCACTACCTAGGGTTTGTCATCTTTGAAATCTAAGAGTAAGAATCACCGTGTAGGTCTCTTCTAACATTTAGTTGCTAACACTAGCTCACCCTAGGATAGATTTGACTCAACAAACACTAGGATTTCAACATTCTAACGTTCTAGAACTTAGACTCAACAAATCAGACAAATCATGGTCTGTACTACCACTTCCACGGCCGTGGACTGGCAAGAACCAACCGTGGACTGCAACAGAGGCTTCGTTCAAGTAAACAAGTCATCCAAAGGCAAATCTAAGTCCATCCAATCATAGTCTTAGCCATAACCATTCCTTTCCTCACCCTAGAATCGCATCTATTTAGCCTACAACATTCATCATAACAATCGAAATCATCAAACATAAAATCATGGCTTCCATTTGCAAAGTAATGAAGAGAAAGAGATGAACAAGTGAAGCAAGCAAAACCAAGCTGAAAGTAAGATTAGAAAGACTCACAACCCTTCCAAAAGAATGTTTAAACGATTCTTACAACTCTAGAAATCGATTCCGAAAATCTTCACTACAAAAACTATTCAAGCACTAGCAATGGTGTCTCTTCTCTTCTTCTCCAATTGGAACTCTTCTCCTCCTTCAATGGTATCTCTCCCAAAAGAATCTTCTTGTTGAGAGTATGGGAGAGAATGTGGATTTGATTGGGTGATGAAAGATACCTTCTCTCAGCCTTGTAGGACCACTTTTATACTACAACCTTGCTAGAGTGAGCCATGAGATCGTGGCACAGCTGTCACAACCGTCTGGCAAAAACCACGGTTGGTTTCCACACCCGTGGTTCCTCTAGTGACCGTGGTTTGGGTGTTCCTGCACTATATGGATCATCAAGCCACGATTTGGTGCATGGCATGCACCAACAAGGTCCCATGGGTCTTCCTTAGCCTCTAGCTTGCATCCTAATGAGTCCGAGGGTGTGTCATCTTGATGAACGATCCTCAAATGTGTCTATTAAGCTCCTAAATCTCCCAAAATACCTACAAAGCAACGCAAAAGTCCGTGTAGACGTCGATCTCGACAAAACTCGTGAATTGAGTGCAAACGTCGTGAACTAGTGCTAAACCATGCATGAATGAGTGAAAAATCTATCTACATGATTACCTAAATCTAAGTAAAAAATTGTGGTATCAAAAATACCCCATACTTAAGGTTTGCTCGTCCCTAAGCAAATTCTCAACCATAGACTAAGAGATGACATGATTTATGCATGCAGAAAAATGGCAAAATCTTTTTGGAGTTGTGCTTCTAATACTGGATCACCTTCATAGTCATGTTTCATGGCAATGGACATGCAATCATGCATCAAACAAGTGAAGGCATGAAAAGACAATTGTACTTAACTCGAAACCATGCATGAAACGTAAAAATGAAGAAGTTAAGATGATCAAGAGCATATCCAATCTAGATTACTAAGTCTTACACACATGCAAATAGGTCATAAGGGCTTGCGAGATAAAAGGCCAAGAAATGTTGTGATTAGGTGGGGGGTTTCTCTAGGCTATGTGATGCTAATCCGGGAATGGAACTAACTCCACAATTTTGTCCTCGATCAACTTCCCACAAGTGTATATTTTCTCCATATTTCCTATCTTTTCTTTTTTTCTTTCACTTATTTTTGAGACAATGGCATTGGTGTACAAAAGCCGAAACCTTGGTGATTAGCCGTCCTCGGGTTTTTTCTAATTTTCGAGGTGCATCCACACCGGGCACACATACCAAGGCTCGTTAGGACTATTGGTTTATTTGACTTTGGCAAGGCACAAACACCCGATTATGTGAATGGTGCCGAGTTACTCGTCATTTAAACCAACGTCCCCAAACCTATATTTTTGTCTACACTTTCACAACAAATTCAGCATTTCATTCATGACATTCTTTCATCAACAACTTCACCCCACACTTGCTTTTCACACACATCAACACACTAACATGCTCCTATTCCCGGATGGGTCAAAAGAGGTCAAATTTATATCAATTGAGGTGCTCAAAGATCATGATCAAGATGAGAAGTAGAGAAAGATGAATTGCCTCATTCATTCCTAGATGATGTGTAAGAACTAGCATGTAATTTCGACTTTCAATACTCAATCCAACCAAGACAAACATCATGATCACAAATCATTCATGGGATTCAAAATAAGTACTTCAAGTCCACATATGCATTCATCAATTCAACAAATATGGCCATCCATAGCCAATCCACACAATAATCTCATCATAAGGGTCATTTCCAATCTCAGAAGCACTTAAAATTTTTAAAATTTTCTGATTTTTTTGGATTTTTCGAAATATCTATGTACAATGCAAGACGTGTGATAAAAAGAAACTACCTTAGATGCTAATCATGCAAAGGATCATGCAAACCCCACCCCATACTTAGAAACACATTGTCCCCAATGTGGCATTCAAGTAAAGAAGAGTGAAAGAGGGTTCTCACAATGTAAAAATGGTTTGCTTCAGTATTTGGGATTAATCAAGTGGATTGATGGTGGATGATCCTATCAACAATGGTAGAGAGCTCTAAGTGTTCATCAAGGCGTCGGGACTTGCGCTAGGCACCGCTAGCCGTCCAAATCCCGCGTCCGCTCCACCCGTAATTGATGAGGGATTCATCATCATTCACATGCCATGCAAGGCTTCCATGCTACCAAGACTCTAGCACACAACAAAGCACACCAAACACACAAAAACAGAAAAAATCAAAACAAAAATGAAAAGGAAAAGGAAAAACGTTACCAATGGGTTGCCTCCCATCAAGCGCTTCTTTAAGGTCATTAGCTTGACCAAACTCGGGGGCGTCTCACTCAAGGTGAAGTGGGGCAATCATATCCACCGGAGCTCCTGGGATATACTTCTTCAACGGGTGCCCATTGACCTTAAAGTCTCCACAATGCTCCCCTCCTATTTCAATTGCTCCATGGGGAAAGATCTTCTTCACCACATAGGGACCGGTCCACCTCGTTTCCGGGGAAGAGCCGCAGCCTTGAATTGAAGAGAAGGACAAGGTCGCCTTCACTCAACTCCTTAGGGATTAGGCGCTTATCATGCCAACGTTTGGTCCTCTCCTTGTAGATCCGGGTATTTTCATAGGCATCCAACCGGATCTCCTCAAGAGCGTTCATATCAAGCAACCTCTTCTCTCCGGCCTCCTTGAGGTCAAAATTTAGCCACTTAATTTCCCAATAAGCTCTATGCTCCATCTCTGCCGGAAGGTGGCAAGACTTGCCATAGACTAGCTTGTAAGGAGTGGTGCCAATCGGTGTCTTGAAGGCGGTTCTATATGCCCACAAGGCATCATCGAGCTTCATAGCCCAATCCTTTCTCGTCCTAGAGACCGTCTTCTCAAGAATTCCCTTGATCTCCCGGTTGGAGATCTCCACTTGGCCACTAGTTTGGGGATGGTAAGGTGTTGTCACCTTATGGGTCACCCCATACTTAGCCAAAAGTGCTCCAAAGTTCCTATTAGTGAAGTGCTTCCCTCCATCACTTATGATCACCCTTGGTGTTCCAAACCTAGGAAAGATCACTCGGTTGAAGAACCGCACCACCACTTTGGCATCATTTGTGGGAGAGGCGATTGCCTCAACCCATCTCGAAACATAGTCTACCGCCAATAGGATGTAGAGTTTGTGATAGCATGAATTATAGTCTATATTTTGGGGTTTGTTTGGATGTTTTATCTTCAATAATCTGCATGTTTGTATGTATAATATGTGATTATATTACCATTTCATCTACCTTTGCGGGAATCGAGGTCTACACCTAGTTTTGTTGTAATCGTAGGTAAAATGGCACGTTTTGCATCAAAAAGGAGCAAAAGGAGCTATGGAGTCATTGGAGCTACATTCAGGAACATAAGGAACCCTCCAGGAAGCATAGCCATGGATTAGAGATTCACTTTGGACCAGATTTGAGAGATTTCACATTCAGTTGTGACTCACCTCGGTTGACCACAGATTCACCTCGACTGAGGTGATCCAGAGAAGTTGACTCGACCGAGGCGAACACCTGGGACGCGGCGAGAATATTTTATTCTTGGCTGAGATCTTTTATCTTTGGAAAGAGATCTTATATTTTTGGGCTTGACTCCTGGAAGGAAGAAGATATGCTAGATCATATATTTTACCTATTTTTATGGGAAGAGATCTTTCTAAGATATCTTATCTTTGGAGAGTAATTTTCCTATAAAAAGGGTCGGATTTCCCACAAATCCGACATCCGCTAACACGCTGCATACATCCGCTATCACCTCGCATACACCTTATACACCACAACAACCATACTCCAGTTGGGAAATTCGAAGAACCTTTTTGAAGGTTGAAGGAAGATTGAAGTCTATAGCTTTTATAGCTTTTGAAGGGTTTTTGTAAGATTATCTTAGATTCCCTTCCTTGTTGTCTTGCCTTGTTGGATTTATATCCAAGGAATGCTTTTGTTGTGATATTTGATTCAGTTATTGAAGTCTTTTCATTAAATTCTTCTTGTTCAAATATTCACCTTCTTCCCATATATTTGATCATTGCTTTCATGATGATGAGTGGCTAATTTCCTTGTGTGATTCTAGGGTGATTGGCTGAAGGTTGTGGGAAAAACAATGATAGAATAATCTTAATCACAATAGGACCCTGAAAGTTCGAGTCTTTAACCTTAACCGTAAGCATCTCGCTCAGTCGATGAACATCTCGGCCGGGGTGGAATTCTTCTGACCGGGGTGACTTATCTGATCCGAAACTGAGAGTTAAGTGTTAGAGTTTGCCAAATCCTATTCTTATTACACCTTTCCTGGTTCAATGCAAGCTTAGGATGAGACTTACCCGGTAATTCCTTAGTTTGTTTACCTAAGATCATAAGTGTAGGTAATAAAGGTTTATCCTTTATTGGGGTTTGAGTGTGCTTTCATCCCATCTTTGTGAGTTAGCCTGAGACTTACCCGGTAAAGGTTGATTCTATTCCCTTAGATGGTGTGTTAGTTTGAGGTTATAATTCTTTATCTTAATTCCTTGAGACTTACCCGGTAATAGGAGTTATGGTTTGGGATTAGTGAGTAGTGAGACTTACCCGGTGATCTATTCCACTTTAGTAACACCTTCCCCTTGCAAAAATCTCAACTTTGTCCGCTTATCTTTAGATCTTGAGTTGGAACCATAACTAGATGCTTTAATCCCTAGAATTGCATATTTCCTTTATTGACTTCTATATCATCTTTGATTGTTTTGATTACCTTTTGTGGTTAGTAATTACTAAAGCATACCGTAATTGGACTTTGTTTCACTAAGTCCCTATGATCGACCCTTGAAATTCCTTGCTTTTTACTACGATTGACCCGTATACTGCGGGTTCGCATCCTTGTTTTAAGCTTACGTGTAGGGTTATAAATTTAAAGCTTGCACACACCGTTTGGAGCGAACAAGTTTTTGGCGCCGTTGCCGGGGACTTGGTCTAGACCGAGCCGGTTACGGTTTGCTCTTGGGGCACTTGCCCCCGTGTCTACTAACCACTCTACTTGAGTGACTTTTGCAGGTTCTTTCTTAGGTTTATGCGAAGAACCCGCACTGGGAAGGAAATCGTCCCTTACGATCCTGAACCAGAAAAGACATACAAGCGACGCTTAAGTGAAGCGAAGATGGCCAACCAAGACAATCGCGATCTTGAGGCCGAATTGAAAGAGGCGCTAGAGCAGCTACGCCTCAGCAAGGAAGAGCTAAGGCAAGAGAAAGAAGAAACTCTCGCCAGGACTGAGGCGATCGAAGCAGATATGGCAGCCTTACGAGACCAATATCTACTTCGACCGAGGGAAGATCCAGTCCCAGATCCTCGACCGATGCAGGATCCAGTTGTTGACCCTCGGCCGAGGTAGGTTCCAGCACCTGACACCCCGGCCGAGATACTTCCACCTCGGATCCTAGTCCGAGGTGTTCTTCTTGCAGGAATCCCACAAACCCTAGGTCAAAGGATGGACCCCAATCAACAACTGAGGCGTCCAGGAGTTAACCTAGGAGATCCAGCGGACCATGACTACGAAATTCGACCGCAAGTTCTATCCATGATTCGCCAATTCCAATTCGGAGGGCTAGAGAAGGAATCACCGCATCAACATCTTCAAAACTATGAGATCTTGATGGAGACCTTGTGACCCTCAAGGATTGAGAATACCAATTACAAGCTAAGACCTTTTTACTTTTCTTTAAAAGATAGAGCTCTTACTTGGTATCAATCTCTTCCTCCAGGAAAAATTAGCACATGGGAGGAAATGACGACGGAATTCTTGACCAAATTCTTTCCCCCCTCAAAGACCGCTGAAATGGGAGGGAAGATCAACGCTTTCATTATGAAGGACAAGGAGAGCTTGTCCAAGTCATGGGAGCGGTTCAAGGACATCTTTTTGGATTGCCCACATCATGGGATTCCAAAGATAGAGTTATTGGAGATATACTTCAAGGGACTGGACGGAAGCACCCAGTTCAACCTCCAACTACTCTCCGCCGGTACCTTTATGGACATGGCGATTGACGAAGCTTGGGACTTCATCGAGAAGCAAGCTTTGCATATGGAGAAGTACACCCATCAAGGAGCTGAAGGTGGAGTTAAACGAGTTAACTTCCAGGAAACTCAGCCCAACAACAATCAACTCACGTCTTTGTACAATGACGTGAAGAAATTGAAGGAACTCTTGGTTGCTCAAACCAAGAAGGAAGACCAAGGACAAAGGAATAACAACAATGGATACCGTAACAACAATAACGGTTCCCGGAACAACAACTACAACAACAACAATAGAGGATCCAATAGCAACAATTGGAGGGCGAACAACCAAAATTCTGGTAACAATCATTCAAACTCCAACTCTAACGATTCCTCTAATCCTTTCCTTTCTTCCCCTTCTTCTTCTTCTACTTCATTAAAGAGCCAGGGGCAAGGATCAAGTTCGTCTCAGCCGGAAAAGAAAGACGCAGTGCTGGAGGCTAACTTGATCAAGCTTAGTGCTATGGAGACTTCTATGACTTCATTTTCGAAGGCCCAAAAGGCCTTTGAACAACAACTTACAATTAGGGTGAATGAAGCGCCAAGAGATCCAGGGAAGCTTCCAGCAAGGGCGGAGAGCAACCCTAAGGGCCAGATCATGGCCATAACTACGAGGAGTGGACTGAAAACTGCAGATCCAGTGCCTCGGTCGGTGCCAGTACTGACGAAGACCACCTCGGTCCAGGTGCAGTCGAAGAACACTTCGACCGAGATGCCAACCGAGGTGGAGCCACAGAAAGCGGAGGGGAAAACTGAAGTTTATGTTCCACCTCCTGCATACAAACCACCACTTCCATTCCCCCAGTCAAGGGCCAAAGCACATCTAGACAAGCACTTTGGTAAGTTCCTTGACTTGATGAATAAACTACATATTAACATTCCTTTCCTTGATGCTATTCTAGGAATGCCCGCCTATGAGAAGTTCTTGAAGGAGATCCTATCAAGGAAGAGGAAACTGGAAGATTTTTGTGAAGTTAGGATGACATCTAAATCCTCGGAGCTTATTCAAATCATGAAGGAGAAGATGCCACCTAAGTTAAGAGATCCGGGCTCATTTTGCATTCCCATTCAAGTTGGGGATGTCACTTGTGAAGCCCTATGTGATCTAGGAGCCAGCGTGAGCATCATTCCGCTGGAGCTATGTGTGAAGATCGGACTTGGAGAGCCCAAGCCGGTCAAGATTCGACTATACATGGCGGATCGCTCCATCACCCATCCCGTGGGAATTTTAGAAGACGTTCCGGTCAAGTTAGGTAACTTCTATTTACCAATAGATTTTGTTGTACTTGACATTCCCACATATTATCTTGTTCCTATTATTCTCGGGAGGCCATTTCTAGCAACTTCGGGTTGCAACGTGGATTGCAAGAACGCCAAGTTGAAATTCAACATTGGTGGCAATGAGGTGGAGTTCGCATTACTTGCAGCCATGAAAGGGGAGCAGCTAAGCGATGATATCTTCAACATCTACGATGAAGAAGAATCAAGAGAATTGGTGAGCTCTATCCTTATTAACGATCCACTCGAAAAAGTTATTAGCTTCAGTTTAATGGAGGAAGGTATAGATGCTTCTTGTGATGCAGATATATGGAGCTTAAAAGTACTGGAAGAAGATCCAGGAGCTAAAACTGAGAAGCTAATCCAGGAGACAAAGATCTCCAGTTTCGGTCCCAGTTGCAGTACCTCGACCGAGGCACTTTCTGGACTGAGCGAGGCGACTGAAGAACATCTCGGTCAACACCTCTGCGCCTTGACCAAGGTCGATGGCGAGATGATGTCAACTGAGACTGCTGAGAATAACAAACTTCTTACTCCCTTCTCTGACATTCATCCTCAGTTGGTGGAACATTCCATCCACCAACTTTCTGATAATAAAGGACCTTGGTATGCTGATATTGTGAATTATCTTGTTTGCCAAGAAGTACCGCCCGGATTGACGTACTCTCAAAAGAAGAGATTCTTCAAGGAAGTACGCCATTACTACTGGGATGAACCGCTGCTATTCAAGAGCGGGCCGGATGGGATGCTTCGAAGATGCATTCCGGAAGATGAAATTAATAGCGTCATACGGCATTGTCATTCACTTCCTTGTGGAGGACATGCCAACACCGATAAAACATGCGCTAAGGTATTACGTTCTGGTTTCTTTTGGCCTACATTATTTAAGGATGTGCAATCGTTTGTTGTCTCTTGTGATGCATGCCAAAGAACAGGAAATTTATCAAGGAGGAACGAGATGCCACTTAATAACATTCAAGAGGTGGAAATCTTTGATGTATGGGGGATTTACTTCATGGGACCTTTCCCATCCTCTGGAGGAAACCTCTATATTCTTCTTGCAGTTGATTACGTTTCTAGATGGGTTGAAGCCATTGCTTCTCCCACTAATGACGCCAAAGTGGTTGTGAAGTTCTTAAACAGGACTATCTTTCCACGTTTTGGAACTCCACGCATCATCATCAGCGATGGAGGAACGCATTTCATCAACCGGAAGTTCAAAGCACTTCTATCAAAGTATGGGGTAACCCACAAGGTATCAACCCCTTATCACCCTCAAACTAGTGGACAGGTCGAGATCTCCAATAGAGAAATCTAGGCAATTTTGGAGAAGACCGTCTCTAGGACGAGGAAGGATTGGTCCATGAAATTGGATTACGCTCTTTGGGTCTACAGGACCGCATTTAAAACTCCCATAAGTACTACCCCTTATAATTTGGTATATGGGAAGTCTTGCCATTTGCCCGTTGAATTAGAACACAAAGCATATTGGGCGATCAAATGGTTGAACTTCGACATTAAGGAGGCCGGCGAGAAGCGGCTATTGGAAATCAACGAGCTGGAGGAGCTGCGTTTGAACGCTTATGAGAATGCCAAAATCTTAAAGGAGAGGACGAAGAGATGGCATGACAAGCGTATCATCCCAAAGGAGCTTAACGAAGGAGACTTAGTTCTACTCTTCAACTCCCGCCTCCGCCTCTTTCCAGGTAAGCTAAAATCTAGATGGACCGGACCTTATGTTGTGAAACATGTTTTTCCTCATGGTGCAGTAGAGATATGGGGCGAAACGAGCGGAAGCTTCAAGGTCAACGGTCATAGACTCAAGAAGTACAAACCGGAAGTTCCGGTTGAGGAGGTTGCACTAATATACCTCATTTGAGACGCATCATGGTCCAGCTAGCGACCCTAAACCAAGCGCTTCTTGGGAGGCAACCCAAGGTATTGCTTTCTTTTCCCTTTTTCTAGTCTAGCTTAGATAGTTTTGATTTTGCTTTGCTTTGTTTGTTTTTGGCGTCCTAGACAGAAAACAGGAGACATCTAAGGAAGGAGTACAAACCAGGAGCATAACTGGAAGGACAGAAGATCGAGAATTTGAGAAGACGAAGTTTGACTGAGGCATCTCGGTTGCTGTCAGAGCACCTCGACCGAGATGATTCTTGAGCAACCGAGGCGACTAGGGTTTCTGAAGAACCACCTCGGTCCGTACCACCTCGGTCTAGTCGAGACCACCTCGACCGAGGTGACAGCAGTTCCAGAAAAGGGTATAAAAGGGGGGCCGAATTTCTCTCTCTTCACTTTACTCTCTTCTCGACCGCGGCAAAGATCCACCTCGCTTCTCTAGTTTTCGACCATTTTCGACGATTCTTGCTTCCAAATCGCTAAGAAAGGATAGAGGATTCCAGTACAAGCGTCAATCTGCAAGAAAAACGAACCGATTCGGCCGAACGAGGTAAAATAAAACCGAAACCCTAACTCGCTGATTTCGCTTCGATTTGGGCTTGGATCGTCCTGCATTTGCTGAGAAAAGGATTAAGTACCCCATAGGAAGCAGTTGTAGTGATTTTGGGGGAAAAGAACTGAAATTTCTGATGGAATTAGAACATAGTTTTCCGCCTCAGTCCAACCGCGCTGTGCCTCGGCCGAGGTGATTCTTGAGTATTGTCAGTCGACCGAGGTGACCTGACAGTGAGACTTCTGAAAATGAGTTCTGACAGACGCCTTGCCCTTAGGGATAGATCCTCCCCTTCCCCTTCTTCCTCTTCTTCCCGACCCTATCGCCCGGTGATCCACGAGCGACACCGGGTCGATTATGAGCGTATTTCCGGCCGTCCAGTGATTGCACCTCGCTTCCTGGACGTGTCTGCTTTTGACTGTCTCCATGTAGATGGAGACCTTAGACGGATGATATCTACAGTAGGGCTAGATTAGTTTACTGAGATCCGAGCCCCTGCCTATTTGGATCCCACCTTAGAGTTTATTAGCTCCTTCACCTACCTCCCCACAGAGCGATCTGTGAAGTACCGGTTGATGAACCGGAACTTCTTAGTGCCACTAGAGTATTGGAGGGAGATATTTGGTTTTCCTGCCCCACAGCTGTTGACTTCCCGTCCCGATCTATAGTTAGGGAGTTTTGGGGACAGATTGCCCATATTGTTGAGCACGCAGACAAATGGCGCCTTGGAGATTCCAGGGAGAGGGTCATCTTCCACTTAGTTTTTAGGTTAGCCCACCGTATTTTCAGCGAGACGCTTCTGGCGCGTACTGAGACGCCCCAGAAGGTCCGACAGGGGGAGCTGTTCAGCCTATATTGCATGGTGATAGGAGGCATCCCCGACTTTGGCTTGATGTTGGCAGAGGACCTGCACAAGATCATGGCCAAAGCGAAGGGGGACATTTGCTGCGGAGGACTTGTCACCCACATCGCCAGCTATCAGGACATGGATCTCAGCGCTTGCACTATGGTGGCGGCTGCCAAGCCGCTTGGGCTGCAAGAGATGATCACTCGGCGGATTCTAGTTCCCCGAGGACTGACTACACCATACGTGGCCATGCCATGGGAGCTAACAGCACCGCAGGGGATCAGGTGGTCTGCCCAGTTTACAGTTTACGACCCTCATTATTGGCAGACCGCTTAGGCCCCACTGATGGAGGATTACAGAGAGGCAGCAGCTGCCCCAGCTGAGGAGGAGGTAGATGATGAGGAGATTGCTGATGACAGGGATGATGGAGTCCCAATGGATACAGGGACGGATACTACAAGGATGAGTGCGCCGGTTATTGATCTGGATGATGATGATGATACTGAGCCGGCACCTGCTACTTCTCCAGTGAGACCTGCTAGGCGTAGGACACGCCGACACAGAGATCCAGAGCCTCACCGTCGGATCGACGATTTGACGGATCAGATGATTGGTTCTTATGCTGCTATGTCACTGGATATTCGTGAGATGTAGGAGAGACAACACTACCAGCATATGATGGCTCAGATCCAGTTTGAGCGCATCATGGGCTATCCATTCGACCCGTCTCAGTACCCATATGTGCCACCACCACCACCACCGGATCGTGACTACTGAAAGCTGCAGGATTTTCTTTCTTATTTTTATGCAGTTCAGCTTATTATCCGGTGAGTATTTTATTCCTTAGACTTATTTTGACCCACTGGGACAGTGTGTGCTAAGTATGGGGTGTTTATTGATGTATTTGACTTATGTGATGTATGACTCTATTTGACCGGATATTTATTCATATTTATGCTTCAGTTTGCTTTTATATGTTTATCTGAGATTGCATGCATACATACAAGTTATTTGATTGAGAAAAACGCCGAAACTGAAAGAAAACTGGTTTTAAAAAAAAAAATTTTGACCTCGACCGGGGCAGTTATGGCCGAACGAGGTGTTTCACCTCGGTTGACCTAAGAAAACCTCGACCGAGATGGGTTAACTGAGAGTTTTCGAAACGATTTTTG
The DNA here is from genome assembly GCA_033239045.1 of Fagopyrum esculentum. Classification (NCBI taxonomy): domain Eukaryota; kingdom Viridiplantae; phylum Streptophyta; class Magnoliopsida; order Caryophyllales; family Polygonaceae; genus Fagopyrum; species Fagopyrum esculentum. The sequence goes on along the minus strand of BSUD01000008.1, from coordinate 23,086,035 downwards.
TGCTTCTTATCTGGATGTGATCTCAGTGAAGACTTTGCTTACTGACTGGTTTTGAAATCTTTATGTTTGAAAGGTTTTATAATATGTTTAAGTTGCTAAATGCTTTGTTTAAAATTATTGGCATGTTTAATACTTTGTTTTTTATCCAAATTATGTTGAATTTGAAGGTTGACACCGCAAGATAAGTTCTCTCACTTTCTTCCTGGAAAGACCAAGGCAATTCATTCTTCTCTTTTCTTCTTCTTGATCATGCTTAACCCCTCATATACATTTTGCCTCCCTTTACCTATCCGGAAATTTGGAAGCAAGCAAAGTGGTGAAAGCAAGTGAAGTAAGTTTGAGAAGTTGGCTGGAAGTGAAAATGTTAGAAAGAAATAAATAGGTTTGGGGAAGTCAATCATGATGATGAGTAACTCGGCACCATTCACATAGCCGGGTGTTTGTGTCTTGCCAAAGTCGGATTGAGCGATATTCCTAACGGGCCATGGTATGTGCATCAAGGGTTTGATGCATCTCAAGAAATTGATGATTGTTGATTTCCTAGGCTTCGGTTATTGTGCACCTCTGTCCATGCATCCCTAAAAGTAAAGTAAAAAGAAAAAGTGTGAAATAAGCAAAGCTTATTGGTTGAAGATGTTGAAAGTCAAAGTGAAAGTGAAGTATATCCTTTTCCCGGATTCTAGCACCACATTACCTTACATACATCCCTACCCTACACGTTTCTTGACCTTTCTTTTGGGAAGCCCTTGAGACCTCGAGCTTGTTGATTGACTTAGCGGTTTAAACTGGATTATGCATGATTAATTTCGATAATTATGACTTATTATGCATTCTATGATTTTATGCAAAGATGAACAACTTTCTTATACTTATAAAATGTTTTGATCATATTTTGATTTTAAATTCCATGAAGTATTCTCTTAGAGTGATCTATGATTGTAGCACACCATAAAATTGTTTTGAAAGACTTTTCATTGATTTTCTTGACTATTAATCCATTCTATCTTATCTTTTATATGCGGAACTTGCTTGGGGACAAGCAAGGGCTAAGTATGGGGTATTTTGATAGCATGAATTATAGTCTATATTTTGGGGTTTGTTTGGACGTTTTATCTGCAATAATCTGCATGTTTGTATGTATAATATGTGATTATATTACCATTTCATCTACCTTTGCGGGAATCGAGGTCTACACCTAGTTTTGTTGTAATCGTAGGTAAAATGGCACGTTTTGCATCAAAAAGGAGCAAAAGGAGCTATGGAGTCATTGGAGCTACATTCAGGAACATAAGGAACCCTCCAGGAAGCATAGCCATGGATTAGAGATTCACTTTGGACCAGATTTGAGAGATTTCACATTCAGTTGTGACTCACCTCGGTTGACCACAGATTCACCTCGACCGAGGTGATCTAGAGAAGTCGACTCGACCGAGGCGAACACCTGGGACGCGGCGAGAATATTTTATTCTTGGCTGAGATCTTTTATCTTTGGAAAGAGATCTTATATTTTTGGGCTTGACTCCTGGAAGGAAGAAGATATGCTAGATCATATATTTTACCTATTTTTATGGGAAGAGATCTTTCTAAGATATCTTATCTTTGGAGAGTAATATTCCTATAAAAAGGGTCGGATTTCCCACAAATCCGACATCCGCTAACACGCTGCATACATCCGCTATCACCTCGCATACACCTTATACACCACAGCAGCCATACTCCAGTTGGGAAATTCGAAGAACCTTTTTGAAGGTTGAAGGAATATTGAAGTCTATAGCTTTTATAGCTTTTGAAGGGTTTTTGTAAGATTATCTTAGATTCCCTTCCTTGTTGTCTTGCCTTGTTGGATTTATATCCAAGGAACGCTTTTGTTGTGATATTTGATTCAGTTATTGAAGTCTTTTCATTAAATTCTTCTTGTTCAAATATTCACCTTCTTCCCATATATTTGATCATTGCTTTCATGATGATGAGTGGCTAATTTCCTTGTGTGATTCTAGGGTGATTGGCTGAAGGTTGTGGGAAAAACAATGATAGAATAATCTTAATCACAGTAGGACCCTGAAAGTTCGAGTCTTTAACCTTAACCCTAAGCATCTCGCTCAGTCGATGAACATCTCGGCCGGGGTGGAATTCTTCTGACCGAGGTGACTTATCTGATCCGAAACTGAGAGTTAAGTGTTAGAGTTTGCCAAATCCAATTCTTATTACACCTTTCCTAGTTCAATGTAAGCTTAGGCTGAGACTTACCCGGTAATTCCTTAGTTTGTTTACCTAAGATCATAAGTGTAGGTAATAAAGGTTTATCCTTTATTGGGGTTTGAGTGTGCTTTCATCCCATCTTTGTGAGTTAGCCTAAGACTTACCCGGTAAAGGTTGATTCTATTCCCTTAGATGGTGTGTTAGTTTGAGGTTATAATTCTTTATCTTAATTCCTTGAGACTTACCCAGTAATAGGAGTATGGTTTGGGATTAGTGAGTAGTGAGACTTACCCGGTGATCTATTCCACTTTAGTAACAACTTCCCCTTGCAAAAATCTCAGCTTTGTTCGCTTATCTTTAGATCTTGAGTTGGAACCACAACTATATAATATAATCCCTAGAATTGCATATTTCCTTTATTGACTTCTATATCATCTTTGATTGTTTTGATTACCTTTTGTGGTTAGTAATTACTAAAGCATACCGTAATTGGACTTTGTTTCACTAAGTCCCTGTGATCGACCCCTGGAATTCCTTGCTTTTTACTACGATTGACCCGTACACTGCGGGTTCGCATCCTTGTTTTAAGCTTACGTCTAGGGTTATAAATGTAAAGCTTGCACACACCGTTTGGAGCAAACAGGTTGCCACATGAAGAAGGGAATGGTCCCATGAAGTCCACACCCCACACATCAAATATCTCTACCTCTTGTATGTTGTTTAAGGGCATCTCATTCCTCCTTGAGATGTTGTCCGTCCTTTGGCAAGCATCACAAGCTACCACAAAGCTTTGCACATCCTTGAACAAACTTGGCCAAAAGAAGCCCGATTGCAACACCTTCGCACATGTCTTGTGTGAGCTAGCATGCCCTCCACATCGCAAGGAATGACAATGGCGGATCATTCCATGGCTCACTCCAATAGTAGTGCCTCACATCTTTAAATAACTTCTTCCTTTGGGCATATGACAAACCGGGAGGCACTTCCTCACACACAAGATAGTTCACAATGTCGGCATACCATGGCTCACTTCCTCTAGACACTTGGAACAAGCATTCCTCCACCATTTGCAATTGCTCATCCCGGAATGAGTCACCAAGCGGGATGTCATCTCTCTCAAGCTCTAATGGTGGGAGTCTACTAAGGTGATCCGCCACAGAATTCTCGGACCCCTTCTTGTCCCGGATTTCTAAATCAAATTCTTGGAGAAGAAGGATCCACCGAATAAACCTAGGCTTGGCATCCTTCTTGGTAAGTAGATAACGGATCGCAGCATGATCCGTATACACTATGACCTTCGCCCCAACAAGATATGAGCGGAACTTCTCAAATGCATACACTACCGCTAGCAATTCCTTCTCGGTGGTAGCATAATTGAGTTGGGCACCATCTAGCGTCTTGCTAGCATAATAAATGGCATGTGTCCGCCCATCTTTCGTTTGCCCCAAAACTGCCCCAACGGCTACATCACTCGCGTCGCACATGATCTCAAACGGTAAACTCCAATCCGAAGGTTGCATGATAGGTGCGGAAATCAAAGCGTTCTTCAACCTACAAAAAGCCTCAAGGCAATCCTTGGAGAAAACAAACTCAACATCTTTCATTAGTAGGTTAGTAAGGGGCTTAGAAGTTTTAGAGAAGTCTTTAATAAACCTCCGGTAAAAACCGGCATGCCCTAAGAAACTCCTTACCCCCTTCACCGAGGTAGGTGGTGGCAACTTCTCTATCGTTTCAATCTTGGCCCTATCAACCTCAATGCCACGGTTGGCCACCAAATGTCCCAACACAATACCTTCACTTACCATGAAGTGGCATTTTTCCCAATTTAAGACAAGGTTTGTCTCCTCACATCTTTTCAATACCAAAGACAAATTAGCTAGGCAATTATCAAAGAAAGATCCATAAACAGAAAAATCATCCATAAACACTTCCATGATATTCTCAATGTACTTAGAAAAGATAGCCATCATACACCTTTGAAAGGTGGCGGGTGCATTACACAACCCAAATGGCATTCTCCTATATGCAAAAGTTCCCCATGGACATGTAAATGTGGTTTTCTCTTGGTCATCGGGGTGGATAGGGATTTGGAAGAATCCACTATAGCCATCTAAATAGAAAAAGTGAGAATGTTGAGCTAACCTTTCTAGCATTTGGTCAATGAAAGGGAGGGGGAAGTGATCTTTCCTTGAGGCCATGTTCAATTTACTATAGTCAATACACATCCTCCATCCCGTAACCGTCCTAGTTGGGATTAGTTCATTGTTCTCATTAGTCACTACGGTCATCACACCCTTCTTAGGAACTACATGAACGGGACTAACCCACTTACTATCCGAGATAGGGTAGATGATTCCCGCATCTAGCAACTTAATGATCTCTTTCTTGACTACCTCTTTCATTATAGGATTCAATCTTCTTTGATGTTCAATAGAGGGTTTATGTTTATTTTCCATCAATATCTTATGCATGCACAAAGAAGGTTTTATGCCAACTAAATCATCAATAGTATAGCCAATGGCTTTCCTATGCAATCTTAGCTCATGCAACAACTTAACAAGTTCATCATCATTCAAGCATGCATTCACAATCACCGGATATGTAGAATTATCACCAAGAAAAGCATACTTCAAATGAGAGGGGAGGGGTTTGAGTTCAAGTTTAGGAGGACCTTTATCGAGCAGAGACAATCCAAATAACGTTGGTTGAGATGAATCCAAAGCAAATGAAGGCTCTCCAAGGCTCCTTGAAGCTTGCTCAACAACAAGGGCTGCTTCTGGGGAAACCACGGGCAAGTCCACGGTTTCAGGCACATCCACGGCCGTGGACCTTGCATGGCCTGCTCTTTGGAGCTCTCCAGAGAGTTCTACGGCCGTGGAACACCTTCCACGACTGTGGTTCCTACAGGTACTTAGCATACTCACGTGGTTTTCATCCTCAGCTCTTGTCTCCTTTTCTAATGCTTCTAAGGCCTTGATTTCTTCATTACAAGCCTCCTCAACATCTTCCTCCATCAAGATTAAACTAAGAACCTTCTCCAAGGGGTCCTTGATCAAGATCGAGCTCACAACTTCTCTAGACTCTTCTTGCTCGACAATGTTGAATACATCTTCATCAAGGGTTGGCCCTTTCATCATTGTGGACAGCTTGAACTTGATATTCTCTTCTCCAATGTTGAAGGAGAGAATTCCATTCTTACAATCCACCAAGCATCCGGAAGTGGCTAGGAAAGGTCTCCCTAAGATGATGGGAACCGGATAGTCTGCCGGAATGTCCAAGACAACAAAATCATTCGGCACATAGAACTTTCCTAGTTGCACCGGAATGTCTTCTAAGATCCCAACCGGATGAGTAATAGAGCGGTCCGCCATCTAGAGGGTCATCTTGACCGGTTTTGGCTCTCCTAGCCCAACCTTGTTGCAAAGTGCAAGCGGTATGATGCTCACACTTGCCCCAAGATCACAAAGGGCTTCATACTTCACTTCTCCCACTACGATTGGTACATAAAAAGATCCCGGATCTCTTAGCTTAGGAGGCATCTCCTCCTTCATTGTTTGGATCAATTCCGAGGACCTCTTGGTCATTCTTACTTCCCCATACTCCTCCAACTTCCTTTTGTTGGAGAGTATTTCCTTCAAGAACTTGCCATATACCGGCATACCTAAGATATCATCCATGAATGGAATGTTAATATGCAATTTAGACATAAGTTCAACGAATTTACCAAAGTGTTTGTCCAAACGAGCTCTTGCTCGTGATTAAGGGAATGGTAGTGGTGGCTTGTATGGAGGCGGTGCCACATATGTTGGCTCAACATCCTTGCTCTTGCCTCCATATTCTTGCAATATCTCTTCCTCTACCACTACTTGCTTTCCCTTAGCATTCTCCTTGGGCAAAGGATCATTCATATTCAACCCACTCCTCGTTGTAATGGCCAACATTTGGCCTCTTGGGTTGTCTTCGGTTCTTCCGGGAAGCTTTCCCGGATCTCTATGAGCTTCACCCGCGTTTTGGAACACTTGTGCTTCCAACACCTTTTGAGCCTTAGAAATGGAAGTCACCGTGCTCTCAAGACCACTCAACCTTCCAAGAAATTACTCAAACATCATCTCGGTTCTATCCTTTGGAGGTTGAGTAAATCCGGGTGGAGGTTCTTGTGAAGCCTTGGGTGGTGGAGCTGCACTTGTGGAAGCGGGAGGGTTCAAGGCACCGTCCGGGTTAGAATAGGAAAACCCGGGATGGTTGTGGTTAGGCCAGTAATTGTTGAATTGCCGGTTGTTGTTGAAGTTCCTTGGGCCTTGATAGTCGTTGTAGTATAGTGGTAAGTATTCCCGCCTGTCACGCGGGTGACCCGGGTTCAATCCCCGGCAACGGCGCCAAAAACTTGTTACGCTCAGGATGTGTAGTGTAATAAGCTTTAAATTTATAACTCGTTATATTTCTCCTAACTCCTAGCGAACCCGCAGTGTACGGGACGTTTGTAGTAGGGATAGTATTCCGAGGTCGAACACAAAGACTGAGGTGAAATTGAATCGATTAGTGATTAAGTTTAGTGAAGATCTAGGCCTAAGAAAAGAGAAAGAAATAAAGAAATGAAAATCTCAATATTTTTGGTTGGGTTTTAGGTGATCAATCAAGGATCACAAATCATGCAAAGTAACAATCAACTAAGCTAACAAATCGACACAAACAAACAAGCTAAACACGAGATATGAATCAAGGAGAGAAAAGCGGATTCTAGGGGTTGGAAATTCCGGTTATGGCGTAGGACTCAAGCTATCTAATCATTCCTTGGATTAACTATGGTATATTGGGAGTAAGTGTTTCTAGATTGGGATCAATCACCGGGTAGGTCTCATGGTCCACTAGTCCGTTCCTAAGGTCTCATCACAAGGTAAGTCTCAAAGAGCCTAAGGAATGGAATTCTACACAAACCGGATTGCCATTTAGGAATCTAACCTATCCTTACCGGGTAAGTCTCGGAAAAGTAAGTCCTAAGCAACTATCCTAGCACACTTAGTCCAATGGCGGCTTATGAGGCTCACCACTACCTAGGGTTTGTCATCTTTGAAGTCTAAGAGTAAGAATCACCGGGTAGGTCTCTTCTAACACTTAGTTGCTAACACTAGGTCACCCTAGGATAGATTTGACACAACAAACACTAGGATTTCAACATTCTAACGTTCTAGAACTTAGACTCAACAAATCAGACAAATCACGGTCTCTTCTACCACTTCCACGGCCGTGGACTGGCAAGAACCAACCGTGGACTGCAACAGAGGCTTCGTTCAAGTAAACAAGTCATCCAAAGGCAAATCTAAGTCCATCCTATCATAGTATTAGCCATAACCATTCCTTTCCTCACCCTAGAATCACATCTATTTAGCCTACAACATTCATCATAACAATCGAAATCATCAAACATTAAATCATGGCTTCCATTTGCAAAGTAATGAAGAGAAAGAGATGAACAAGTGAAGCAAGCAAAACCAAGCTGAAAGTAAGATTAGAAAGACTCACAACCCTTCCAAAAGAAGGTTTAAACGATTCTTACAAGTCTAGAAATCGATTCCGAAAATCTTCACTACAAAAACTATTCAAGCACTAGCAATGGTGTCTCTTCTCTTCTTCTCCAACGGAGCTCTTCTCCTCCTTCAATGGTAGCTCTCCCAAAAGAATCTTCTTGTTGAGATTATGAGAGAGAATGTGGATTTGATTGGGTGATGAAAGATACCTTCTCTTAGTCTTACAGAACCACTTTTATACTACAACCTTGCTAGAGTGAGCCATGAGATCGTGGCACAGCTGTCACAACCGTTTGGCAAAAACCACGGTTGGTTTCCACGGCCGTGGTTCCTCCAGTGACCGTGGTTTGGGTCTTCCTGCAGTATATGGATCATCAAGCCACCATTTGGTGCATGGCATACACCAACAAGGTCCCATGGGTCTTCCTTAGCCTCTAGCTTGCATCCTAATGAGTCCGAGGGTGTGTCATCTTGATGAACGATCCTCAAACGTGTCGATTAAGCTCCTAAATCTCCCAAAATACCTACAAAGCAACGCAAAAGTCTGTGTAGACGTCTATCTCGACAAAACTCGTAAATTGAGTGCAAACGTCGTGAACTAGTGCTAAACCATGCATGAATGAGTGAAAAATCTATCTACATGATTACCTAAATCTAAGTCATAAATCGTGTTATCAAGGGTTTTTCCTTGATTGCACGCTTACTTCCTCGCCGAGGAAGTCTATCAGGTTCATCTGGTCGGAGCCTTGTCAGCACAACTTTGAGGAGCTGAAGAGGAGGTTGACATCCGCTAACGTTTTAGCCCAACTTGAGGGCATAGAGGATTTTGTTGTATATAGTGACGCCTCCAAGCTAGGCTTGGGGTGCGTATTGATGCAAAAGGGTAGGGTCATTGCGTATGCTTCTCGGCAGCTGAAGCCGTACGAGGAGAATTACCCCACCCATGATCTCGAGCTAGCAACACTGATTCATGCCCTGAATATCTGGCGACACTACTTGTACGGGGCCACGTGCCAAATCTTCATAGACCATAAGAGACTAAAGTATATATTCACTTAGTGTGAGTTGAATAACCACTAGAGGAGATGGTTAGAGTGATTAAGGACTTTTATTTGGAGATTTTGTACCATTCAGGGAAGGCGAATGTAGTCGCCAATGCTTTAAGTAGGATGAGTCCTCGAGAGGAGGCTATAGCTCGACTTACTATTCAGCCACAGTTGCGGAGGGATTTGGAGGATTTGGAGTTGGAGTTGGATATCCGGTTCATGGACACGAACGATCGTTTGTCCGAGTTAGGGGTATTACTTGACCTATCCGGAGAGATCCGACAGAAGCAGGAGGGAAGTCCCATTTTGACGAGGATTCGGGACAAGATGGCCCGAGGAGAGGGACCGTAGTTTATCACAGGAGCATACGGGTTATTGAGACGCTAGTGACGTATTTGTGTACCGTCAGACCCGGAGTTGAGAGAGCGGATTTTGCATGAGGCAAATTCTACACCTTACTTTGTGCATCCAGGCACGAGTAAGATGTACCAGGACATTAGGAGATCTTATTGGTGGGGTGGGCTCAAGCCCGATGAAGCTAGATATGTGGCCCGATGCGTGACCTTCCAGCAGGTCAAGATCGAGCACCAGAGACATGGAGGAGAGCTTCATCCACTGCATGTTCCGTAGTGGAAGTGGAAGGATATATCCATTAACTTCGTTTCCGGTTTGAGGCCGGGTAGGACATTTGATGTGATATGGTAGTAGTGGATCGGTTAACGAAGACCACGCGTTTCATCCCTATTCGGGAGACCTGGCCGGTGAGTCGTCTAACCGAGGAGTTTACCCGTCAAATTGTGAGGTTACATGGAGTACCGAGGACTATCATCTCGGATAGGGACGAGCGTTTTACCTCGAGGTTTTGGAAGCAAGTACACGTCGCCCTAGGTTCCAGTCTTCATTTTACCACCACATACCATCCACAGACCGACGACAAGTCAAAGCGGACTATTCAGACCATAGAGGACATGTTGCGGGCATGCGTACTAGACTGGGGGCAGGTATGGCCAGACTACCTCCCATTGGTAGAGTTTTTATACAATAACAGCTAGCACGTGTCGATTGGGATGGCACAGTATGAAGCATTGTATGGACGGATATGCTGGACTCCCTTATGTTGGGACGAGCCGTGGAGTTCCAGGGTTGTAGCTCCAAATCAGGTACATGATGAAATGGCTAGGGTTGCTTTGATACGAGAGAGGATGTTGATCATGCATAGTTTTTAGAGATCGTATGCGGATAGGAGGCGTAGACCTCTCGCATTCACGGTAGGAGCTCAGGTGTAGCTGAGGGTATCACCGATGCGGGTGTCAGACAATTCGGCATTAAGGGAAAGTTGAGCCCCCGATATGTCGGTCCATTCAAGATAGTAGAAAGAGTTGGTAAGGTGGCATACTGGCTAGCATTGCCACCACGGTTGGAGGGTAAACATCCGGTATTCCATGTGTCTCAGCTGAGAGAGTACATCCATGACCTGAGACACGTCATTAGCCACGAGGATCTTGTCACGCTAAGATCGTGTGATGTGCACGCAAAAAGCTTTAAATTTATATTCTCGTTATATTTATCCTAACTCCTAGCGAACCCGCAGTGTACGGGACGTTTGTAGTAGGGATAGTATTCCGAGGTCGAACACAAAGACTAAGGTGAAATTGATTCGATTTGTGATTAAGTCTAGTGAAGATCTAGGTTAAGAAAAGAGAAAGAAATAAAGAAATGAAAATCTCAATTGTTTTGGTTGGTTTTTCGGTGATCAATCAAAGATTCCAAATCATGTGAAATATAATAATCAACTAAGCTAACAAATCAACGCAAACAAGCAAAAATACGAGATATATATCAAAGATAGAAAAGCGGGTTCTAGGGATTGGAAGTTCCGGTTATGGCATAGGACTCAAGCTATCTAATCATTCCTTGGATGATCTATGCTATGTCGGGAGTAAGTGTTTCTAGATTGGGATCAATCACCGGGTAAGTCTCATGGTCCACTAATCCATTCCTAAGGTCTCATCACCGGGTAAGTCTCTAAGAACCTAAGGATTGGAATTTGTTCGCTCCAAACGGTGTGTGCAAGCTTTAAATTTATAACCCTAGACTTAAGCTTAAAACAAGGATGCGAACCCGCAGTGTACGGGTCAATCGTAGTAAAAGCAAGAAAATTCCAGGGGTCGATCACAGGGACTCGGTGAAACAGAGTCAACACGGTATGCTAATGTCAATGCTAACCACAAGAGCAATTAACACAATCAAAGATGAATAAGATGTCAAATAAAGCAAACATGCAATTCTAGGGATTAAAGCGTCTAGTTGTGGTTCCAACTCAAGATCTATAGATAAGCGGACAAAGCTGAGATTTTTGCGTGGGGAAGGTGTTTCTAAAGTGGAGTAGATCACCGGGTAAGTCTCACTACACACTAATCCTAAACCGTAACTCCTATTACCGGGTAAGTCTCAAGGAATCAAGATAAAGAACTATAACCTCAAACTAACATACCATCTAAGGGAATAGAATCAACCTTTACCGGGTAAGTCTCAGGCTAACTCACAAAGATGGGATGGAAGCACACTCAAACCCCAATAAAGGATAAACCTTTATTACCTACACTTATGATCGTTGGTACACAAACTAAGGAATTACCGGGTAAGTCTCATCCTAAGCATGCCTTGAACCAGAAAGGTGTAATAAGAATAGGATTTAGCAAACTCTAACACTTAACTCTCAGTTTAAGGTCGGATAAGTCACCTCGGACAGAAGAATTCCACCCCGGCCGAGATGTTCATCGACTGAACGAGATGCTTAGGGTTAAGGTTAAAGACTCGAACTTTCAGGATCCTACTGGAATCTAAGATTATTCTATCATTGTTTTTCCCACAACCTTCAGCCAATCACCCTAGAATCACACAAGGAAATTAGCCACTCATCATCATCATGAAAGTATTAAAATATATGGGAAGAAAGTGAATATTTGAACAAAGAAGAATTTAATGAAAAGATTTCAATAACTGAATCAAATATCACAACAAAGCGTTCCTTGGATAGCAATCCAAAAAGACAAGACAACAAGTAAGGGAATTGAAGACAGTCTTACAAAACCCTCCAAAAAGCTATAAAAGCTATAGACTTCAATCTTCCTTCAACCTTCAAAAAGGTTCTTCAACTATCTCCCAAATTGGAGTATGCTGCTACTGCGTCGTATGCGGGATGTTCTAACTGTAAGCGGATGTTTGTGGTGTATGCAGCCTCTAAGCATGATCGGATTTGTGGAAAATCCAATCCTTTTTATAGGAAAAATAAACCTCCAAAGATAATAAATCTTAAGAAGATATTATCCCATAAATATAGGTAAAATATATGATTCTGCATATCTCCTTCCTTCCAGAAATCCAGCCCAAAAATATAAGATCTCTCCTTCCAAAAATAAAAGATCTCAGCCAAGAATAAAATATACTCGCCGCGTCCTAGGTGTTCGCCTCGGTCGAGTCGGCGTCTCTGGATCACCTCGGTCGAGGTGAATCTGTGGTCAACCGAGGTGACTCACAACTGAATGTGAAATCTCTCAAAACTGGTCCAAAGTGAATCTTTAATCCATGGCTATGCTTCCTGGATGGTTCCTTATGTCCCTCAATGTAGCTCCAATGACTCTTGCTCCTTTTGCTCCTTTTTGATGCAAAACGTACCATATTACCTGCAATTACAACGAAACTAGGTGTAGACCTCGATTCTCGCAAAGGTAGATGAAATGGTAGTAAAATCACATAATGTACATACAAACATGCAGATTATGAAAGATAAAACGTCCAAACAAACCTCAAAATATAGACTATAATTCATGCTATCAAAATACCCCATACTTAGCCCTTGCTTGTCCCCAAGCAAGTTCCTCATATAGAAGACAAGATAGAATGGATTATAAGTCAAGAAAATCAATGAAAAAGTCTTTCAAAAACATTTTATGGTGTGCAACTATCATAGATCACTCTAAGAGAGTACTTCCTGGAATTTAAAAACTCAATATGATCAAAACATTTTATAAATATAGGAAAGTTGTTCATCTTTGCATAAAATCATAGAATGCATAATAAATCATAATTATCAAAATTAATCATGTATAATCCAGTTTAAACCGCTAAGTCAATCAACAAGCTCAAGGTCTCAAGGGCTTCCCAAAAGAAAAGGTCAAGAAACGTGTAGGGTAGGGATGTATGTAAGGTAATGTGGTGCTAGAATCCGGGAAAATGATGAACTTCACTTTCACTTTGACTTGCAACATCTTCCACCAATAAGCTTTGCTTATTTCACACTTTTTCTTTTTTACTTTACTTTTTGGGATGCATGGACAGAGGTGCACAATAACCGAAGCCTAGGAAATCTGCAATCATCAATTTCTCGAGATGCATCAAACCCTTGATGCACATACCATGACCCGTTAGGAATATCGCTCAATCCGACTTTGGCAAGACACAAACACCCGGCTATGTGAATGGTGCCGAGTTACTTATCTTCATGATTGACTTCCCCAAACCTATTATTTCTTTCTAACACTTTCACTTCCAGCCACTTCTCAACTTTAACTTCACTTGCTTTCACCACTTCGCTTGCTTCCAAATTCCCGGATAGGTAAAGGGAGGCAAAATGTATATGAGGGGCTAAGCATGATCAAGAAGAAGAAGAAGAAGAGAATGAATTGCCTTGGTCTTTCCAAGAAGAAAGTGAGAGAACTTAACCTGCGGTGTCAACCTTCAAATTCAACATAATTTGGATAAAAACAAAGTATTAAACATGCCAATAATTTCAAACAAAGCATTTAGCAACTTAAACATATTATAAAACCTTTCAAACACATAAAGAATTTAAAACCAGTAAGTAAACAAGATCTTCACTGAGATCATATCCAGATAAGTAGCACAAAATCGTTTTCGAAAACTCTCAGTTAACACACCTCGGTCGAGGTGTTCTTGGTTCAACCGAGGTGAAATGCCTCGTTTGGCCAAGACTCTCCCCGGTCGAGGTCAAAAAAATTTTTTTAAAACCATTTTTCTTTCAGTTTCGACGTTTTTCTCAATCAAATAACCTGTAAGTATGCATGTAGTCTCAGATAAAAATATAGATGCAAAAGCGAAGCATAAATAACAATATCCGGTCAATAGAGTCGTACATCAATAACATATCCGCAAATACCTCATACTTGGGACACATTGTCCCAATGGGTCAAAATAAGTCTAAGGACAAGATACTCACCGAACATAGCTAAACTGCATGAAGAAGTAAGAAACAGCTCCCAGATAAAACCATCTCGGTTGGCGAAGCACATCTCGGTCGAGGTGTTCTGACAGTACCCGAGATGTATCTCAGTAAAGCTCGTTTCCTCAACTTCTCGAAATTTTGTTCTTCCAGTGTAGCTCCTGAACTGTGATCCTTCCTTTTGGAATACCTGATTGTTGTCTAGAGGAAAACAAAAACAAAACAACTATCTAAACTAAACTAGAAAAGGGAGAAGAAAGCAATACCTTGGGTTGCCTCCCGAGAAGCGCTTGGTTTAAGGTCGCTAGCTGGACCCTGCGGCATGGGATTACTCAATGCACTTCGAATGTCGTGGGGTGCTCATCACATCCGTAAAAATCTTCCAAGAAGGTTCCGGTTCCTAACTTCACCGGCAAATGGTAAGATCTCCCACGTACAAGCTTGTACGGTTTGATTCTCACTGGAATTCTTCTAGACTTCCTGCACTTCAATGGGACATTCCTCGTGTCCCATCCTTTCCTTGATCGAGAAAATAGTTTCTCGAGAATCATAGCAGCTTCCCTATCTATAGCTTGGGGATGGTACAGGGTCCTGAGCATGCGAGGGACCCCATACTTGAACAAATAACACTTAGTTGCCTTAGCGGTGAAGCACTTGTTAACTTCACTCCTTATAATCCAAGGAGCATCTTCCTCCAACAATTTCAAGAGAGGTTTCTTCTTGATCTTAGGAGGTTCTTTCGGAAGAGACCTCCAACTCTCCGGTGCCTTCCTGAAAAATTCAGAAATATTAATAGAGAATTCAAATGAAGTAGGAGAATGTACCTTGCAAAATTCTCCAAAACTTGAGACAAGTTTCGTGTTGGGTTGATAATCCACCCACGAAATCTCTCTCAGTTCTGCTGGTCTTTCTTCCACCTTGACCACAATCTCAGTAATTTGGCCAAGGTTCTCTGCATCTTCCACTTCTGGTTTTGCAGATTCTTCTTCCATCTCGGTCGAGATCTCTTCCACCTCGGCCGAGGTCTCAACAGTCGGATCGAGATCCTCCACATCCTTTTCTTCCACAAAAACTTCAAGAGAAGCTTCCAGTCCGACCAGAGGAATGCTTGGAACGTGCAACACTTCCTTATGCTCCTCTTCCGGCTTAGCATAGGATATGGTGCTTTCCTTGAGCTCCTCCACCTTCTTCATCAACTTCTCCAATCTTGATTCGAGAGAGTCTTCAAAAGGTTGCTCATAAATGTTTTTAGGGACATTCTTCTCATCCCATATCGCAAGTTCATGTTGAATGGCCTCTTCTCTTTCCCATTCATTGTTGAACCAATAGAAGGAGTACTTCTCCTCCAAGTATTCATAATGGTCCGCCCTAGCACTCTGTCTTGCTATCCAGGCTGGATCAAATGTAGTCATCGGAAATCCTGAAAACTACAAAACTCATAGAAAGAGTAGTTAGTAGCAACAGGGGCAAGTGCCCCGAAAGCAAACCGCAACCAGCTCGGTCTAGACCAAGTCCCCGGCAACGGCGCCAAAAACTTGTTCGCTCCAAACGGTGTGTGCAAGCTTTAAATTTATAACCCTAGACTTAAGCTTAAAACAAGGATGCGAACCCGCAGTGTACGGGTCAATCGTAGTAAAAGCAAGAAAATTCCAGGGGTCGATCACAGGGACTCGGTGAAACAGAGTCAACACGGTATGCTAATGTCAATGCTAACCACAAGAGCAATTAACACAATCAAAGATGAATAAGATGTCAAATAAAGCAAACATGCAATTCTAGGGATTAAAGCGTCTAGTTGTGGTTCCAACTCAAGATCTATAGATAAGCGGACAAAGCTGAGATTTTTGCGTGGGGAAGGTGTTTCTAAAGTGGAGTAGATCACCGGGTAAGTCTCACTACACACTAATCCTAAACCGTAACTCCTATTACCGGGTAAGTCTCAAGGAATCAAGATAAAGAACTATAACCTCAAACTAACATACCATCTAAGGGAATAGAATCAACCTTTACCGGGTAAGTCTCAGGCTAACTCACAAAGATGGGATGGAAGCACACTCAAACCCCAATAAAGGATAAACCTTTATTACCTACACTTATGATCGTTGGTACACAAACTAAGGAATTACCGGGTAAGTCTCATCCTAAGCATGCCTTGAACCAGAAAGGTGTAATAAGAATAGGATTTAGCAAACTCTAACACTTAACTCTCAGTTTAAGGTCGGATAAGTCACCTCGGACAGAAGAATTCCACCCCGGCCGAGATGTTCATCGACTGAACGAGATGCTTAGGGTTAAGGTTAAAGACTCGAACTTTCAGGATCCTACTGGAATCTAAGATTATTCTATCATTGTTTTTCCCACAACCTTCAGCCAATCACCCTAGAATCACACAAGGAAATTAGCCACTCATCATCATCATGAAAGTATTAAAATATATGGGAAGAAAGTGAATATTTGAACAAAGAAGAATTTAATGAAAAGATTTCAATAACTGAATCAAATATCACAACAAAGCGTTCCTTGGATAGCAATCCAAAAAGACAAGACAACAAGTAAGGGAATTGAAGACAGTCTTACAAAACCCTCCAAAAAGCTATAAAAGCTATAGACTTCAATCTTCCTTCAACCTTCAAAAAGGTTCTTCAACTCTCTCCCAAATTGGAGTATGCTGCTACTGCGTAAACCTTGATCCACGGCGTAGCGTGATCCGATGTATGCGGGATATCGATGATCCGAAGATGGGTGAATTGTAGAAAATCCAACCCTTTATATAGGAGAATTATCTTCCAAAGATAAAATATCTTAAAAAGATAATTTCCTATAAAATATATCCATATCCCTAAAATAAATATCTTCCTTCCAGCTAAAAGATAATTTCCTAATAAAATAGATCTTATCTCCTAAAATAAATATCTTTCTAAGACAATTTTATAGGAAATATCTTAAAAGATAATTTCCTAATAAAATATATCTTATCTCCAAAATAGATTTCCTAAATATATGATCTTCCTTCCAGAAATCCAGCCCAAAAATATAAGATCTCTCCTTCCAAAAATAAAAGATCTCAGCCAAGAATAAAATATACTCGCCGCGTCCTAGGTGTTCGCCTCGGTCGAGTCGGCGTCTCTGGATCACCTCGGTCGAGGTGAATCTGTGGTCAACCGAGGTGACTCACAACTGAATGTGAAATCTCTCAAAACTGGTCCAAAGTGAATCTTTAATCCATGGCTATGCTTCCTGGATTGTTCCTTATGTCCCTCAATGTAGCTCCAATGACTCCATAGCTCCTTTTGCTCCTTTTTGATGCAAAACGTACCATATTACCTGCAATTACAACGAAACTAGGTGTAGACCTCGATTCTCGCAAAGGTAGATGAAATGGTAGTAAAATCACATAATGTACATACAAACATGCAGATTATGAAAGATAAAACGTCCAAACAAACCTCAAAATATAGACTATAATTCATGCTATCAAAATACCCCATACTTAGCCCTTGCTTGTCCCCAAGCAAGTTCCTCATATAGAAGACAAGATAGAATGGATTATAAGTCAAGAAAATCAATGAAAAAGTCTTTCAAAAACATTTTATGGTGTGCAACTATCATAGATCACTCTAAGAGAGTACTTCCTGGAATTTAAAAACTCAATATGATCAAAACATTTTATAAATATAGGAAAGTTGTTCATCTTTGCATAAAATCATAGAATGCATAATAAATCATAATTATCAAAATTAATCATGTATAATCCAGTTTAAACCGCTAAGTCAATCAACAAGCTCAAGGTCTCAAGGGCTTCCCAAAAGAAAGGTCAAGAAACGTGTAGGGTAGGGATGTATGTAAGGTAATGTGGTGCTAGAATCCGGGAAAAGGATAAACTTCACTTTCACTTTGACTTGCAACATCTTCCACCAATAAGCTTTGCTTATTTCACACTTTTTCTTTTACTTTACTTTTTGGGATGCATGGACAGAGGTGCACAATAACCGAAGCCTAGGAAATCTGCAATCATCAATTTCTCGAGATGCATCAAACCCTTGATGCACATACCATGACCCGTTAGGAATATCGCTCAATCCGACTTTGGCAAGACACAAACACCCGGCTATGTGAATGGTGCCGAGTTACTCATCTTCATGATTGACTTCCCCAAACCTATTATTGCTTTCTAACACTTGCACTTCCAGCCACTTCTCAACTTTAACTCCACTTGCTTTCACCACTTCGCTTGCTTCCAAATTCCCGGATAGGTAAAGGGAGGCAAAATGTATATGAGGGGCTAAGCATGATCAAGAAGAAGAAGAAGAAGAGAATGAATTGCCTTGGTCTTTCCAAGAAGAAAGTGAGAGAACTTAACCTGCGGTGTCAACCTTCAAATTCAACATAATTTGGATAAAAACAAAGTATTAAACATGCCAATAATTTCAAACAAAGCATTTAGCAACTTAAACATATTATAAAACCTTTCAAACACATAAAGAATTTAAAACCAGTAAGTAAACAAGATCTTCACTGAGATCATATCCAGATAAGTAGCACAAAATCGTTTTCGAAAACTCTCAGTTAACACACCTCGGTCGAGGTGTTCTTGGTTCAACCGAGGTGAAATGCCTCGTTTGGCCAAGACTCTCCCCGGTCGAGGTCAAAAAAATTTTTTTTAAAACCATTTTTCTTTCAGTTTCGACGTTTTTCTCAATCAAATAACCTGTAAGTATGCATGTAGTCTCAGATAAAAATATAGATGCAAAAGCGAAGCATAAATATCAATATCCGGTCAATAGAGTCGTACATCAAAGTCAAATAACATATCCGCATACCCCATACTTGGGACACATTGTCCCAATGGGTCAAAATAAGTCTAAGGACAAGATACTCACCGAACATAGCTAAACTGCATGAAGAAGTAAGAAACAGCTCCCAGATAAAACCATCTCGGTTGGCGAAGCACATCTCGGTCGAGGTGTTCTGACAGTACCCGAGATGTATCTCAGTAAAGCTCGTTTCCTCAACTTCTCGAAATTTTGTTCTTCCAGTGTAGCTCCTGAACTGTGATCCTTCCTTTTGGAATACCTGATTGTTGTCTAGAGGAAAACAAAAACAAAGCAACTATCTAAACTAAACTAGAAAAGGGAGAAGAAAGCAATACCTTGGGTTGCCTCCCGAGAAGCGCTTGGTTTAAGGTCGCTAGCTGGACCCTTCGGCATGGAATTACTCAATGTACCTTGAACACCATGGAGTGCTCATCACATCCATCATAAAATTCTTCCAAAAAGGTTCCGGTTCCTAATTTCACCGGCAAATGGTAAGATCTCCCACGTACAAGCTTGTACGGTTTGATTCTCACCGGAATCCTTCTAGACTTCCAGCACTTCAATGGGACATTCCTCGTGTCCCATCCTTTCCTTGATCGAGAAAACAGTTTCTCGAGAATCATAGCAGCTTCCCCATCTATAGCTTGGGGATGGTACAGGGTCCTTAGCATGCGAGGGACCCCATACTTGAACAAATAACACTTCGTTGCCTTAGCGGTGAAGCGCTTGTTAACTTCACTCCTTATAATCCAAGGAGCATCTTCCTCCAACAATTTCAAGAGAGATTTCATCTTGATCTTAGGAGGTTCTTTCGGAAGAGACCTCCAACTCTCCGGTGCTTTCCTGAAAAATTCAGAAATTTTAATAGGGAATTCGAATGGAGTAAGAGAATGTACCTTGTAAAGTTCTCCAAAGCTTGAGACAAGTTTCGTGTTGGGTTGATAATCCACCCACGAAATCTCTCTCGGTTTTGCTGGTCTTTCTTCCACCTTGACCACAATCTCAGTAATTTGGCCAAGGTTCTCTGCATCTTCCACTTCTGGTTTTGCAGATTCTTCTTCCATCTCGGTCGAGATCTCTTCTACCTCGGCCGAGGTCTCAACAGTCGGATCGAGATCCTCCACATCCTCCTCTTCCACAAAAACTTCAGGAGAAGCTTCCGGTCCGACCAGAGGAATGCTTGGAACGTGCAACACTTCCTTATGCTCCTCTTCCGGCTTAGCATAGGATATGGTGCTTTCCTTGAGCTCCTCCACCTTCTTCATCAACTTCTCCAATCTTGATTCGAGAGAGTCTTCAAAAGGTTGCTCATAAATGTTTTTAGGGACATTCTTCTCATCCCATATCGCAAGTTCATGTTGAATGGCCTCTTCTCTTTCCCATTCATTGTTGAACCAATAGAAGGAGTACTTCTCCTCCAAGTATTCATAATGGTCCGCCCTAGCACTTTGTCTTGCTATCCAGGCTGGATCAAATGTAGTCATCGGAAATCCTGAAAACTACAAAACTCATAGAAAGAGTAGTTAGTAGCAACAGGGGCAATAGCCCCGAAAGCAAACCGAAACCGGCCCGGTCTAGACCAAGTCCCCGGCAACGGCGCCAAAAACTTGTTCGCTCCAAACGGTGTGTGCAAGCTTTAAATTTATAACCCTAGACTTAAGCTTAAAACAAGGATGCGAACCCGCAGTGTACGGGTCAATCGTAGTAAAAGCAAGAAAATTCCAGGGGTCGATCACAGGGACTCGGTGAAACAGAGTCAATACGGTATGCTACGTTAACTCTAACCACAAGAGCGATTAACACAATCAAAGATGAATAAGAAGTCAATAAAGCAAACATGCAATTCTAGGGATTAAGGCATCTAGTTGTGGTTCCAACTCAAGATCTATAGATAAGCGGACAAAGCTGAGATTTTTGCGTGGGGAAGGTGTTTCTAAAGTGGAGTAGATCACCGGGTAAGTCTCACTACACACTAATCCTAAACCGTAACTCCTATTACCGGGTAAGTCTCAAGGAATCAAGATAAAGAACTATAACCTCAAACTAACACACCATCTAAGGGAATAGAATCAACCTTTACCGGGTAAGTCTCAGGCTAACTCACAAAGATGGGATGGAAGCACACTCAAACCCCAATAAAGGATAAACCTTTATTACCTACACTTATGATCGTTGGTACACAAACTAAGGAATTACCGGGTAAGTCTCATCCTAAGCTTGCTTTGAACTAGAAAGGTGTAATAAGGATAGGATTTGGCAAACTCTAACACTTAACTCTCAGTTTAGGGTCGGATAAGTCACCTCGGTCAGAAGAATTCCACCCCGGCCGAGATGTTCATCAACCGAACGAGATGCTTAGGGTTAAGGTTAAAGACTCGAACTTTCAGGATCCTACTGTGATTAAGATCATTCTATCATTGTTTTTCCCACAACCTTCAGCCAATCACCCTAGAATCACACAAGGAAATTAGCCACTCATCATCATAATGAAAGTATTAAATATATGGGAAGAAGGTGAATATTTGAACAAAGAAGAATTTAATGAAAACACTTCAATAACTGAATCAAATATCACACAAAATCGTTCCTTGGATAATAATCCAACAAGACAAGACAACAAGGAAAAGAATTGAAGACAATCTTACAAAACCCTCCAAAAAGCTATAAAGCTATAGTCTTCAATCTTCCTTCGACCTTCAAAAAGGTTCTTCGAATCTCCCAACTTGGAGTAGGATGCGGCTGCTGCGTCGTATGCGGGATGTTCTAACTGTAAGCGGATTTCGATGATCCGAAGATGGATGAATTGTAGAAAATCCAACCCTTTTTATAGGAAAATAAACCTCCAAAGATAATAAATCTTAAGAAGATATATTCCCATAAAAATAGGTAAAATATATGATTCTGCATATCTCCTTCCTTCCAGAAGCTCAGCCCAAAAATATAAGATCACTTTCCAAAATTAAAAGATCTCTTCCAAGAATAAAATATTCTCGCCGCGTCCTAGGTGTTTGCCTCGGTCGAGTCGGCGTCTCTGGATCGCCTCGGTCGAGATGAATCTCTGGTCAACCGAGGTGACTCACAACTGAATGTGAAATCTCTCAAAACTGGTCCAAAGTGAATCTTTAATCCATGGCTATGCTTCCTGAATGTAGCTCCAATGACTCCATAGCTCCTTTTGCTCCTTTTTGATGCAAAACGTACCATATTACCTGCAATTACAACGAAACTAGGTGTAGACCTCGATTCTCGCAAAGGTAGATGAAATGGTAGTAAAATCACATAATGTACATACAAACATGCAGATTATGAAAGATAAAACGTCCAAACAAACCTCAAAATATAGACTATAATTCATGCTATCAAAATACCCCATACTTAGCCCTTGCTTGTCCCTAAGCAAGTTCCTCATATAGAAATCAAGATAGAATGGATTATAAGTCAAGAAAATCAATGAAAAAGTCTTTCAAAAATTATTTTATGGTGTGCAACTATCATAGATCACTCTAAGAGAGTACTTCATGGAATTAAAAACTCAATATGATCAAAACATTTTTTAAATATAGGAAAGTTGTTCATCTTTGCATAAAATCATAGAATGCATAATAAATCATAATTATCAAAATTAATCATGTATAATCCGATTTAAACCGCTAAGTCAATCAACAAGCTCAAGGTCTCAAGGGCTTCCCAAAAGAAAGGTCAAGAAACGTGTAGGGTAGGGATGTATGTAAGGTAATGTGGTGCTAGAATCCGGGAAAAGGATGAACTTCACTTTCACTTTGACTTGCAACATCTTCCACCAATAAGCTTTGCTTATTTCACACTTTTTCTTTTTACTTTACTTTTTGGGATGCATGGACAGAGGTGCACAATAACCGAAGCCTAGGAAATCCGCAATCATCAATTTTTTGAGATGCGTCAAACCCTTGATGCACATACCATGACCCGTTAGGAATATCGCTCAATCCGACTTTGGCAAGACACAAACACCCGGCTATGTGAATGGTGCCGAGTTACTCATCTTCATGATTGACTTCCCCAAACCTATTATTGCTTTCTAACACTTTCACTTCCAGCCACTTCTCAACTTTAACTTCACTTGCTTTCACCACTTCGCTTGCTTCCAAATTCCCGGATAGGTAAAGGGAGGCAAAATGTATATGAGGGGCTAAGCATGATCAAGAAGAAGAAGAAGAAGAAGAAGAGAATGAATTGCCTTGGTCTTTCCAAGAAGAAAGTGAGAGAACTTAACCTGCGGTGTCAACCTTCAAATTCAACATAATTTGGATAAAAACAAAGTATTAAACATGCCAATAATTTCAAACAAAGCATTTAGCAACTTAAACATATTATAAAACCTTTCAAACACATAAAGAATTTAAAACCAGTAGGTAAACAGAATCTTCACTGAGATCATGTCCAGATAAGTAGCACAAAATCGTTTTCGAAAACTTTTTGTTACGCACCTCGGTCGAGGTGTTCTTGGTTCAACCGAGGTGGAATGCCTCGTTTGGCCAATACTGACTCGGTCGAGGTCAAAAAAATTTTTTTTTTTTAAAACCATTTTTTTTTTTTTTTTTTTTCAGTTTCGACGTTTTTCTCAATCAAATAACCTGTAGGTATGCATGTAATATCAGATAATCACATAGAAGCAAACTGAAGCATAAATATAAATAAAGATCCGATCAAGTAGAGTCATCCATCACATAAGTGTCAAATAATACACAAATACCCCATACTTGGGACACACTGTCCTAGTGGGTTAAAATAAGTCTAAGGACAGGATACTCACCGAACATAGCTAAACTGCATGAAGAAGTAAGAAACAGCTCCCAGATAAGACCATCTCGGTTGGCGAAGTACATCTCGGTCGAGGTGTTCTGACAGTACCCGAGATGTATCTCAGTAAAGCTCGTTTCCTCAACTTCTCGAAATTTCGCTCTTCTAGTGTAGCTCCTGAACTGTGATCCTTCCTTTTGGAATACCTGGTTGTTGTCTAGAGGAAAACAAAAACAAAGCAACTATCTAAACTAAACTAGAAAAAGGAGAAGAAAGCAATACCTTGGGTTGCCTCCCAAGAAGCGCTTGGTTTAAGGTCGCTAGCTGGACCCTACGGCATGGGATTACTCAATGCACTTCGAATGTCGTGGAGTGCTCATCACATCCGTAAAAATCTTCCAAGAAGGTTCCGGTTCCTAACTTCACCGGCAAATGGTAAGATCTCCCACGTACAAGCTTGTACGGTTTGATTCTCACCGGAATCCTTCTAGCTTTCCTGCACTTCAATGGGACATAATCTAGCCTTGCGTCCCATCCTTTCCTGGATCGAGAAAATAGTTTCTCGAGAATCATAGCAGCTTCCCCATCTATAGCTTGGGGATGGTACAGGGTCCTGAGCATGCGAGGGACCCCATACTTGAACAAATAACACTTCGTTGCCTTAGCGGTGAAGCACTTGTTAACTTCACTCCTTATAATCCAAGGAGCATCTTCCTCCAACAATTTCAAGAGAGGTTTCTTCTTGATCTTAGGAGGTTCTTTCGGAAGAGACCTCCAACTCTCCGGTGCCTTCCTGAAAAATTCAGAAATATTAATAGAGAATTCAAATGAAGTAGGAGAATGTACCTTGCAAAATTCTCCAAAACTTGAGACAAGTTTCGTGTTGGGTTGATAATCCACCCACGAAATCTCTCTCAGTTCTGCTGGTCTTTCTTCCACCTTGACCACAATCTCAGTAATTTGGCCAAGGTTCTCTGCATCTTCCACTTCTGGTTTTGCAGATTCTTCTTCCATCTCGGTCGAGATCTCTTCCACCTCGGCCGAGGTCTCAACAGTCGGATCGAGATCCTCCACATCCTTTTCTTCCACAAAAACTTCAAGAGAAGCTTCCAGTCCGACCAGAGGAATGCTTGGAACGTGCAACACTTCCTTATGCTCCTCTTCCGGCTTAGCATAGGATATGGTGCTTTCCTTGAGCTCCTCCACCTTCTTCATCAACTTCTCCAATCTTGATTCGAGAGAGTCTTCAAAAGGTTGCTCATAAATGTTTTTAGGGACATTCTTCTCATCCCATATCGCAAGTTCATGTTGAATGGCCTCTTCTCTTTCCCATTCATTGTTGAACCAATAGAAGGAGTACTTCTCCTCCAAGTATTCATAATGGTCCGCCCTAGCACTCTGTCTTGCTATCCAGGCTGGATCAAATGTAGTCATCGGAAATCCTGAAAACTACAAAACTCATAGAAAGAGTAGTTAGTAGCAACAGGGGCAAGTGCCCCGAAAGCAAACCGCAACCAGCTCGGTCTAGACCAAGTCCCCGGCAACGGCGCCAAAAACTTGTTCGCTCCAAACGGTGTGTGCAAGCTTTAAATTTATAACCCTAGACTTAAGCTTAAAACAAGGATGCGAACCCGCAGTGTACGGGTCAATCGTAGTAAAAGCAAGAAAATTCCAGGGGTCGATCACAGGGACTCGGTGAAACAGAGTCAACACGGTATGCTAATGTCAATGCTAACCACAAGAGCAATTAACACAATCAAAGATGAATAAGATGTCAAATAAAGCAAACATGCAATTCTAGGGATTAAAGCGTCTAGTTGTGGTTCCAACTCAAGATCTATAGATAAGCGGACAAAGCTGAGATTTTTGCGTGGGGAAGGTGTTTCTAAAGTGGAGTAGATCACCGGGTAAGTCTCACTACACACTAATCCTAAACCGTAACTCCTATTACCGGGTAAGTCTCAAGGAATCAAGATAAAGAACTATAACCTCAAACTAACACACCATCTAAGGGAATAGAATCAACCTTTACCGGGTAAGTCTCAGGCTAACTCACAAAGATGGGATGGAAGCACACTCAAACCCCAATAAAGGATAAACCTTTATTACCTACACTTATGATCGTTGGTACACAAACTAAGGAATTACCGGGTAAGTCTCATCCTAAGCTTGCATTGAACCAGGAAGGTGTAATAAGAATAGGATTTAGCAAACTCTAACACTTAACTTTCAGTTACGGATCAAATAAGTCACCTCGGTCAGAAGAATTCCACCCCGGCCGAGATGTTCATCAACCGAACGAGATGCTTAGGGTTAAGGTTAAAGACTCGAACTTTCAGGATCCTACTGGAATCTAAGATTATTCTATCATTGTTTTTCCCACAACCTTCAGCCAATCACCCTAGAATCACACAAGGAAATTAGCCACTCATCATCATTATGAGAGTATTAAAATATATGGGAAGAAGGTGAATATTTGAACAAAGAAGAATTTAATGAAAAAGACTTCAATAACTGAATCAAATATCACAACAAACGTTCCTTGGATAATAATCCAACAAGACAAGACAACAAGGAAAGGAATTGAAGACAATCTTACAAAACCCTTCAAAAAGCTATAAAAAGCTATGATCTTCAATCTTCCTTCAACCTTCAAAAAGGTTCTTCAAAACTCCCAAATTGGAGTAGGATGCGGCTGTGTAAACCCTGATCGACGGTATAGTGTGATTTCAGCTGTAGGCGGATCATCGATTTGTGGAAAATCCAACCCTTTTTATAGGAAAATAAACCTCCAAAGATAATAAATCTTAAGAAGATATTATCCCATAAATATAGGTAAAATATATGATTCTGCATATCTCCTTCCTTCCAGAAGCTCAGCCCAAAAATATAAGATCACTTTCCAAATTTAAAAGATCTCAGCCAAGAATAAAATATTCTCGCCGCGTCCTAGGTATTCGCCTCGGTCGAGTCGGCGTCTCTGGATCGCCTCGGTCGAGGTGAACCTCTGGTCAACCGAGGTGACTCACAACTGAATGTAGAATCTCTCAAAACTGGTCCAAAGCAAATCTTCAATCCATGGCTATGCTTCCTGGATGTAGCTCCAAATGACTCTTGACTCCTTTTGCTCCTTTTTGATGCAAAACGTACCATATTACCTGCAATTACAACGAAACTAGGTGTAGACCTCGATTCCCGCAAAGGTAGATGAAATGGTAGTAAAATCACATAATGTACATACAAACATGCAGATTATGAAAGATAAAACGTCCAAACAAACCCTAAAATATAGACTATAATTCATGCTATCAAAATACCCCATACTTAGTCCTTGCTTGTCCCCAAGCAAGTTCTTTATATAGAAGACAAGATAGAATGGATTATAAGTCAAGAAAATCATGAAAAGTCTTTCAAAAACATTTTATGGTGTGCAACTATCATAGATCACTCTAAGAGAATACTTCCTAGAATTAAAAACTCAATATGATCAAAACATTTTATAAATATAGGAAAGTTGTTCATCTTTGCATAAAATCATAGAATGCATAATAAATCATAATTATCAAAATTAATCATGTATAATCCAGTTTAAACCGCTAAGTCAATCAACAAGCTCAAGGTCTCAAGGGCTTCCCAAAAGAAAAGGTCAAGAAACGTGTAGGGTAGGGATGTATGTAAGGTAATGTGGTGCTAGAATCCGGGAAAATGATGAACTTCACTTTCACTTTGACTTGCAACATCTTCCACCAATAAGCTTTGCTTATTTCACACTTTTTCTTTTTACTTTACTTTTTGGGATGCATGGACAGAGGTGCACAATAACCGAAGCCTAGGAAATCTGCAATCATCAATTTCTCGAGATGCATCAAACCCTTGATGCACATACCATGACCCGTTAGGAATATCGCTCAATCCGACTTTGGCAAGACACAAACACCCGGCTATGTGAATGGTGCCGAGTTACTTATCTTCATGATTGACTTCCCCAAACCTATTATTTCTTTCTAACACTTTCACTTCCAGCCACTTCTCAACTTTAACTTCACTTGCTTTCACCACTTCGCTTGCTTCCAAATTCCCGGATAGGTAAAGGGAGGCAAAATGTATATGAGGGGCTAAGCATGATCAAGAAGAAGAAGAAGAAGAGAATGAATTGCCTTGGTCTTTCCAAGAAGAAAGTGAGAGAACTTAACCTGCGGTGTCAACCTTCAAATTCAACATAATTTGGATAAAAACAAAGTATTAAACATGCCAATAATTTCAAACAAAGCATTTAGCAACTTAAACATATTATAAAACCTTTCAAACACATAAAGAATTTAAAACCAGTAAGTAAACAAGATCTTCACTGAGATCATATCCAGATAAGTAGCACAAAATCGTTTTCGAAAACTCTCAGTTAACACACCTCGGTCGAGGTGTTCTTGGTTCAACCGAGGTGAAATGCCTCGTTTGGCCAAGACTCTCCCCGGTCGAGGTCAAAAAAATTTTTTTAAAACCATTTTTCTTTCAGTTTCGACGTTTTTCTCAATCAAATAACCTGTAAGTATGCATGTAGTCTCAGATAAAAATATAGATGCAAAAGCGAAGCATAAATATCAATATCCGGTCAATAGAGTCGTACATCAATAACATATCCGCATACCTCATACTTGGGACACATTGTCCCAATGGGTCAAAATAAGTCTAAGGACAAGATACTCACCGAACATAGCTAAACTGCATGAAGAAGTAAGAAACAGCTCCCAGATAAAACCATCTCGGTTGGCGAAGCACATCTCGGTCGAGGTGTTCTGACAGTACCCGAGATGTATCTCAGTAAAGCTCGTTTCCTCAACTTCTCGAAATTTTGTTCTTCCAGTGTAGCTCCTGAACTGTGATCCTTCCTTTTGGAATACCTGATTGTTGTCTAGAGGAAAACAAAAACAAAACAACTATCTAAACTAAACTAGAAAAGGGAGAAGAAAGCAATACCTTGGGTTGCCTCCCGAGAAGCGCTTGGTTTAAGGTCGCTAGCTGGACCCTGCGGCATGGGATTACTCAATGCACTTCGAATGTCGTGGGGTGCTCATCACATCCGTAAAAATCTTCCAAGAAGGTTCCGGTTCCTAACTTCACCGGCAAATGGTAAGATCTCCCACGTACAAGCTTGTACGGTTTGATTCTCACTGGAATTCTTCTAGACTTCCTGCACTTCAATGGGACATTCCTCGTGTCCCATCCTTTCCTTGATCGAGAAAATAGTTTCTCGAGAATCATAGCAGCTTCCCTATCTATAGCTTGGGGATGGTACAGGGTCCTGAGCATGCGAGGGACCCCATACTTGAACAAATAACACTTAGTTGCCTTAGCGGTGAAGCACTTGTTAACTTCACTCCTTATAATCCAAGGAGCATCTTCCTCCAACAATTTCAAGAGAGGTTTCTTCTTGATCTTAGGAGGTTCTTTCGGAAGAGACCTCCAACTCTCCGGTGCCTTCCTGAAAAATTCAGAAATATTAATAGAGAATTCAAATGAAGTAGGAGAATGTACCTTGCAAAATTCTCCAAAACTTGAGACAAGTTTCGTGTTGGGTTGATAATCCACCCACGAAATCTCTCTCAGTTCTGCTGGTCTTTCTTCCACCTTGACCACAATCTCAGTAATTTGGCCAAGGTTCTCTGCATCTTCCACTTCTGGTTTTGCAGATTCTTCTTCCATCTCGGTCGAGATCTCTTCCACCTCGGCCGAGGTCTCAACAGTCGGATCGAGATCCTCCACATCCTTTTCTTCCACAAAAACTTCAGGAGAAGCTTCCAGTCCGACCAGAGGAATGCTTGGAACGTGCAACACTTCCTTATGCTCCTCTTCCGGCTTAGCATAGGATATGGTGCTTTCCTTGAGCTCCTCCACCTTCTTCATCAACTTCTCCAATCTTGATTCGAGAGAGTCTTCAAAAGGTTGCTCATAAATGTTTTTAGGGACATTCTTCTCATCCCATATCGCAAGTTCATGTTGAATGGCCTCTTCTCTTTCCCATTCATTGTTGAACCAATAGAAGGAGTACTTCTCCTCCAAGTATTCATAATGGTCCGCCCTAGCACTCTGTCTTGCTATCCAAGCTGGATCAAATATAGTCATCGGAAATCCTGAAAACTACAAAACTCATAGAAAGAGTAGTTAGTAGCAACAGGGGCAAGTGCCCCGAAAGCAAACCGCAACCGGCTCGGTCTAGACCAAGTCCCCGGCAACGGCGCCAAAAACTTGTTCGCTCCAAACGGTGTGTGCAAGCTTTAAATTTATAACCCTAGACTTAAGCTTAAAACAAGGATGCGAACCCGCAGTGTACGGGTCAATCGTAGTAAAAGCAAGAAAATTCCAGGGGTCGATCACAGGGACTCGGTGAAACAGAGTCAACACGGTATGCTAATGTCAATGCTAACCACAAGAGCAATTAACACAATCAAAGATGAATAAGATGTCAAATAAAGCAAACATGCAATTCTAGGGATTAAAGCGTCTAGTTGTGGTTCCAACTCAAGATCTATAGATAAGCGGACAAAGCTGAGATTTTTGCGTGGGGAAGGTGTTTCTAAAGTGGAGTAGATCACCGGGTAAGTCTCACTACACACTAATCCTAAACCGTAACTCCTATTACCGGGTAAGTCTCAAGGAATCAAGATAAAGAACTATAACCTCAAACTAACATACCATCTAAGGGAATAGAATCAACCTTTACCGGGTAAGTCTCAGGCTAACTCACAAAGATGGGATGGAAGCACACTCAAACCCCAATAAAGGATAAACCTTTATTACCTACACTTATGATCGTTGGTACACAAACTAAGGAATTACCGGGTAAGTCTCATCCTAAGCATGCCTTGAACCAGAAAGGTGTAATAAGAATAGGATTTAGCAAACTCTAACACTTAACTCTCAGTTTAAGGTCGGATAAGTCACCTCGGACAGAAGAATTCCACCCCGGCCGAGATGTTCATCGACTGAACGAGATGCTTAGGGTTAAGGTTAAAGACTCGAACTTTCAGGATCCTACTGGAATCTAAGATTATTCTATCATTGTTTTTCCCACAACCTTCAGCCAATCACCCTAGAATCACACAAGGAAATTAGCCACTCATCATCATCATGAAAGTATTAAAATATATGGGAAGAAAGTGAATATTTGAACAAAGAAGAATTTAATGAAAAGATTTCAATAACTGAATCAAATATCACAACAAAGCGTTCCTTGGATAGCAATCCAAAAAGACAAGACAACAAGTAAGGGAATTGAAGACAATCTTACAAAACCCTTCAAAAAGCTATAAAAGCTATGGTCTTCAATCTTCCTTCAACCTTCAAAAAGGTTCTTCGAAAACTCCCAAATTGGAGTATGCTGCGGCTGCTGCGTCGTATGCGAGATCTATGGTATAGCGTGATGTCCAGCTGTAAGCGGATTCCGGAATTATGGGAAATCCGACCCTTTTTATAGGAAAATAAACCTCCAAAGATAATAAATCTTAAGAAGATATTATCCCATAAATATAGGTAAAATATATATTCTGCATATCTCCTTCCTTCCAGAAGCCAAGCCCAAAAATATAAGATCACTCCTTCCAAAAATAAAAGATCTCAGCCAAGAATAAAATATACTCGCCGCGTCCTAGGTGTTCGCCTCGGTCGAGTCGGCGTCTCTGGATCACCTCGGTCGAGGTGAATCTGTGGTCAACCGAGGTGACTCACAACTGAATGTGAAATCTCTCAAAACTGGTCCAAAGTGAATCTTTAATCCATGGCTATGCTTCCTGGATGTAGCTCCAATGACTCCATAGCTCCTTTTGCTCCTTTTTGATGCAAAACGTACCATATTACCTGCAATTACAACGAAACTAGGTGTAGACCTCGATTCTCGCAAAGGTAGATGAAATGGTAGTAAAATCACATAATGTACATACAAACATGCAGATTATGAAAGATAAAACGTCCAAACAAACCTCAAAATATAGACTATAATTCATGCTATCAAAATACCCCATACTTAGCCCTTGCTTGTCCCCAAGCAAGTTCCTCATATAGAAGACAAGATAGAATGGATTATAAGTCAAGAAAATCAATGAAAAAGTCTTTCAAAAACATTTTATGGTGTGCAACTATCATAGATCACTCTAAGAGAGTACTTCCTGGAATTTAAAAACTCAATATGATCAAAACATTTTATAAATATAGGAAAGTTGTTCATCTTTGCATAAAATCATAGAATGCATAATAAATCATAATTATCAAAATTAATCATGTATAATCCAGTTTAAACCGCTAAGTCAATCAACAAGCTCAAGGTCTCAAGGGCTTCCCAAAAGAAAAGGTCAAGAAACGTGTAGGGTAGGGATGTATGTAAGGTAATGTGGTGCTAGAATCCGGGAAAATGATGAACTTCACTTTCACTTTGACTTGCAACATCTTCCACCAATAAGCTTTGCTTATTTCACACTTTTTCTTTTTACTTTACTTTTTGGGATGCATGGACAGAGGTGCACAATAACCGAAGCCTAGGAAATCTGCAATCATCAATTTCTCGAGATGCATCAAACCCTTGATGCACATACCATGACCCGTTAGGAATATCGCTCAATCCGACTTTGGCAAGACACAAACACCCGGCTATGTGAATGGTGCCGAGTTACTTATCTTCATGATTGACTTCCCCAAACCTATTATTTCTTTCTAACACTTTCACTTCCAGCCACTTCTCAACTTTAACTTCACTTGCTTTCACCACTTCGCTTGCTTCCAAATTCCCGGATAGGTAAAGGGAGGCAAAATGTATATGAGGGGCTAAGCATGATCAAGAAGAAGAAGAAGAAGAGAATGAATTGCCTTGGTCTTTCCAAGAAGAAAGTGAGAGAACTTAACCTGCGGTGTCAACCTTCAAATTCAACATAATTTGGATAAAAACAAAGTATTAAACATGCCAATAATTTCAAACAAAGCATTTAGCAACTTAAACATATTATAAAACCTTTCAAACACATAAAGAATTTAAAACCAGTAAGTAAACAAGATCTTCACTGAGATCATATCCAGATAAGTAGCACAAAATCGTTTTCGAAAACTCTCAGTTAACACACCTCGGTCGAGGTGTTCTTGGTTCAACCGAGGTGAAATGCCTCGTTTGGCCAAGACTCTCCCCGGTCGAGGTCAAAAAAATTTTTTTAAAACCATTTTTCTTTCAGTTTCGACGTTTTTCTCAATCAAATAACCTGTAAGTATGCATGTAGTCTCAGATAAAAATATAGATGCAAAAGCGAAGCATAAATATCCATCAAAGTAGCACACAATCATCCATAGTCAAATAACATATCCGCATACCTCATACTTGGGACACATTGTCCCAATGGGTCAAAATAAGTCTAAGGACAAGATACTCACCGAACATAGCTAAACTGCATGAAGAAGTAAGAAACAGCTCCCAGATAAAACCATCTCGGTTGGCGAAGCACATCTCGGTCGAGGTGTTCTGACAGTACCCGAGATGTATCTCAGTAAAGCTCGTTTCCTCAACTTCTCGAAATTTTGTTCTTCCAGTGTAGCTCCTGAACTGTGATCCTTCCTTTTGGAATACCTGATTGTTGTCTAGAGGAAAACAAAAACAAAACAACTATCTAAACTAAACTAGAAAAGGGAGAAGAAAGCAATACCTTGGGTTGCCTCCCGAGAAGCGCTTGGTTTAAGGTCGCTAGCTGGACCCTGCGGCATGGGATTACTCAATGCACTTCGAATGTCGTGGGGTGCTCATCACATCCGTAAAAATCTTCCAAGAAGGTTCCGGTTCCTAACTTCACCGGCAAATGGTAAGATCTCCCACGTACAAGCTTGTACGGTTTGATTCTCACTGGAATTCTTCTAGACTTCCTGCACTTCAATGGGACATTCCTCGTGTCCCATCCTTTCCTTGATCGAGAAAATAGTTTCTCGAGAATCATAGCAGCTTCCCTATCTATAGCTTGGGGATGGTACAGGGTCCTGAGCATGCGAGGGACCCCATACTTGAACAAATAACACTTAGTTGCCTTAGCGGTGAAGCACTTGTTAACTTCACTCCTTATAATCCAAGGAGCATCTTCCTCCAACAATTTCAAGAGAGGTTTCTTCTTGATCTTAGGAGGTTCTTTCGGAAGAGACCTCCAACTCTCCGGTGCCTTCCTGAAAAATTCAGAAATATTAATAGAGAATTCAAATGAAGTAGGAGAATGTACCTTGCAAAATTCTCCAAAACTTGAGACAAGTTTCGTGTTGGGTTGATAATCCACCCACGAAATCTCTCTCAGTTCTGCTGGTCTTTCTTCCACCTTGACCACAATCTCAGTAATTTGGCCAAGGTTCTCTGCATCTTCCACTTCTGGTTTTGCAGATTCTTCTTCCATCTCGGTCGAGATCTCTTCCACCTCGGCCGAGGTCTCAACAGTCGGATCGAGATCCTCCACATCCTTTTCTTCCACAAAAACTTCAAGAGAAGCTTCCAGTCCGACCAGAGGAATGCTTGGAACGTGCAACACTTCCTTATGCTCCTCTTCCGGCTTAGCATAGGATATGGTGCTTTCCTTGAGCTCCTCCACCTTCTTCATCAACTTCTCCAATCTTGATTCGAGAGAGTCTTCAAAAGGTTGCTCATAAATGTTTTTAGGGACATTCTTCTCATCCCATATCGCAAGTTCATGTTGAATGGCCTCTTCTCTTTCCCATTCATTGTTGAACCAATAGAAGGAGTACTTCTCCTCCAAGTATTCATAATGGTCCGCCCTAGCACTCTGTCTTGCTATCCAGGCTGGATCAAATGTAGTCATCGGAAATCCTGAAAACTACAAAACTCATAGAAAGAGTAGTTAGTAGCAACAGGGGCAAGTGCCCCGAAAGCAAACCGCAACCAGCTCGGTCTAGACCAAGTCCCCGGCAACGGCGCCAAAAACTTGTTCGCTCCAAACGGTGTGTGCAAGCTTTAAATTTATAACCCTAGACTTAAGCTTAAAACAAGGATGCGAACCCGCAGTGTACGGGTCAATCGTAGTAAAAGCAAGAAAATTCCAGGGGTCGATCACAGGGACTCGGTGAAACAGAGTCAACACGGTATGCTAATGTCAATGCTAACCACAAGAGCAATTAACACAATCAAAGATGAATAAGATGTCAAATAAAGCAAACATGCAATTCTAGGGATTAAAGCGTCTAGTTGTGGTTCCAACTCAAGATCTATAGATAAGCGGACAAAGCTGAGATTTTTGCGTGGGGAAGGTGTTTCTAAAGTGGAGTAGATCACCGGGTAAGTCTCACTACACACTAATCCTAAACCGTAACTCCTATTACCGGGTAAGTCTCAAGGAATCAAGATAAAGAACTATAACCTCAAACTAACATACCATCTAAGGGAATAGAATCAACCTTTACCGGGTAAGTCTCAGGCTAACTCACAAAGATGGGATGGAAGCACACTCAAACCCCAATAAAGGATAAACCTTTATTACCTACACTTATGATCGTTGGTACACAAACTAAGGAATTACCGGGTAAGTCTCATCCTAAGCATGCCTTGAACCAGAAAGGTGTAATAAGAATAGGATTTAGCAAACTCTAACACTTAACTCTCAGTTTAAGGTCGGATAAGTCACCTCGGACAGAAGAATTCCACCCCGGCCGAGATGTTCATCGACTGAACGAGATGCTTAGGGTTAAGGTTAAAGACTCGAACTTTCAGGATCCTACTGGAATCTAAGATTATTCTATCATTGTTTTTCCCACAACCTTCAGCCAATCACCCTAGAATCACACAAGGAAATTAGCCACTCATCATCATCATGAAAGTATTAAAATATATGGGAAGAAAGTGAATATTTGAACAAAGAAGAATTTAATGAAAAGATTTCAATAACTGAATCAAATATCACAACAAAGCGTTCCTTGGATAGCAATCCAAAAAGACAAGACAACAAGTAAGGGAATTGAAGACAGTCTTACAAAACCCTCCAAAAAGCTATAAAAGCTATAGACTTCAATCTTCCTTCAACCTTCAAAAAGGTTCTTCAACTCTCTCCCAAATTGGAGTATGCTGCTGCTGCGTAAACCTTGATCGACGGCGTAGCGTGATCCGATGTATGCGGGATATCGATGATCCGAAGATGGGTGAATTGTAGAAAATCCAACCCTTTATATAGGAGAATTATCTTCCAAAGATAAAATATCTTAAAAAGATAATTTCCTATAAAATATATCCATATCCCTAAAATAAATATCTTCCTTCCAGCTAAAAGATAATTTCCTAATAAAATAGATCTTATCTCCTAAAATAAATATCTTTCTAAGACAATTTTATAGGAAATATCTTAAAAGATAATTTCCTAATAAAATATATCTTATCTCCAAAATAGATTTCCTAAATATATGATCTTCCTTCCAGAAATCCAGCCCAAAAATATAAGATCTCTCCTTCCAAAAATAAAAGATCTCAGCCAAGAATAAAATATACTCGCCGCGTCCTAGGTGTTCGCCTCGGTCGAGTCGGCGTCTCTGGATCACCTCGGTCGAGGTGAATCTGTTGTCAACCGAGGTGACTCACAACTGAATGTGAAATCTCTCAAAACTGGTCCAAAGTGAATCTTTAATCCATGGCTATGCTTCCTGGATTGTTCCTTATGTCCCTCAATGTAGCTCCAATGACTCCATAGCTCCTTTTGCTCCTTTTTGATGCAAAACGTACCATATTACCTGCAATTACAACGAAACTAGGTGTAGACCTCGATTCTCGCAAAGGTAGATGAAATGGTAGTAAAATCACATAATGTACATACAAACATGCAGATTATGAAAGATAAAACGTCCAAACAAACCTCAAAATATAGACTATAATTCATGCTATCAGAATTCTACACAAACCGGATTGGTACTTAGAGATCTAACCCATCCTTACCGGGTAAGTCTCGGAAAGGAAAGTTCTAAGCATCTATCCTAGCACACTTAGTCCAAGGGCGCTTGTGAGGCTCACCCCTACCTAAGGTTTGTCATCTTAGGAATCTAAGGGTAAGAATCACCGGTTAGGTCTCTTCTAACACTTAGTAGCTAACACTAGGTCACCCTAGGCTAGATTAACTCAAAAAACACCTAGGATTTCAACATTCTAACAATCTAAAGCTAGATTCATTGAACCAGGGAAGAAACACGGGCTGTTCTACACATCCACGGCCGTGGAATGGGAAGATCCACCCGTGGACTTCAACAGAGAGTTCGTCCTTATAAGTTACTCATCCAAAGGTAAATCTAAGTGCATCCTATCATAATCCTAGCCACAACCATCCTTTCCTTACCCTAGAACCACATCTATTTAGCCTACAACATTCATAATAGGAATCGAAACAATCAAACATAAAATCATGACATCCATTTGCAAGATAATGAAGAAAAAGAGATGAACAAGTGAACTAAAACAAAACCAAGCTGAAATAGAATTAGAACAACTCACAATCCTTCTTAAAGAAGGTTCAAATGGTTCATACAACTCTAGAAATTTGATTCCGAAATTCTGCACTACAAAAGCTCTCTAAGTCTATCAATGGTGTGTCTTCTCCTCCTCCAATGGTGGTTCCCTCCAATGGTGGTTTTCTTCTCCTTCCTTCTTCCCAAGAATCGTCTTCTTCTTCTTAGAGTATTTTGATTGGGTGATAGTGGATAATGGAGAGCTGCTCCAAGATGCCCTCCTCAGCCAATGAAGGACCACTTTTATAACAAATTTTGCATGAGCTGGCCATGAGAGTCGTGGCACAGCTGTCACAAGAATCTGGCAAAATCCACGGGTGATTCCACGGCCGTGGAGTGTCAGAGAACCGTGATTCTGTGCTTCAGCATTGCCTTTGATCATTAAGCTTCGATTTGGTGCATGGCTTGTGTTGGCAAGGTTCCATGAGTCTTCCCTATCCTTTAGCTTCCATCCTAATGAGTCCGAGGGTGCGTCATCTTGATGAACGGTCCCCAAACGTATCGTTTTAGCTCCTAAATCTCCCAAAATACCTACAAAGCAATGCACAAGTCCGTGTAGACGTCTATCTCGAGAATATTCGTGAATTGAGTGCAAACGTCGTGAACTAGTGCTAAATCATGCGTGAATGAGCGAGAATTCTATCTAAATGATTACCTAAAACTAAATCATAAATCGTGTTATCAAAATACCCCATACTTACGGTTTGCTCGTCCCCGAGCAAATTCTCAATTATAGAATACGAGATAACATGATTTATGTATGCAGAAACATGGCAAAATCTTTTTGGGTTTGTGCTTCTAATATTGGATCACCTTCATAGTCACGTTTCATGGCGAAGGATAAACAATCATGCATCAAACAAGCGAAAGCATGGAAAGACAATTGCACTTAACTCGAAAGTATGCATGAAATGTAAAGATGAAGAAGTCAAGAAGATCAAGAGTACATCCAATCTAAATCACTAAGTCTTACAAACACGCAAATAGGTCATAAGGTCTTGTGAAATAAAAGGGCCAAGAAATGTAGTGACTAGGTGGGGATTTTCTAGGTTATGTGATGCTAATCCGGGAACAGAACTAACTCCACAATCTTGTCCTCGATCAACTTCCCTCAAGTGTATATTTTCCTCTATCTTTTCTTTCTTTTCTTTTTCTTTGACTTATTTTTGAGACAATGGCATTGGTGTACAAAAGCCGAAACCTTGGTGATTAGCCATCCTCGGGCTTTTTCTATTTTTCGAGGTGCATCCACAACGGGCACACATACCAAAGCTCGTTAGAGCTATTGGTTTATTTGACTTTGGCAAGGCACCAACACCCAATTATGTGAAGTGTACCGAGTTACTTGTCATTTAAACCAACGCCCCCAAACCTATATTTTTGGCTACACTTTCACAACAAATTCAGCATTTATTCATGACATTCTTTCATCAACACCTTCATTACACACCTTGCTTTTCACACACATCAACACACTAGCATGCTCCTATTCCCGGATGGGTCAAAAGAGGTCAAATTTATCTCAATTGAGGTGCTCAAACAATCATGATCAAGATGAGAAGTAGAGAAAATGAATTGCCTCATTCATTCCTAGATGGTATGCAAGAACTATCATGTAATTTCGATCGTCAATACTCAATCCATTCTAGGCAAACATCATGATCACAAATCGTTCATTGAATTCAAGAGAAGTACTTCAAGTCCACATATACAATCATCAATTTAACACATGAGGCCATCCATAGCCAATCCACAAGACAAGATTCATCATTAGGGTCATATCCAAGCCTAGAGAGCACAAAAATTTTTAAATTTTTTCTGAATTTTTAGGGGGTTTTTGAATTGAATATATACAATGCAAGACATGTGAAGTTGTTAAACTATCCTAGATGCTCATCATGCAAAGGATCATGCAAACCCCACCCCATACTTAGAAACACATTGTCCCCAATGTGTAAATGAAGTAAAGAAGAGTGAAAGAAGGTTCTCACAATGTAAAAGTGGATTGCTACGGTATTTGGGATTCTCAAGTGAATCGATGTTGGATGATCCTATCAACCATGGTAGAGAGCTCCAAGTGTTCATCAAGGCGTCGGGACCCGTGCTAGGCACCGCTAGCCGTCCAAGTTCCGCGTCCGCTCCACCCATAATTGATGAGGGGTTCATCATCATCATTCCTATGTCAGGCAAGGCTTCCAATGCCACTAATGTTCTAGCACACACACTAAGCACACGAAACACACACAAATATAGAAAAATCTAAAACAAAAGCAAAACAAGAAAAGGGGAAAATGGTACCAATGGGTTGCCTCCCACCAAGCGCTTCTTTAAGGTCATTAGCTTGACCAAACTCGGGGGCGTCTACTCAAGGTAAAGTGGGGCAATCATATCCACCGGAGCTCCCGGGATATACCTCTTCAATCGGTGCCCATTCACCTTAAAGTTTTCACAATGCTCCCCTCCTATCTCAATAGCTCCATGGGGAAAAATCTTCTTCACCACATATGGCCCGGTCCATCTTGATTTGAGCTTTCCGGGAAAGAGCCTTAGCCTTGAGTTGAAGAGAAGGACAAGATCTCCTTCACTCAACTCCTTGGGGATGATCCTCTTGTCATGCCATCTTTTGGTTCTCTTCTTGTAAATCCGAGCATTCTCATAGGCATCCAACCGGATCTCCTCGAGGGCATTTAATTCAAGCAATCTCTTTTCTCCCGTTTCTTTGAGATCAAAATTTAGCCACTTAATGGCCCAATAAGCTCTATGCTCCATCTCTACCGGAAGGTGGCAAGACTTGCCATAGACCAACTTTTAAGGAGTCGTGCCAATCGGTGTCTTGAAGGCGGTTCTATATGCCCATAAGGCATCATTGAGCCTCATAGCCCAATCTTTTCTCGTCCTTGAGACCGTCTTCTCGAGGATGGCCTTGATCTCTTCATTGCAATCCTCCTCAACATCTTCTTCCATCATACTTAAGGTAAGAACCTTCTCAAAGGGATCCTTGATCAAGATCGAGCTCACAACTTCTCTAGATTCCTCTTGCTCGACTATGTTGAAAACATCCTCATCAAGGGTTGGCCCTTTCATCATTGTAGACAATTTGAACTTGATGTTCTCTTCTCCAATGTTGAAGGAGAGAGTCCCATTCTTGCAATCCACTAGGCATCCGGAGGTAGCTAGGAAAGCCTTCCCAAGATGATGGGAACCGGATAATCCGCCGGAATATCCAAGACAACGAAATCAATTGGCACGTAGAATCCTCCTAGTTGCACCGGGATGTCTTCTAAAATCCCAACCGGATGAGTGATAGAACGGTCTGCCATATAGAGGGTCATCTTGACCGGTTTCGGCTCCCCTAGCCCGACCTTGTTGCAAAGTGCAAGCGGTATGATGCTTACACTCGCTCCAAGATCACAAAGGGCCTCGTACTTCACATCTCCCACTCCTATTGGGACACAAAAAGAACCCGGGTCTCTTAGCTTGGGAGGCATCTCCTCCTTCATTGTTTGGATCAATTCCGAGGATCTCTTGGTCATTCTTATCTCCCCATACTCCTCCAACTTCCTTTTGTTGGAGAGTATCTCTTTCAAGAACTTGCCATATGCCGGCATTCCTAAAATAGCATCCATGAACGGAATGTTAATATGCAATTTAGACATTAGTTCAAGGAACTTACCAAAGTGACTGTCCAATCGAGCTCTTGCTCGTGATTGTGGGAAGGGTAGTGGTGGCTTGTACGGAGGCGGTGCCACATAAGTTGGCTCTACATTCTTGCTCTTGCCTCCATCTCCTTGCAAAGTCTCTTCCTCTATCACCACTTATTTCCCTTTAGCATTGTCTTTGGGCAAAGGATCTTTCATGCTCAACCCACTCCTTGTTGTGATAGCCAACACTTGGCCTCTTGGGTTGTCTTCGGTCCTTCCGGGAAACTTTTCCGGATCTCTATGGGCTTCACCCGCCTTTTGGAACACTTGTGCTTTCAATACCTTTTGAGCCTTAGAAATCGAAGTCATCGTGCTCTCAAGACCACTCAACCTTCCAAGCAATTGCTCAAAAATCATTTCGGTCCTATCCTTTGGAGGTTGAGTAAATCCGGGTGGAGGTTCTTGTGAAGCCTTTGGTGGTGGAGTTGTGCTTGTGGAAGCGGGAGGGTTCAAGGCTCCATCCGGGTTAGAGTAGGAGAACCCGGGATGGTTGTGGTTGGGCCGGTAATTGTTGAATTGCCGGTTGTTGTTGAAGTTCCTTGGGCCTTGATAATTGTTGTAGTTGCCCCTTCCCATGTAATTCACATCTTCCTCCTTGGAAGACAAATTGGCTTGTGGAAGCACTTGAGGAGTTGCTTGGTTCTTCAAAGTTGTAGCACACAACTCCCTCAAGGACTTCAATTCATTGTTGATGGCGTCAAGCTTGAAATTGCTCATGGTGACTTCACTCACCTCATATGCTCCCGCCTTTCTTCCTTCACTCTTCCTATGGGAGTATTTCTCAATCACTAGAGCTTGCTTCTCCACAAACTCCCAAGCCTCATCTACATGCTTCTCCATAAAAGTCCCACCGGAAAGAGATTGGAGCTTGAATTGGCTATCTTCATCAAGTCCTTTAAAGTAGATCTCCAATAGCTCAATTTTCGGTATGCCATGGTGTGGACAATCTAGGAGAAGGTCTTTGAATCTCTCCCAAGACTTGAACAAGCTCTCTCTATCCTTGATCACGAAGGCATTGATCTTCCCTCTTAACTCGGTAGTCTTGGAAGGTGGGAAGAACTTAGTCAAAAACTCGGTTGTCATCTCCTCCCAAGTACCAACTTGCCCTTGTGGAATAGATTGATACCAAGCCAAGGCTTTATCCTTAAGAGAGAAGGAAAAAGCCCTAAGCTTATGGTTGTTGCTCTCCAATCTTGGCGGTCTAAGAGTCTCCATCAAGATCTCATAATTCATCAAGTGTTGATGAGGAGACTCTCCTTCCATCCCTCCAAATTGATTATGCCGGATCATTTGTAGAACTTGAGGGCGGAGCTCGTAATCATGGGCTGCGGGATCTCCTAAGTTCACACCCGGACGGTGTGCTCTTTGTGCCGGATCCATTCTTTGCCCCAACGTTTGTGGCTCTTCCATAGCAATGGGCACAACCCTAATGTTTACCGCCGGCTGCGGTTGTGGTGGAGGTGGAGGAGGTTGTTGACGGTTAAGCTCTCTTTGCACAAGAGCTTGCCTAATCTCCTCAATCTCCCTCCTAGTTGCCCCTTGCCTCTCATTGGCAAGTCTCCTCTTATTCTCCAAAGCTTCATCCCTTATCCTAATTTGCTCTAAAGCCTCATCTAACTCAGCTTGGAGATCTCTTCCGGCCATCTCCTTTCCCTTTCTAATGCTCTTGGATCTAGATCTAAGGGTTTTCTCCGGTTCGGGATCGAATGAAGCTAAATCCTTGCCACGAGATCTTCGTATACACCTAAAGAGTAAAAGATGTCCTGAAAAGCAAAGACACAAACCAAAGAGAGATCAAAAGCAACAAGAAAGATCTACACTACAATCAATC
Organism: Fagopyrum esculentum; assembly: GCA_033239045.1. Taxonomy (NCBI): domain Eukaryota; kingdom Viridiplantae; phylum Streptophyta; class Magnoliopsida; order Caryophyllales; family Polygonaceae; genus Fagopyrum; species Fagopyrum esculentum. Next base: position 23,043,401 of record BSUD01000008.1, on the reverse strand, counting down.
ACAAAACAGACTCAATCTAGACCTAGTCCCCGGCAACGGCGCCAAAAACTTGTCACGCTAAGATCGTGTGATGTGCACGCAAAAAGCTTTAAAATTATATTCTCGTTATATTTATCCTAACTCCTAGCGAACCCGCAGTGTACGGGAAGTTTGTAGTAGGGATAGTATTCCGAGATCGAACACAAAGACTAAGGTGAAATTGATTCGATTTGTGATTAAGTCTAGTGAAGATCTAGGTTAAGGAAAGAGAAAGAAATAAAGAAATGAAAATCTCAATTGTTTTGGTTGGTTTTTCGGTGATCAATCAAAGATTCCAAATCATGCGAAATATAATAATCAACTAAGCTAACAAATCAACGCAAACAAGCAAATATACGAGATATAGATCAAAGATAGAAAAGCTGGTTCTAGGGATTGGAAGTTCCGGTTATGGAATAGGACTCAAGCTATCTAATCATTCCTTGGATGATCTATGCTATGTCGGGAGTAAGTGTTTCTAGATTGAGATCAATCACCGGGTAAGTCTCATGGTCCACTAATCCATTCCTAAGGTCTCATCACCGGGTAAGTCTCTAAGAACCTAAGGATTGGAATTCTACACAAACCGGATTGGTACTTAGAGATCTAACCCATCCTTACCGGGTAAGTCTCGGAAAGGGAAGTTCTAAGCATCTATGCTAGCACACTTAGTCCAAGGGCGGCTTGTGAGGCTCACCCCTACCTAAGGTTTGTCATCTTAGGAATCTAAGGGTAAGAATCACCGGTTAGGTCTCTTCTAACACTTAGTAGCTAACACTAGGTCACCCTAGGCTAGATTAACTCAACAAACACCTAGGATTTCAACATTCTAACAATCTAAAGCTAGATCCATCGAACCAGGGAAGAAACACGGGCTGTTCTACACATCCACGGCCGTGGAATGGGAAGATCCACCCGTGGACTTCAACAGAGAGTTCGTCCTTGTAAGTTACTCATCCAAAGGTAAATCTAAGTGCATCCTATCATAATCCTAGCCACAACCATCCTTTCCTTACCCTAGAACCACATCTATTTAGCCTACAACATTCATAATAGGAATCGAAACAATCAAATATAAAATCATGACATCCATTTGCAAGATAATGAAGAAAAAGAGATGAACAAGTGAACTAAAACAAAACCAAGCTGAAATAGAATAGAACAACTCACAATCCTTCTTAAAGAAGGTTCAAATGGTTCATACAACTCTAGAAATTTGATTCCGAAATTCTGCACTACAAAAGCTCTCTAAGTCTATCAATGTGTGTCTTCTCCTCCTCCAATGGTGGTTCCCTCCAATTGTGGTTTTCTTCTCCTTCCTTCTTCCCAAGAATCTTCTTCTTCTTCTTAGAGTATTTTGATTGGGTGATAGTGGATAATGGAGAGCTGCTCTAAGATGCCATCCTCAGCCAATGAAGGACCACTTTTATAACAAATTTTGCATGAGCTGGCCATGAGAGTCGTGGCACAGCTGTCACAAGAATCTGGCAAAATCCACGGGTGATTCCAAGGCCGTGGAGTGTCAGAGAACCGTGATTCTGTGCTTCAGCATTGCCTTTGATCATTAAGCTTCGATTTGGTGCATGGCTTGTGTTGGCAAGGTTCCATGAGTCTTCCCTAGCCTTTAGCTTCCATCCTAATGAGTCCGAGGGTGCGTCATCTTGATGAACGGTCCCCAAACGTATCGTTTTAGCTCCTAAATCTCCCAAAATACCTACAAAGCAATGCACAAGTCCGTGTAGACGTCTATCTCGAGAATATTCGTGAATTGAGTGCAAACGTCGTGAACTAGTGCTAAACCATGCGTGAATGAGCGAGAATTCTATCTAAAGGATTACCTAAAACTAAGTCATAAATCGTGTTATCAGATCTAGTGGTCGAGTCGGGCCGTACTTTTGCAGAGCATCCGATAGCAGTTTTAGAGCGGAGTACGAGACGCCTTCGATCGAAGGAGATACCGATGCTGAGGGTGCACTGGTCGAGGCGAAGAGCCGATGAGGCCACATGGGATATGGAGGATAATATCTGGAGGAACTATCCCGAGTTTTATGCCGGTTTAGTGACATTGATAGGGCAGTCGGGTTAGTCCTAAGTTCTTCCTTGGTTACGCTTATGTGGTTTGTGATGCGATATGTTTTGTGTGCTATTTATGTGTATGTATGACTACCTTTCGAGGTGTTGATGTGGTTATAAGGGTGACTTTCGAGTTTGAGGGTTGATGGACGACGTTACATGTTCCATTCAGTTTTCGAGTTGTGCTAGTTGTGAGTTTTTACGTTTAGCAAGTTTTGGGACAAAACTTATTTTAGGGGGGTTAGTTGTAACATCCGGAATCTTTATTCTGGGTGTCAAGAGGTTTATCGATCTTCACGCATCAGCGGCTCAATTTTGCCGCAGGCACGTTTGCTGAGTGTCGGGATTTATCCATAAAACCCCGCGCCAACCTTTGGGCTTCCTTTTTGCTTTCCGGCCTCGGGTTGTGGAGTGAGGAGACATAGAGGAAAGCTGACCCTTGGGTCTCCCCACCCCTTTATGCAGCCTTCGTTTACTCTCCCTCTCTCCTCACTCTTCCTTTTCACTCTCACGTTAGTTCTTCCTCTCTTCTCCTCCTTGTGCTCTCTTCTTCCTTCTCCTTGGAAGATCTTGTTCGGAATTTATAGCCTTGAAGAGTTGGATCTGCTGTGGTAAACCCTTTGCATGTCCATCCTTTTAGCTCGTTTTGGTCGTGCTGAGGAAGCTAAGACCTGTGGATAGTGTTTGGAGAAGGCCCAGCAATATAAGGAAGCACTTGGAGCAAAGACATAGTCGAAGAAACGAAGAAGACGAAGCTTCTGCTGTTCGACCGCGGGGTGGACCACCAAAGGTGCAGGGGCGGACCACCAGCCACCGTAGGAGCGGCTCCTGGGTGCAAGTGCGGCTCTAGGCATCTGCAGGGGCGGTGAAAAGTCCACGCAGGGAGCGCCAGCTTGCTTCCGCGGCTGCGTTTTCTTCACCAGTAGGCTTCTTCCTCCCTTTCTCTTTGTTCCTTCCTTAGCCTTATGGTTATATCTAGTTAGTAGCATGCTTAGGGTGGAACTAGGACTTATGAGAATGCCATCTAGTGGCTTGAACCTAGGTGCCCTTTGAGTTAGCTGGAATCGTTGTTGATCTTGTGTGTGTGAAGACCTTATGGTCGCTCTTCCGTCTTGTGTTCTTACTCCAGCTTTGGGTAGTCTTTGAGCTCATATAGGGTGTGGGCCGTTGTTCCCTTTTTCCTACGATTATCATGTTCATGACCTCTTAAAGGTTTAAGAGAGCTTTCCTAACTTCTAGTTGTTCAACTCCATGTTCGGTTGCTAGCCTTGGAGAGTCTTTGAGTTGAGTTATGAGATTGATGTTGATGTGTACCTCGTTGTGATTAGGCCTTGGTTATTCCCATACGGAAAGTTGAGATCGTTTGTTCTGATCATCTTTGAGACGAGGTAAGTCCTCGGACTTACTTAGCCGTTTTTATGCATTATTTGGATACATCATGGTGGTGTGCGTTTTATCGCTTTTGATCATGAAAACGGATTAGGACTACTTGACTATATATATTATTTGGCCCATTGTTACTATTATTATCGGGCTGTGACATCAATGACCAGCTCCCGTGGGAGATTTGGAGGTTCTCTGCGAACAGGCCATACATGTTATACGGGCGGGCTTCTTCGCCACTCCACATGGTATACGGGTTGAGCTCCGCTACACTCTTGTGGGTTACACGGGGACAGGGGCGAGAGTTATAAGACTCTCGTGTCACACTTTAAACGAATGAAATTTGAAATGGAATAACCTAAAAAGCGAATAAGAACCAGATGTGTATGTATATGAGCATGTTGTGTGTTATGTGTTCTTATGTGTGTGTTTGTATCATATTATCTATATAATGCTTATAATGTAAGCTAACGGTTTTAAACCGTTTGTTTAGATGCCTTGCAGGTTAGGTGTTCTCTCTCAGACGTGTGTGTATGGTGAACGATATACCTTTATATTTATAACCTAAAATATAAGCCTGAAACAATATGTAAACCCGCAGTGTACGGATCAATTGTAATAACAGCAAATACTCCAAGGTCGAACGCAGGGACTATGGTGAAACAAAGCAAGGCAATTCAGGTTGTGAATCAAAAACAAGCAACAAAGCAAAGGTATTAAAGATGATATAATAATCAGATAAAGAGAATGCAGATTCTAGAGGTCAAAGCATCCAGTTGTGGTTCCGACTCAAGATCTCAAAGGATAATGTGGACAAAGTTGAGCTTTGCAAAGGGAAGGTATTTCTAAGGTGGGAATAGATCACCGGGTAAGTCTCCCTACTCACTATCCCAAACCAAAGATCCTCTCACCGGGTAAGTCTCAAGGAACTAAGGAAAGGAACTATAATCTCAAACCAAAACATCACCTAAGGGGATAGAACTAACCTTTACCGGGTAAGTCTCATGCTAACTCTCAAAGGTGGGATGAAGGCACACTCAAACCCTAATAAAGGATAAACTTTTATTACCTAACACTCATGATCTTGGATATACAAGCAAATGAATCACCGGGTAAGTCTCATCATAGGCTTGCGTATGGGCCAGGAAATGTATGACAAAGATAGGATTTGGCAAACTAAAACCTCAACTCAGATATGGATCAGGAAAGGAATCGCCTTGCTCAATTCATGTTCCATCTCGGTCGAGATGTTCTACGAAGTGACCGAGATGAGGTTTGGTTAAGATAAGGCTCGAGCTTTCAGGGTCCACTGGGGTAAAGGTTCATTCTTTCATCGTCTTTTCCACAACTTACAACCAATCACCCTAGAATTGCACAAAGAACTTATCCAATTATCATCATGATAACAATAATCAAATATATGAAAATGGAATCAACATCCAAACAAGAAAACCTTAACACAAAGGTCTCAATAACTCAATCAAACAATCAAACAAACAACAAACTGCGTTCCCCAATCACAAACCAAAAGACAACAATCAAACAATCTAAGAAAACCTTACAACTTTCTTCAAAAGCCTTTAACTTTATCTTCAAAACCAACTTCCTTCATTCCTTTGAATATCTTCAATTTTCCAAACTAATCAACAACTAGACATGCTTCCTTCTAGAAAACCCATCCCAATATATAGGAAAACCACTTGCCAAAAATAAAACATCTTCAGCCATGAATAAAAGATCTTATGGGCCATCTGTCTCGGTTCAGTCCAGCGGAGTCACCTTGGTCGAGATGGTACTGTAGCCATCCGAGGTAATCCTCAACTACGTGTAAATTGATAGCATGAATTATAGTCTATATTTTGGGGTTTGTTTGGACGTTTTATATTCAATAATCTGCATGTTTGTATGTATAATATGTGATTATATTACCATTTCATCTACCTTTGCGGGAATCGAGGTCTACACCTAGTTTTGTTGTAATCGTAGGTAAAATGGCACGTTCTGCATCAAAAAGGAGCAAAAGGAGCTAAGGAGTCATTGGAGCTACATTCAGGAACATAAGGAAACATCCAGGAAGCATAGCCATGGATTAGAGATTCACTTTGGACCAGATTTAAGAGATTTACACGCAGTTGAAATTCACCTAGGTCAGCTACAGTGTCACCTAGACCGAGGTGAATACCTAGACCGAGGTGAATACCTAGACCGAGGTGATCCAGAGAAGTCGACTCGACCGAGGCGAATACCTGGGACGCGGCGAGAATATTTTATTCTTGGCTGAGATCTTTTATCTTTGGAAAGAGATCTTATATTTTTGGGCTTGGCTCTTGGAAGGAAGAAGATATGCTAGATCATATATTTTACCTATTTTTATGGGAAGAGATCTTTCTAAGATATCTTATCTTTGGAGAGTAATTTTCCTATAAAAAGGGTTGGATTTTCCACAAATCCACACGATGCTATACCATGATCAGGGTTTATACGCAACAGCAGCCATACTCCAGTTGGGAGATTTGAAGAACCTTTTTGAAGGTTGAAGGAAGATTGAAGATTATAGCTTTTATAGCTCTTGAAGGGTTTTGTAAGATAATCTTAGATTCCCTTCCTTGTTGTCTTGCCTTATTGGATTTTTATCCAAGGAACGCTTTTGTTGTGATATTTGATTCAGTTATTGAAGTCTTTTCATTAAATTCTTCTTGTTCAAATATTCACCTTCTTCCCATATACTTGATTAATACTTTCATGATGATGATGAGTGGCTGATTTCCTTGAGTAATTCTAGGGTGATTGGCTGAAGGTTGTGGGAAAAACAATGATAGAATAATCTTAGATTTCTAGTAGGATCCTGAAAGTTCGAGTCTTTAACCTTAACCCTAAGCATCTCGTTCAGTCGATGAACATCTCGGCCGGGGTGGAATTCTGCTGACCGAGGTGACTTATCCGATCCTAAACTGAGAGTTAAGTGTTAGAGTTTGCCAAATCCTATTCTTATTACACCTTTCCTGGTTCAATGCAAGCTTAGGATGAGACTACCCGGTAATTCCTTAGTTTGTGTACCAACGATCATAAGTGTAGGTAATAAAGGTTTATCCTTTATTGGGGTTTGAGTGTGCTTTCATCCCATCTTTGTGAGTTAGCCTGAGACTTACCCGGTAAAGGTTGATTCTATTCCCTTAGATGGTGTGTTAGTTTGAGGTATAGTTCTTTATCTTGATTCCTTGAGACTTACCCGGTTATAGGAGTTACGGTTTAGGATTAGTGAGTAGTGAGACTTACCCGGTGATCTATTCCACTTTAGTAACACCTTCCCCATGCAAAAACCTCAGCTTTGTCCGCTTATCTTTAGATCTTGAGTTGGAACCACAACTATATGATATAATCCCTAGAATTGCATATTTCCTTTATTGACTTCTATATCATCTTTGATTGTTTTGATTACCTTTTGTGGTTAGTAATTACTAAAGCATACCGTAATTGGACTTTGTTTCACTAAGTCCCTGTGATCGACCCCTGGAATTCCTTGCTTTTTACTACGATTGACCCGTACACTGCGGGTTCGCATCCTTGTTTTAAGCTTACATCTAGGGTTATAAATTTAAAGCTTGCACACACCATTTGGAGCGAACATAAATCTCTCTAATCTGGTCCAAAATCAAACTTCTATCCAACTTTCATGGTTCCTAAGCCTTTCTTGTAGCTCCTCAATGTTCCATAATGTAGCTCCAATGACTTATTAGATCCTTTAACTCCATATCGCTCCAAAACGTGTTATTTTGCCTACAATTACAACAAAACAAGATGTAAACCTCGATTCTTGCAAAGGTAAACAAAATAACATAATGATTAAGAATGTACATCCATACATGCAGATTTATGAAGATAAAACATCCAAACCAATCCCAAAATGTAGACTATAATACATGCTATCATTAGGGATGCCGCCGAGTGAGGTGGAGGAGTGGGCAGCCGAAGGGTCTCCATACAATATAGGACGGGGACGTTTTTTGTTTTAATTGTGTTGTTGGATTATTTATGTTGTAGGTTTTGGATCTCGTTATCGTTGTTGTGTCGTTTTGAGGACTCGGCTGAGTTTCCACTTTGTATCCCTTCTTGTTTTTCTCGTATACATTATAACCGATTTGAGTTTTTGCCTTTATTTGTGTCATGTAGAAAGATCCGGTGAGATTGTTGTCAGGCTAAGGGTCGGGACCCATTGTGAGGTCTCACCCGTAGCATTCCATTATCCCTCGGATTCAGGGTGTTACAATTTGCAGCGCATCCAAAAGGGCGGATCGCGTCAGCCACAACGGCGGCCGGCCGCGGAGGCCGCCCCTTGTCACCGCGGGGGCGATGAAGGTGAAAAGTAGGATCTTACAATTAATCCTCAAAGTATATTAAAATATAAAATATATATTTCAAATACCCGTGCAAGGCACATACCCTAAACTAATATATATATATATATATATATATATATATATATATATATATATATATATATATATATATATATATATATATATATAGATCTTGACTCATATGCAAACAGCTCTTATCGTGTGAACGTGTAAACACCGAATATATGTGTGTATACCGCCGAATATATGTGACTATACCGCCGAATATATAGATTCAGGTCCGGCAAATCTTCTTCCATTAATAACATGATTTTTTTTATTTTTTAATACCGTCTAATCTTAGCCATCTATTTAACGATCTAACGGATACAATTTGTTCTCATTGAACACTATAAGGGTTGTTTACGTGGGAGTCAAACTCTCTCTCTCTATATATATATATATAATTTTTTTTAAAAAGAAAAAATAACATATTGATTAACATTAGGCATAATCTTCTTCTCTCTTAGGGTGTGTTTGGTTGGAGATTAAAGGAGGTTCATTTAGATTAAATTTAGAAGATTAAATTTGTGTAAGTGTTTGGATGAAGGTGGAGATTATGAAAAAAAATTATAGAAGGATTAATTGGGATTAAAAAGGGCAAAAAAATAACCTTATATTAATAAGGTTAAAGGAGATTAATTTTCAAATATCAATTAGGATTCCACTCGTGCCCCCTATTTAAGGTTAAAATAAGGGTAAATTTGTAAATCAAATTCAATTAAACCTATTAAAAGATCTTCAACCAAACAACTTTCACGTAAATTATTTTATATCAAATAATCCCTAATAAATCTCATATAGAATTTAAACCCTTTTAAATTTCATCTACATTAATCTTCAAAATAACCTCCATCTCTTAACAAACACACCCTTAGACTTCACATAATTTAAATAAATAATTATATAAAAAAAAATAAGAAATTAACTAAACACAATCAATTAAAAATTTGCCAGATATTTTTTATTAATGTTAAGATTTGAATTCGAAATATAACAAAATGAACTTTTAAATTCCAAGAATGAACAAGTCTGTTAATATAATTTTTTTCAGAATAATTTTAAATATTTATGATAATCAATTATGATTTTCAATATTAATTTTTTCATCGATTTGGTTCACCTACAACCCCACCAATTTATTTTCAGAATAATTTAAACAAATCTCATTGAATATCAAAACTAAAATATATCCTACCAGTAAGGCCATATGTGAACCAAATACATCGTCAGACTCCTCTCTCCCAAGGTCAAACTTGCAATTCTCATGTAAGCATGACTTGAACTTCTATTGTCTTCTGTTTATTGCGTTACTGGATAATCTATACCACTTTCATTCTTAATGTGCTCTATCTCCAGTTGTTAATGATTTATGAGGTTTGTGTTAGATCTATGTTTGTATACGGTGCTTTATTGATTACTGATGATTTATTGTCCATGCAAATTGTTTAATTAACGTTTCTTTTATTCCTACAAATCTACGATTCAACCTTGAATTACTGTACAACTAGGGGTATAGGCCCGTACCACGCACGGGTATTTCTAAAAGTAAATAGATAACTATTTTCAATTGATAACTCCGATAACAAATACTTTTCTTAATTGTTTTAGCAAAAACAACCAAAAATTAGTTTTATTTTTTCAAAACAGCTTGACTTCCAATGTATTTATTGTATAAAGTATTTGCGAATCCTTTGATATGTTAAGATTGAAGGTTCTGAGTTGATAATTAAAACTTAAATTATAAATATCGCTTTCAAATACATATTTTCTAATAAAGAGATATGATTGATGATATTACAAAAAGTGTAACAAAATTTATTACAAAATTCTAATCTTGTATGTGTATAAATAAAAATATAAATATTGGTGTGAAATACATATTTGGTATGAAGGGGTGTGATTAGATTATATTCATTAAGATAAAATCTATTGTAAGAAATTTATTTTTCATATAAATTATAATTTCTAAATAATTTTAAATTTTATAATTAATTTGAAACACATTCTAATTACATACTTTAATTAATTGAGATAAAATTTATTTTTAAAAAAATTAGCTAAAGAATGTATTTAATAACATGCATTAATTAACACAAAACTTATTGCAAAAAATCACAATCTTACTTGTAGGTAGGATATTAGTGTAAATTAGTCTCAGGCATTACTGTCAATCCGTACATCATTATCTACTATCTCTTTTCGAGGGAATTGAATGAACGCAATCAAAGAAAAACGCATAAGAATGTTGTTGTCTTCTAGGCAAACTAAACTAATTTCGGTATATTGTAACATTATATGCATATACGAATGCTAACCAAAACTTATTTGCAAAAAGTGAAATCAAAAAGCAATCTTCCCACAAACTGTAAACTAACACGACATCATGGTCCTCCTTGTTTTTTTTATCTCTTCTCGAATCGGACCACCATCCGCTCCAAAGTCTATTCAATTGACCCATTATACTTTGACGACCTAATCCCCAAACAAAAGTGCATCTCCTTCGAACCATCAACTATGCCCTAGGTCTTCATTCCCCCATTATTAAATGTTTAGCCCTGTTTCAAATTCGAAGACAATATAGGTCGAGCTGACAGAATCGATTCCAAATCATAAAGTTGTGAGAGTTTACATGGGTTGATGGCACCTCGTAGGATTAGCGTATTTGGATGAAGTGTTTTGTGTATTGAACTTTCAAGTGCTGCAAAGGTATTTGTACAATCATCAATATTTTTATTTAATATATATATTATAAAATAAAAGATCAAATCGGTTGTTATAATTTTTCAATTGTATTTTGTTTTTTGTTGTTATAATTTTTTAATAGTATTTTTTTTGAAAACGGAAAGCGGTTAGGAAGAGCTATCTTCTAGAGGTAGTCCATTCTAAAGCATCCTTGCGGATGAGAATACAAAGTTCAGGATCGTCGGAAAATAGTGTGTTGGGGTTCGAAATTTCAAAATTGGTTAATCGGTTAGCAACACAGTTACCTTCTTTGAAAATATGTCTGATCTGGACTTCCTCAAAGAAGCGAAGATCCAATATGGAGTCAGATATGATCATCTCGATCCTCCAAGGACAACTTCAAAGTTCTTAAAGTGCCTTGATAACACATAAGTTATCACCCTCAATTTCGATCTTTTTGATATTTATCCGTATTGTTCTTTTAGACCGGCTTTTAACGCGAAGGCTTCTAGTTTAATAACCGACTTAAAGTTGTTTTTGCTAGCGTACAAGCTAATAACTTTACTGTTACGGTTTCGTTTAACAAAATTAATAGACGATATACCCCAATCGAGTTTTGATCCATCAAAGTTGAGTTTGTGGAACCCAGATTTTGGTTTATCCCATTTGATATTATTTTTCTTCCTTGTGTTAGGAATGTTATTCTTTTATTTATGTTTAAATTTTTAGTCGTCATCATCATTAATGTGATTATTCCTGTTTTGGAAGTGGTTTTTTCTGAAGTTTAGGATGTTGTGGTCCGATTTGATAGAATCAGTGTTTAAAATTGTTTTGTTCCTGAGGAACCAAATACTCTACCAAATGGTTGCTAGACGTGTAAAGTTAGTTTGTCCGATCTTGTTTTTAATCTCCAACAAGAGATCATGAGATTATAGTTCCTTTCCTTAGTTCCTTGAGACTTACCCGGTAAAAGGATCTTTGGTTTGGGATAGTGAGTAGTGAGACTTACCCGGTGATCTATTCCCACCTTAAAAACACCTTCCCTTTGCAAACCTCAGCTTTGTCCACGTTATCCTTTGAGATCTTGAGTCGGAACAACAACTCAATGCTTTAATCCCTAGATTCCGCATTTTCTTTACCTGGTTATTACATCATCTTTAATATCTTTTCTTTGTTGCATGTTTTTAATTGACAACTTGAATTACTGATCTTTGTTTCATCATAGTCCCTGTGTTCGACCTTGGAATTCTTATTTTTATTACAATCGATCCGTACATTGCGGGTTCGCTTTATTGCAATTATTCTTGGTATAAATATTAAAGCTTGCAAAACACCTTTTGGAGCGAACAAGTTTTTGGCGCCGTTGTCGGGGACTTGGTGAAGACCAAGTTCGGTTTCGGTTGTCTTTCGGGACTATTGCCCTTGTTGCTTTTGACCACTTTACTTGAGTGTTTTCGCAGGATCTTTCCTTAGGTTTATGCGAAGAACTCGTGCTGGAAAAGAAATCGATCCTTACAATCCCGAACCAGAAAAGACTTACAAGAGAAGATTGTAAGAAGCTAAGATGATCGATCAAGATAATCGAGATCTTGAAGCCGAATTGAAGGAAGCATTAGAACAACTGTGCCTCAATAAAGAAGAACCGCAGCGAGAGAGAGACGAGACTCGTGCAAAAACAGAAGGAATTGAAGCAGATATGGCCGCTCTAAGGGCCCAGTTTCGGCCTCGCCCGATCCCAGATCCTCGACCAAGGCAAGACCCAGTTCCAGTTGCCCCGGCCGGGATACACCCACCACCTCAGATGCCAGTCCGAGATGTTCTTTTTGCTGGAGTTCTACGAACCCTAGGACAGAGGATGAACCCCAATCAGCAAGTCAGGCATCCAGGAGCCAACCTAGGTGATCCAACTGAGCATGATTATGAACTTAGACCTCAAGTTCTATCCATGATTCGACAATGTCAATTTGGAGGTTTAGAGAGAGAGTCTTCGTATCAGCATTTGCAAAACTATGAGATTCTGATGGAGACTTTAAGACCTTCAAGAGTGGAGAATAACAATTACAAGTTGAGGCCTTTCTATTTCTCTTTGAAAGACAAGGCGCTTGCTTGGTAACAATCTCTTCCGGCCGGAAAAATCAACATTTGAGGGGTAAGATCAATGCTTTTATTATGAAGGATAAGGAAAGCTTTTCCAAGTCATGGGAGATATTTAAGGAACTTTTGTTGGATGGCCCACATCATGAGATTTCAAAGATCGAGTTGCTGGAAATTTACTTCAAGGGTTTGGATGGAGATACTCAATTTAAGCTCCAATTACTTTTCGCCGGCACCTTCATGGATATGCCAATAGATGAAGGTTGGGATTTCATTGAAAAGCAAGCTTTACACATGGAGAAGTACTCCCATCAAAGAATTGAAGATGGAGCAAGGGGAGTTAGCTTCCAAGACACATCATCAAATGGAGCTCAACTCACCTCGCTTAGCAATGAAGTGAAAGCATTGAATGAGTTTTTAGTAGCTCAAACGAAGAAGGAGCAAGATGTTGGATATCAAGGAAGAAAAAACTATCAAGGGCCGCGGAACAACAATTACAACAACAACAGAAACTCCAACAACAACAATTGGAGATCTAATCAGCGAAATTCCGGTAACCCTTATTCTCATGCTGAAAATGCTCTTAATGCTCCCTCTTCTTCTACTCCATTGAGAAGCCAGGAGCTTGCATCAAGTTCGTCCCAGCCACCAAAGAAACTAGATGTTGTGCCGGAAGCAATTTTGATCAAGCTCAACGCTATGGAGACATCGATGAATTCATTTTCGAAGGCACAAATCATGACCATTACAACACGCAGTGGATTGAAGACTGCAGATCCAATACCTCGGTCGATGCCCGACTAGATGAGGAACACCTCGGTCTAAGATCAGACGAGGAACACCTCGGTCGAGGTGCCAACCGAGATGGAGCCCCAGAAAGCGAAAGATAAATATGAAGTTTATGTTCCACCTCCTGCTTACAAGCCACCACTTTCATTCCCTCAGTCAAGGGCGAGGGCACATCTAGACAAGCACTTTGGTAAGTTTCTACACCTAATAAATAAACTACATATTTATATCCCTTTCCTTGATGCTATTCTAGAGATGCCTGCCTATAGGAAGTTTTTGAAAGAGATTCTATCAATGAGGAGGAAGCTGGAGGATTTTGGTGAAATAAGGATGACATCTAGATCTTCGGAGCTCTTTCAAATCATGAAGGAAAAGATTCCACCTAAATTGAGGGATCTCGGTTCATTTTGCATTCCCATTCAAGTTGGGGATGTCACTTCTGATGAGCTTTGTGATCTAGGAGCCAGCGCGAGCATCATCCCGCTAAAGCTATGTGAGAAAGTCGGACTTGGAGAGCCCAAGCTTGTGAAGATGACGTTATACATGGCGGATCGCTCCATTACCCGTCCCGTCGGTATTTTAGAAGACGTTCCCATCAAGTTTGGTAACTTCTACATACCTATAGACTTTGTTGTGCTTGACATTCCTGCAGATTATCCTATTCATATCATTCTCGGTAGACCTTTTGTAGCAACTTCGGGTTGCAACGTTGATTGTAAGAACGCCAAGTTGAAATTCAATATTGGTGGCGATCATGTGAGTTTGCATTGCTTGCTGCAATGAAAGGAGAGCCGTTGGAGGATGACATCTTCAACATCTATGATGAAGAAGAATCTAGAGAATTGGTGAGCTCTATCCTGATTAAAGATCCTCCTGAAAAAATTCTTAGTTTTAGTTTAATGGAGCAAGGTATAAATGTCTCTTGTGATGTAGATATACGAAGGTTAAAGGCATTGGAAGCAAATCCAAGAGCTAGATTTGATAAATTGATTAAGAAGAAGAAAAGCATGTTAGGTTTCGGTCCCAGTTCCAGTACCTCGACCGAGGCACCTTCTGGACCGAGGTACCTTCTGGACCAAGCGAGGTGTTCTTATCCGAAAACATTTCGGTCACCCTCCTCGGATCTCGACCGAGGTAGCAAGCGAGATGATGTCAACTAAGACTTTTAAAAGTCCAGTTCTTCGATCTAAGTCCACTTCACTGGAAGGAGAAGTCACAAATCCACCTCCGAAAGCACCCCCCAGTTCTGGAGCTTAAACCACTTCCGAGTCACTTGAGGTATGCTTTCCTTTGTCCGGATTCTACTTATCCCGTTATCGTTAATGCTTCCCTTTCTAAAACTGAATTATTTAAACTAATGCATGTTCTGAGGAAACATCGAAAGGCTTTGGGTTATACTATTAATGAACTTGTTGGTATTAAGCCTTCTTTTTGCATGCATAAGATACTAATGGAAGACGATCACAAGACTTCACGGGAACCTCAAAGACGGTTAAATCCGATCATTAAAGAGGTTGTGAAGAAGGAGATTCTTAAGTTGTTGGATAGAGGTATCATATTTCCCATATCGGATAGTAAGTGGGTGAGTCCGGTGCATGTAGTTCCGAAAAAAGGAGGGATGATCGTTTTGACGAATAAGAACAACGAGTTGATTCTAACTAGGACCGTTATGGGCTGGAGAATGTGGATGGATTATAGGAAGCTGAATGTGGCCACTTGGAAGGACCATTTCCCGCTTCCCTTCATCGACCAAATGCTCGAACGGTTAGCTCAACACTCTCATTTTTGCTATTTAGATGGTTATAGTGGCTTCTTTCAGATTCCTATCCATCCGGATGATCAATAGAAGACCACTTTCACTTGTCCATGGGGGACATTCGCTTATAGGAGGATGCCATTCAGATTTTGTAACGCACCTGCTACTTTTCAGCATTGTATAATGTCTATCTTTTCCGAATACATAGAGGAGATCATGGAGGTATTCATGGATGACTTTTCGGTATATGGTTCCTCTTTCGATAATTGTTTGGCTAACCTTTCTCTAGTGCTACAACGTTGTGAAAACACTAATCTTGTTTTGAATTGGGAGAAGTTTCACTTTATGGTTAGTGAAGGAATTGTTCTAGGACACCTCGTTTCCAACCGAGGTATTGAGGTTGATCGAGCTAAGATCGAGACTATTGAGAAACTTCTTCCCCCTTGTTTGTTAAGGGTGTGCGGAGTTTTCTCAGGCATGCAGGTTTCTACAAGAGGTTCATCAAGGATTTCTCTAAAATCTCTAAACCACTCACTAATCTCTTGAATAAGGATGATGTTTTTAAGTTTTCGCATGAGTGCCTTGATGCTTTTTATAGGATAAAGGAAGTGTTGGTTACCGCTCCCATCATTCAACCTCCCAATTTGACCTTGCCCTTTGAGATCATGTGTGATGCTAGTGATGTGGCCGTAGGAGCGGTACTAGGACAAAAGAAGGACGGCCGGACAAACGCCGTTTACTATGCCAGCAAGACGCTAGATGAAGCTCAACTGAACTACGCCACCACCAAAAAGCAGCTTTTGGCAGTTGTATATGCATTTGAGAAATTTTGCTCTTACTTAGTGGGAGCGAAAGTTATTGTTTACACTGACCATGCAGCTATGCGTTACTTGCTTGCAAAGAAAGATGCAAAGTCGCGCCTTATTCGTTGGATTATCTTCCTTCAAGAGATTGATATAGAGATTCATGATAAGAAGGGATCCGAGAATTCTGTTGCGGATCACCTTAGCAGACTACCTTCCACCTTACTCGAGAAGGATGATCTACCCATTGACGATTCGTTTCCTAATGAGCACTTGCATTTGTTGGAATATTGGATGAAATCCTATGTTTCACCCCACGATGAAGATGAAGTATGGGGTGAGGACACCTTCCAGCTTGTTTGAGGATGACGTACGGTCCAGCTAGCGACCTTAAACCAAGCGCTTCTTGGGAGGCAACCCAAGATTTTGCTTTTTTCCCCTTTCTAGCTTTGTTTTAGATAGTTTACTTCGTTTTGTTTTTGCGTCCTCTAGACAGGAACCAGGTGCTTTCTAAGGAAGGATTACATCTCAAGAGCTACACTGAAAGAACAGAAGTTCGAAAAATTGAGAAGACGGAGCTTGACTGAGAAACATCTCGGGTGTAGTCATAGGACCTCGACCGAGATGTTCTTGGCCAACCGAGGTGACTAAGTCTGACATCCAGTTTGATACCTCGGTCCGCTCGGGACCCTCTCGACCGAGGTGTAATCAAATTTAGCGAGGGGTATAAAAGGCGCGACGGTTTCTCACTCTTTCACTTATTCACTTTCTACTCTCACCTCGACCGCGGCGGTCTCCAATTCCCAAATTCTCGATTCTTGCCCGTTTTCCACGTTTCTTGGCTCGATTTCACCGGAGGAAGCAAGAGATTCAATTTCCAAGCATCAAACAACAAGGAAAACGCTTCAAGATGCAGAATTTGGGGTATTTTGTTCTAAACCCTAACTCCTTCCTTCTTTTGTCGATTTTGAGCAGATCTGGCTTTGGTTGCCATTGTTTGTTGTTGAGAAAGATATACGTACCCCTTAGGAAGCTCTTGGTAGTGTTTTCGGGGGAAAAAGCTTACAGATTCAGAGTGCGATCGAACAACAATTCGCCTCGGTCCAGTCGATTGTGTCTCGGCCGAGGTGTTCTTAGGGCATCCGAGGTGTTCTTCGTAAAAAAAATGAGCAACAGATCTTATCGTTGGTTGGCCTTGAGGTATAGGCCTAGTAGTTCCCACCATTCTTCTCCTTCCTCTGCTTCTTATTTCTCCATTCGGGTGATCCATGAGCGTCACCGGACGGATTTTGATCATATTTGCGGACGTCCGATCGTTGCCCCGCACTTCCATCATGTTGATGCCTTTGAGTGCCTCCATGTGGTGGAGGACTTGAAGAAGATGATCTCCATGATCGGGCTGGAGGAATTCATGGATATATCTGAGCGTCGACTTATCTAAAGCCGACGATGGAGTTTGTTAATTCAGTGACATATGTGCCGGAGCGTCAAGGAATCAAGGACCGGCTGCTGAACAGGAACTACGTGGTTCCAATGGATCAATTTAGGGAGATATTTGGTTTCCCTACACATATAGTGACTGATTTTCCTTCCCGAGCAGTTGCTCGATGTTTCTGGGGCGAGATAGCCCATGTGACGGACCATAGTGACAGATGGAGGCCTGGAGATTCCCGGGAGCGTATTATCTTTCATCTTGCCTTCCACCTTGCTCACCGGATCTTCAGTGAGACACTTTTGGCACGTACTGAGATGCCCTAGGAGATCCGTCAGGGGGAGCTGTTGAGTCTATTCTGCATGGTGACTAGAGGAGGGCCGGACTTTGCTGCCATGTTGACAGATTATTTGCCCAAGATCAAGGGAAAGTCGAAGGGCGATATCTGTTGTGGTGGCCAGGTGACCCACATCGCCACTTCTATGGCTTTAGATCTTTCTAGTTGTACACTGTTTGCGGCTGCAAAGCCGTTGGGATTGTAGGAGATGATCACGAGATGCATTCTAGTTTCTCGTGGCCTTGGCACGCCTTACATTGCTATTCCATGGGAGACGACTGCACCAGAGGGGATTATGTGGTCATCCCAGTTTTCTGTCTTTGACCGTCAGTTCTGATCTGCTGCTTGGTTTCCTTGCATGCAGGATGCTAGAGACGCAGTTGACGACGACGACGACGATGATGACAATGATGATGATGATGATGATGATGATGATGAGGGGTATGATGGAGGAGCTGCCATGGAGACCGGTACTGATACCGGCGGCCGTAGTTTTCCCGTTGTTGACCTTGATGTCGAGGCAACAGAAGATGAGAGAGTAGCACCACCACCACCACCACCACCACCTCAGCGTAGATCCCGATGATTCAGAGATTCCGAGGCACACCAGCGGATTGATGACCTCACTGACTAGATGATAGATGCATACGCAACCCTGATAGTTGACATTCATGAGCGCTTCGCTGAGGAGCGTTGACATATTGAGGGATGGACGCATCAGATGATGGAGAGCCAACACTTCACTAGGCGGATGATGGAGATTCAGCATCAGAAGGTTATGGGCTATCCATTCGATCCATCCCAGCATCCCTCCATTCCACATCTACCACCGCAGCTGACGAGGATTAGATCTTCATGCATTTCTTTTATTTATTATGCAGTTCAACTAGGTTCGGTGAGTTTTCTGATTCCTTAGACTTATATTAGACCCATTGGGACAATGTGACCCAAGTATGGGGTATTTGGATGTATTATGTGATTTATGTGTATGACTTGTATGACTCTTGGATATTATGATCTTATTCTGATTTATTTGACTTTATGTGTTTATCTGTCATTACATGCATACATACAGGTTTTTGTTTGAGAAAAACATTGAAAACTGGTTTGAAAAAAAAAATTTGTTTGCCTCGACCGAGACGTTCATGGCCGATCGAGGACGAACACCTCGGATGATGCCAGAACACCTCGACCGAGATGGGCTTTTAACTGAAAGGTTTTCGAAACATTTTATGCTTCTATTCTGGATATGACCTCGATGAAGATTGTCTTTTGCACATTGGTTTTGAAATCTTTACATGTGATAACACGATTTATGACGTTAGTTTAGGCACTCATTTAGATAGTTTTTCCGCTCATTCATGCATGGTTTGCACTAGTTCGTGACAATTTGCACTTAATTCATGTATGTTGTCGAGATAGACGTCTACACAGACTTTTGCATGTTTTGTAGGTATTTTGGGAGCTTAATCGATACGTTCGAGGATCATTCCTCGTGATGACACACTTCGGGACCCATTGGGAAGCAAGATAGGAGCAAGGGAGAACACATGGGACCTTGTTGGTGCATGCCTTGCACCAACTCGTGGTTTGATGATCCATAAAAGTCTGAATCACAAAAACCACGGCCATTGGGACTTCCACGGGCGTGGAAATAGGCCGTGGTTCTTCCTGCACAGCTATGACAACTGTCCCACGATCTCCATAACCGACCCTTGCCCTTGATGGTGAATAAGAAGTGGTCCTGCAGGCTGTTGAGGGCAAACCCCATCATTTCATTCTCTTCCACACTCTCACCATTGGATTAGAGCGATTCTTGGAGAAGAAGAAACACTCTCATTGGGAGAAGAAGAAGAAGCACACTAGTCTCTTAGTTTTCATAAATTTTGAGTGGTTTTGAGTGAGTTTTGTGAAAGACATTTGCTAGAGTTGTAAGAAACGATTCGAACCTTCTTTTGAAGGGTTGTAAGTCCTTCTTGAACTTTGATTCAACTTAGTTTTCTTGCTCTATTTGTTTCATCTCTCTTTCATTTCATCCTCTTGATATGGACTCCATGATTGTATGCTTGATGAGTTTGATTATTGAGATGCATGTTGTTGGCTAAATAGAGGGTAAAGATATGATGGTTATGGCTTGGACTATGATAGGATAGACTTAAACGTACCTTTGGATGATTTGTTTGCTCAAACCTAGCCTCTGTTGTAAATCACGGCCTGTTCTAGTAGGTTCCACGGACGTGGAAGTGATGAGCTGCCCATGATTTCGTCTGACTTGGTTGTATTGATAAATCTAAGTGTTAGGTTGTTAGATTGTTGAAATTCTAGTGTTTATTGAGCTAGATCTATCCTAGGGTGACCTAGTGTTAGCAACTAAGTGTGAGAAGAGAACTATCCTGTGATTCTTGCCCTTAGAGACCGAAGATGATGAACTCTAGGTAGTAGTGAGCCTCATAAGCCGCTATTGGACTGAGTGTGCTAGGATTGATGTTTAGGACTTGCCTTCCCGAGACTTACCCGGTAAGGAGAGGTTAGACACCTAGATGACAATCCGGTTTGTGTAAAATTCCTATTCTTAGACTCTTTGAGACTTACCCGGTGATGAGACCTTAGGAACGGACTAGTGGACCATGAGACCTACCCGGTGATTGATCCGGATTTAGAAACACCCACTCCCAACATGCTATAGTTAATCCAAGGAATGACTAGATAGCTTGAGTCTTATGCCATAACCGCAATTTCTAACCCCTAGAATCCTCTTTTCTATCTTTGATTACCTATCTCGTGTTTGCTTGTTTATTTGTGTTACTAGCTTAGTTGTTTGTCAATCTTGCATGATTTGTGATCTTTGATTGATCACCTCAAAAAACCAAACCAAAAACATTGAGATTTTCATTTCTTTATTTCTTTCTTTTTTTCTTGGTCTAGATCTTCACTATCCTTAGTCACTATTGACTCAATTTCACCTTAGTCTTTGTGTTTGACCTCAGAATACTAACCATACTACAAAACGACCCATACATTATGGGTTCGCTAGGATTTAGGAAAAATATATCGAGTTATAAATTTAAGACTTTTGCATGTCACAATCTTAGCGTAACAAGTTTTTGGCGCCATTGCCGGGGTCTAGGTCTAGATTGAGTCATTTTGTGATTGTTTATAGTGTAGGTCTTTCTTGTTGCTTTTGATCTTGTTTGGATTGTGTCTTTGCATTTTCAGGACATCTCTCATCCTTTAGGTGTATGCGAAGATCTCGTGGCAAGGATTTAGCTCCATTCGACCCCGAACCGGAGAAAACCCGTAAAGCTAGATCTAAGAACATTAAGAAGAAGAAGGAGATGGCAACAAGAGATCTTCTAGCTGAGTTGGATGAGGCTTTAGAGCAAATTAGGTTAATAGATGAGCTCTTAGAGAATGAAAGGAGACTTGCCAATGAGAGGCAAGAAGCAACTAGGAGGGAGATTGAAGAGATTAGGCAAGCTCTTGTGCAAAGATAGCTTAATCGTCAACAACCTCCACCTCCACCACAACCGCAGCCGGCGGTTAATATTCGGGTTATTCCCATTGCTATTGAGGAGCCACAAACGTTAGGGCAACGTATGGATCCGGCTCAAAGAGCACACCGTCCGGGTGTGAACCGCAACCCATGGTTATGAGCTCCGCCCTCAAGTTCTACAAATGATCCGGCATAATCAATTTGGAGGGATGGAAGAAGAGTCTCCTCATCAACATTTGATGAACTACGAGATATTGATGGAGACTCTAAGGCCGCCTAGGTTGGAAAACAACAACCATAAGCTTAGGGATTTTTCCTTCTCACTTAAGGATAAAGCCTTGGCTTGGTACCAATCGATTCCACTAGGGCGAGTAAGTACTTGGGAGGAGATGACAACCGAGTTCTTGACTAAGTTCTTCCCACCATCCAAGACTACCGAGCTAAGAGGGAAGATCAATGCCTCTGTAATGAAGGATAGAGAAAGCCTGTTCAAGTCTTGGGAGAGGTTCAAAGACCTCCTCCTACATTGTCCACACCATGGTATACCGAAAATAGAGCTTTTGGAGATCTACTACAAGGGACTTGATGAAGATAACCAATTCAAGCTTCAATCTCTCTCCGGTGGGACTTTTATGGAAAATAATGTGGATGAAGCTTGAGAATTTGTGATAACACGATTTATGACTTAGGTTTAGGTAATCATTTAGATAGATTTCTCACTCATTCATGCATGGTTTAGCACTAATTCGCGACGTTTGCATTCAATTCATGTAATTTGTCGAGATAGACGTCTACACGGACTTGTGCATTGCTCTGTAGGTATTTCGGGGGTCTTTTGGACATTAACCGATACATTCGAGGGCCAAGCCTCATGGTGATACACATCCAAAGCTTTGGAGGAGCATAATTGGAGCAACAAAGGACACAAAGACCCTTGTTGGTGCAAGCAATGGAGCAACTCATGGCTAGATGATAACATGATTTATGGATTAGTTTTAGGCAATCATTTAGATAGAATTCTCGCTCATTCATGCATGTTTAACATTAGTTCGAGACGTTTTGCACTCAATTCATGTATTTTGCCGAGATAGACGTCTACACGGACTTGTGCGCGTTTTGTAGGTATTTCGGGAGATTAGGAGCTAAAACGATGCGTTTGAGGATCGTTCATCTAGATGACACACCCTCGGACTCATTAGGACACAAGCTAAGGGCTAAGGAGGACTCATGGAACTTTGCAAACACTAGCCATGCACCAAATCACAGCTTAACGATCCAAGGCGAAGTTTCTGCACAGAATCACGGTTATCTGACACTCCACGGCCGTGGAATCAACCGTGGATTTTGCCAGATTCTTGTGACAGCTGTGCCACGACTCTCATGGCCAGCTCATGCAAGTTTGTTATAAAAGTGGTCCTTCATGGGGTGTGAGAGGCAGCTGGGAGTAGTTTGGAGCAGCTCATCCATTATCCATTTCTCTCTAACAAATATATTCTCTCAACAAGAAGTTTTTCTAGAAAGGAAAGTGTCAAGGAGAAGAAGAAGAGTTCCATTGAAGAGGAGGAGAAGAACACACACCATAGTTTTCTTGTATTTCGGATTTTGATTCTAGAATTTTAAGAATCATTTGAACCTTCCCTTGGAAGGATTGTAAGTCATTCTAATCCTATTTTCAGCTTGGTTTTGTTTTAAGTTCATTTGTTCATCTCTTTCCCCTCATTATCTTGCAATGAATGTTATGATTTTATGTTTGTTTGTTTCGATTTCCATTATGAATGTTGTAGGCTAAATTGTGGTTCTAGGGTAAGGAAAGGATGGTTATTGCTAGGGCTATGATAGGACGGACTTAGATTTACCTTTAGATGACTTTTGTTTATGAACGTAGTGGCTGTTAGAAATCACGGGTAGTTCTTGTCTGACCACGGCCGTGGTTTAGATAGAACAAACCGTGATTTTCCCTGGTTCGAAGGATCTTGCCTTAGATCTATAGAATGTTGAAATCTTAAGTGTTTGTTGAATTTAACCTACCCTAGGGTAACCTAGTGTAGTGACTAAGTGTTAGGAGAGACTTACCCGGTAATCCTTGCTCTTAGATTTTAAAGATAACAACCCTTAGGTAGTGGTGAGCCTAATAAGCCGCCATTGGATTAGATGTGCTAGGATAGTTGTTTAGGACTTCCCTTTCCAAGACTTACCCGGTATGGATAGGTTAGACCCCTAATTAACAATCCGGTTTGTGTAGAATTCCTATCCTTAGGTTCTTAAAGACTTACCCGGTAATGAGACCTTAGGAGTGGACTAGTTGGACCATGAGACCTACCCGGTAATTGATCTCAAATTAGATACACTTAATACCAACATATCATAGTTAATCCAAAGAATGAATAGATAACTTGAGTCCTATGCCATAACCGGAACTTCCAACCCCTAGAATCCGTCTTTTCTTTCTTTGATCATTATCTTGTTTAGCTTGTTTATTTGTGTTGATGCTTACTTTAGTTTGATTGTTTTGCATGAATTGTGATCTTTGATTGATCACCAAAAAACAACTAAAACATTTGAGATTTTCATCTTTATTTCCTCTTTTCTTTCAACCTAGATCTTTACTAAACTCAATCACGAATCAAATCAATTTCACCTTAGTCTTTGTGTTCGACCTCGGAATACTAACCCTTCTACAAACGTCCCGTACACTTCGGGTTTCGCTAGGTAGTTAGGATTTAGTTCGAGTTATAAATTTAAAACCCATTTGCGCATCACGATCTTAGCGTAACAAGTTTTTGGCGCCGTTGCCGGGGACTAGGTCTAGATTGAGTCTATTTCGTGATTGTTTCTAGTGTAGAACTTTCTTGTTGCTTTTGATCTCTTTTTGGTTTGTGTCTTTGCTTTTCAGGACATCTATTACTCTTTAGGTGTATGCGAAGATCTCGTGGCAAGGATTTAGCTCCATTCGATCCCGAACCGGAGAAAACCCTTCGATCTAGATCCAAGAACATCCGAAAAGAGAAAGAGATGGCCGGAAGAAACCTCCAAGCTGAGTTGGATGAAGCCTTAGAGCAAATAAGGCTAATAGATGAGCTCTTGGAGGAAGAAAGGAGACTTGCCAATGAGAGGCAAGAGGAAACTAGGAGGGAGATTGAGGAGATTAGGCAAGCCCTTGTTCAAGGAGAGCTTAATCGCCGACAACCTCCACCTCCTCCACCACAACCGCAGCCGGCGGCTAATGTTAGGGTTGTTCCCATTGCTATTGAGGAGCCACAAACCCTAGGGAGACGTATGGATCCGGCACAAAGAGCACACCGACCGGGTGTGAACTTAGGACCGCGACTCACAACTATGAGCTCCGCCCTCAAGTTCTACAAATGATCCGGCATAATCAATTTGGAGGGATGGAAGGAGAGTCTCCTCATCAACACTTGATGAATTATTAGATCTTGATGGAGACTCTTAGACCGCCAAGATTGGAGAGCAACAACCATAAGCTTAGGGCTTTTTCCTTCTCTCTTAAGGACAAAGCCTTGGCTTGATATCAATCTATTCCACAAGGGCGAGTTGGTACTTGGGAGGAGATGACAACCGAGTTTTTGACTAAGTTCTTCCCACCTTCCAAGACCACCGAGTTAAGAGGGAAGATCAATGCCTTCGTGATGAAGGATAGAGAGAGTTTATTCAAGTCTTGGGAGAGGTTCAAGGATCTCCTCCTTAATTGTCCACACCATGGCATACCAAAAATTGAGCTATTGGAGATCTACTTCAAAGGACTTGATGAAGATAGCCAATTCAAGCTCCAATCTCTTTCCGGTGGGACATTTATGGAGAAGCATGTAAATGAAGCTTGGGAGTTTGTGGAGAAGCAAGCTCTAGTGATTGAGAAATACTCCCATAGGAAGAGTGAAGGGAGAAAGGTGGGAGCATATGAGGTGAGTGAAGTCACCATGAGCAATTTCAAGCTTGACGCCATCAACAATGAGTTGAAGTCCTTGAGGGAGTTGTGTGCTACAACTTTGAAGAACCAAGCAACTCCTCAAGTGCTTCCACAAGCCAACTTGTCTTCCAAGGAGGAGGATGTGAGTTATATGGGAAGGGGCAACTTCAACAATTACCAAGGCCCAAGGAGTTTCAACAACAACCGGCAATTCAACAATTACCTACCCAACCACAACCATCCCGGGTTTTCTTACTCTAACCCGGATGGAGCCTTGAACCCTCCCGCTTCCACAAGCACGACTCCACCACCAAGAGCTTCACAAGAACCTCCTCCCGGATTTACTGAACCTCCAAAGGATAGAACCAAAATAATGTTTGAGCAATTGCTAGGAAGGTTGAGTGGTCTTGAGAGCACCGTGACCTCAATCTCTAAGGCTCAAAAGGTTTTGGAAGCACAAGTGTTCCAAAAGGCGGGTGAAGCGCATAGAGATCCGGGAAAGTTCCCGGAAGGACCGAAGACAACCCAAGAGGCCAAGTGTTGGCTATTACAACAAGGAGTGGGTTGAGTATGAAAGATCCT
This sequence comes from Fagopyrum esculentum, assembly GCA_033239045.1. NCBI lineage: Eukaryota > Viridiplantae > Streptophyta > Magnoliopsida > Caryophyllales > Polygonaceae > Fagopyrum > Fagopyrum esculentum. The sequence goes on along the minus strand of BSUD01000008.1, from coordinate 23,017,634 downwards.
TTGCCCAAGGACAATGCTAAGGGAAAGAAAGTAGTGGTAGAAGAGGGAAGAGTGCAAGAAGATGGAGGCAAGAGCAAGGATGTAGAGCCAACCTATGTGGCACCGCCTCCATACAAGCCACCACTACCGTTTCCACAATCAAGAGCAAGAGCTCGTTTGGACAATCACTTTGGTAAGTTCCTTGAACTAATGTCCAAATTACATATTAACATTCCGTTCATGGATGCCATTTTAGGAATGCCGGCAAATGACAAGTTTTTGAAGGAAATACTCTCCAACAAAAGGAAGTTGGAGGAGTATGGGGAGATAAGAATGACCAAGAGATCCTCGGAATTGATCCAAACCATGAAGGAGGAAATGCCTCTCAAGCTAAGGGATCCGGGCTCTTTTTGCGTCCCAATAGGAGTGGGAGATGTGAAGTACGAGATCCTTTATGATCTAGGAGCGAGTGTAAGCATCATATTGCTTGCACTTTGCAACAAGGTCGGGCTAGGAGAGCCGAAACCGGTCAAGATGACCCTCTATATGGCGGACCGTTCTATCACTCATCCGGTTGGGATTCTAGAGGACATTCCAGTGCAACTAGGAGGATTCTATGTTCCGATTGATTTTGTGGTCTTGGACATTCCGGCGGATTATCCGGTTCCCATCATCTTAGGAAGACCCTTCCTAGCCACCTCCGGATGCCTAGTGAATTGCAAGAATGGAACTCTCTCCTTCAACATTGGAGAAGAGAACATCAAGTTCAAGTTGTCCACAATGACGAAAGGGCCAGCCCTTGATGAAGATCTCTTCAACATAGTCGAACAAGAGGAATCTAGGGAAATTGTGAGCTCGATCTTAATCAAGGATCCCTTGGAGAAGGTTCTTACCTAGAGTATGATGGAAGAAGGTGTTGAGGAGGCTTGCAATGAAGAGATCAAGGCCTTGGAAGCCTTGGAAGAGGAGCCAAGAGTTGGATTTGAAAGCCACAAAGAGGTGTTGAACATCTGCAAGTTCCACGGTCGAGATTTATGTTCCACGGCCGTCAAACTTTCTGGAAAACTCCGAGAAGCAAGTTTGGCAAGAACCACGGCCGTGGAAGTTGGGCAAGCCGTGATTCCAACCGTGGATTTCCCTGGACCAGTCCTTGATGATGATCAAGCTTTTAGGAGCCATGAGGAGTCTTCATTTGCTTTGGACTCATCTCATCCAACCTTATTTGGAACATCTTCAACCGATAAAGGTCCTCCTCAACTTGAACTTAAACCCCTCCCCTCTCATTTAAAGTATGCATTTCTTGGTGAAAATTCTTCATATCCGGTGATTGTTAATGCATGCTTGAGTGATGATGAACTTGCTAAGTTGTTGCAAGAACTGAGATTGAATAGGAAAGCCATTGGATACACTATTGATGATTTGGTTGGCATTAAGCCTTCTTTGTGCATGCATAAGATAATGATGGAAGATAACCACAAACCCTCTATTGAACATCAAAGGAGATTGAATCCTATAATGAAAGAGGTAGTCAAAAAGGAAATCATTAAGTTGCTAGATGCAGGAATTATCTACCCTCTCTCGGATAGTAAGTGGGTTAGTCCCGTTCATGTAGTTCCTAAGAAGGGTGGGATGACCGTAGTAACTAATGAGAACAATGAACTAATCCCGACTAGGACGGTTACGGGGTGGAGAATGTGCATCGATTGTAGGAAATTGAACATGGCCTCTAGGAAAGATCACTTCCCTCTCCCCTTCATTGACCAAATGCTAGAAAGGTTAGCTCAACACTCTCATTTTTGCTATCTAGATGGCTATAGTGGATTCTTCCAAATCCCTATCCACCCCGATGACCAAGAGAAAACAACCTTTACATGTCCATGGGGTACTTTTGCATATAGGAGAATGTCATTTGGGTTGTGTAATGCACCCGCCACCTTCCAAAGGTGTATGATGGCTATCTTTTCGGAATACATAGAAAATATCATGGAAGTGTTTATGGATGATTTCTCGGTTTATGGTTCTTCCTTTGATAATTGCTTGGCTAACTTGTCATTAGTATTGCAAAGATGCGAGGAGACAAATCTTGTCCTGAATTGGGAAAAATGCCACTTCATGTTAAGTGAAGGCATTGTGTTAGGACACTTGGTGTCCAACCGTGGCATTGAGGTTGATAGGGCCAAAATTGAAATGATAGAGAAGTTGCCGCCACCTACCTCGGTGAAGGGGGTAAGGAGTTTCTTAGGGCATGCCGGTTTTTACCGGAGGTTTATCCAAGATTTCTCTAAAATTTCTAAGCCTCTCACTAACCTACTTATGAAGGATGTTGATTTTGTCTTTTCCAAGGATTGTCTCGAAGCTTTTTGTAGGTTGAAGAACGCCTTGATCTCCGCACCTATCATGCAACCTCCGGATTGGAGTCTACCATTCGAGATCATGTGCGATGCAAGCGATGTAGCCGTAGGGGCTGTTTTGGGGCAAAGGAAAGAAGGGCGCACTCATGCCATTTATTATGCTAGCAAGACGCTAGATGATGTCCAACTCAATTATGCTACCACCGAGAAGGAGTTGTTGGCGGTGGTGTATGCATTTGAGAAGTTCCGCTCATACCTTGTTGGAGCGAAGGTCATAGTTTATACGAATCATGTTGCGATCCGTTATCTACTTACAAAGAAGGATGCCAAACCAAGGTTGATTCGGTGGATCCTTCTTCTTCAAGAGTTTGATTTAGAGATACGAGATAAGAAGGGATCCGAGAACTCCGTGGAGGATCACCTTAGTAGATTGCCTCCATTAGAGCTTGGAAGAGATGACATTCCAATTGATGACTCATTCCGAGATGAGCAATTGCAAATAATGGAGGAATGCTTGTTCCAAGTGTCTAGAGGGAATGAGCCATGGTATGCCGACATTTTGAATTACTTAGTGTGTGAGGAAGTGCCTCCCGGATTGACATATGCACAAAGAAAGAAGTTCTTCAATGATGTGAGGCATTACTATTGGAGTGAGCCACTCTTGTTCAAGAAAGGCCCGGATTGGATGTTTAGAAGATGCATACCGGAAGATGAAGTGGAGAGTGTGATCCGGCATTGTCACTCCTTACCATGTGAAGGCCATGCTAGCTCACACAAGACGTGTGCAAAGGTATTGTAATCCGGTTTTTATTGGCCTAACTTGTTCAAAGATGTGCAAGGTTTTGTAGCGGCATGTGATGCTTGCCAAAGGACGGGCAACATCTCAAGAAGGAACGAAATGCCCTTGAACAACATCCAAGAAGTGGAGATTTTTGATGTGTGGGGTGTGGACTTTATGGGACCATTCCCTTCTTCATGTGGCAATCTCTTCATCCTATTGGCGGTGGACTATGTGTCAAGATGGGTAGAGGCAATCGCCTCTCCTACAAATGATGCCAAGGTGGTGGTGCGGTTCTTCAACTGGGTGATCTTCCCTAGGTTTGGAACACCAAGGGTGATCATTTGTGATGGAGGAAAGCACTTCACGAATAGGAACTTTGGAGCGCTTTTGGCTAAGTATGGGGTGACTCACAAGGTGGCAACACCTTACCATCCCCAAACTAGTGGCCAAGTGGAGATCTCCAACGGGGAGATCAAGGCCATCCTTGAGAAGACGGTGTCTAGGACTAGAAAGGATTGGGCTATGAAGCTCAATGACGCATTGTGGGCATATAGGACCGCCTTCAAGACACCGATTGGCACCACTCCTTACAAGTTGGTCTATGGTAAGTCTTGCCATCTTCCGGTAGAGATGGAGCATAGAGCTTATTGGGCCATTAAGTGGCTAAATTTTGATCTCAAAGCGGCGGGAGAAAAGAGATTGCTTGATTTGAATGCCCTCGAGGAGATCCGGTTGGACACTTATGAGAATGCCCGGATCTACAAGAGAGAACCAAAAGATGGCATGACAAGAGGATCATCCCCAAAGAGTTGAGTGAAGGAGATCTTGTCCTTCTCTTCAACTCAAGGCTAAGGCTCTTTCCCGGAAAGCTCAAATCAAGATGGACCGGGCCATATGTGGTGAAGAAGATCTTTCCCCGTGGAGCTATTGAGATAGGAGGGGAGCATTGTGGGAATTTTAAAGTGAATGGGCACCGCTTGAAGAAGTATATTCCGGGAGCTACATGATTGCCCCGCTTCACCTCGAGCAGACGCCCCCGAGTTTGGTCAAGCTAATGACCTTAAAGAAGCGCTTGGTGGGAGGCAACCCATTGGTAACATTTTCTCTTTTTAGTTTTGTTTTCATTTTTAGATTTTTCTATCCTTGTGTGTGTTTTGTCTACTTTGTGTGTGTGCTAGAACATTAGTGGCATTGGAGGCCTTGTTTGACATAGGAATGATGATGATGAAACCCTCATCAATTATGGGTGGAGCGGACTTGGAACTTGGACGGCTAGCGGTGCCTAGCGCGGGTTCTAAAGCTTTGATGGATGCTTAGAGCTCTCTACCATGGTTGATAGGATCATCAAACATCAATTCGCTATTGAACAATCCCGAATACCATAGCAAACAATTTTACATTGTGAGAACCTTCTTTCACTCTCTTTACTTTTATACCACATTGGGGACAATGTGTTTCTAAGTATGGGGTGGGGTTTGCATGACCCTTTGCATGATGAGCATCTAGGATAGTTTAAAATCTTTACATGTCTTGCATTGTACATACTTAAATCGAAAATACCATAAAAATCAGAAAATTTTAAAATTTTTTTTGTGCTTTCTAGGCTTGGATATGACCCTAATGATGAATCTTGTCTTGTGAATTGGCTATGGATGGCCTCATGTGTTAGGATTAATGAACGCATATGTGGACTTGAACTACTTCTCTTGAAATTCTATGAATGATTTGTGACCATGATGTTTGCCTAGAAAGGATTGAGTAGTGAAAATCGAAATTACATGATAGTTCTTGCATACCGTCTAGGAATGAATGAGGCAATTCAATCTTTCTCTACTCCTCATCTTAATCATGATTGCTTGAGCACCTCAATTGAGATAAATTTGACCTCTTTTAACCCATCCGGGAATAGGAGCATGCTAGTGTGTTGATGTGTGCAAAAAGCAAGTGTGGGGTGAAGTTGTTGATGAAAAGAATATCATGCATAAAATGCTGAATTTGTTGTGAAAGTGTAGCCAAAATATAAGTTTGGGGACATTGGTTTAAATGACAAGTAACTCGGTACACTTCACATAATCGGGTGTTGGTGCCTTGCCAAAATCAAATGAACCAATAGTCCTAACGAGCTTTGGTATGTGTGCCCGGTGTGGATGCACCTCAAAAACTAAGAAAAAACCTGAGGACGGCTAATCACCAAGGTTTCGGCTCTTGTACACCAATGCCATTGTCTCTAAAATAAGTCAAAGTAAAAGAAAAGAAAGAAAATATAGAGGAAAATATACACTTGGGGGTAGTTGATCGAGGACAAGGATGTGAAGTTAGTTCCGTTCCCGGATTAGCATCACATAACCTAGAAATCCCCACTGAATCACTACATTTCTTGGCCCTTTTATCTCACAAGACCTTATGACCTATTCGCATGTTTGTAAGACTTAGTAGTTTAGATTTGATGTACTCTTGATCTTCTTGACTTCTTCATCTTTACATTTCATGCATACCTTTGAGTTAAGTACAATTGTCTTTCCATGCTTTCATTTGTTTGATGCATGATTGCTTGTCCTTAGCCATGAAACATGACTTTAAAGGTGATCCAATAGTAGAAGCACAAACCCAAAAAGATTTTTGCCATTTTTCTGCATACATAAATCATGTCATCTCTTAAATCTATAGTTGGGAATTTGCTCGGGGACGAGCAAACCTTAAGTATGGGGTATTTTGATAACACGATTTATGGATTAGTTTTAGGCAATCATATAGATAGAATTCTCGCTCATTCATGCATGTTTAACATTAGTTCGAGACGTTTTGCACTCAATTCATGTATTTTGCCGAGATAGACGTCTACACATACTTGTGCGCGTTTTGTAGGTATTTCGGGAGATTAGGAGCTAAAACGATGCGTTTGAGGATCATTCATCTAGATGACACACCCTCGGACTCATTAGGACACAAGCTAAGGGCTAAGGAGGACTCATGGAACTTTGCAAACACTAGCCATGCACCAAATCACAGCTTAACGATCCAAGGTAAAGTTTCTGCACAGAATCACGGTTATCTGACACTCCACGGCCGTGGAATCAACCGTGGATTTTGCCAGATTCTTGTGACAGCTGTGCCACGACTCTCATGGAAAGCTCATGCAAGTTTGTTATAAAAGTGGTCCTTCATGGGGTGTGAGAGACAGCTGGGAGTAGTTTGGAGCAGCTCATCCATTATCCATTTCTCTCTAACAAATATATTCTCTCAATAAGAAGTTTTTCTAGGAAAGAAAGTGTCAAGGAAAAGAAGAAGAGTTCCATTGAAGAGGAGGAGAAGAACACACACCATAGTTTTCTTATATTTCGGATTTTGATTCTAGAATTGTAAGAATCATTTGAACCTTCCCTTGGAAGGATTGTAAGTCATTCTAATCCTATTTTCAGCTTGGTTTTGTTTTAAGTTCATTTGTTCATCTCTTTCCCCTCATTATCTTGCAATGAATGTTATGATTTTATGTTTGTTTGTTTCGATTTCCATTATGAATGTTGTAGGCTAAATTGATGTGGTTCTACGGTAAGGAAAGGATGGTTATGGCTAGGGCTATGATAGGACGGACTTAGATTTACCTTTGGATGACTTTTGTTTATGAACGTAGTTGCTGTTAGAAATCACGGGTAGTTCTTGTCTGACCACGGCCGTGGTTTAGATAGAACAAACCGTGATTTTCCCTGGTTCGAAGGATCTTGCCTTAGATCTATAGAATGTTGAAATATTAAGTGTTTGTTGAGTTTAACCTACCCTAGGGTAACCTAGTGTAGTGACTAAGTGTTAGGAGAGACTTACCCGGTAATCCTTGCTCTTAGATTTTAAAGATAACAACCCTTAGGTAGTGGTGAGCCTAATAAGCCGCCATTGCATTAGATGTGCTAGGATAGTTGTTTAGGACTTCCCTTTCCAAGACTTACCCGGTAAGGATAGGTTAGACCCCTAATTAACAATCCGGTTTGTGTAGAATTCCTATCCTTAGGGTCTTAAAGACTTACCCGGTAATGAGACCTTAGGAGTGGACTAGTTGGACCATGAGACCTACCCGGTAATTGATCCCAAATTAGATACACTTAACCCCAACATATCATAGTTAATCCAAAGAATGAATAGATAACTTGAGTCCTATGCCATAACCGGAACTTCCAACCCCTAGAATCCGTCTTTTCTTTCTTTGATCATTATCTTGTTTAGCTTGTTTATTTCTGTTGATGCTTAGTTTAGTTTGATTGTTTTGCATGAATTGTGATCTTTGATTGATCACTAAAAACCAACTAAAACATTTGAGATTTTCATTTCTTTATTTCCTCTTTTCTTTCAACCTAGATCTTTACTAAACTCAATCACGAATCAAATCAATTTCACCTTAGTCTTTGTGTTCGACCTCGGAATACTAACCCTTCTACAAATGTCCCGTACACTGCGGGTTTCGCTAGGTAGTTAGGATTTAGTTCGAGTTATAAATTTAAAACCCATTTGCGCATCACGATCTTAGCGTAACACTAGATGATTATAGCATGCTTCTGTTGAAGAAAATCGACCTACACCCAGTAAAATCGGCCGATTTTTCCTACTGGGTCGATTTTTGGGCCTTTGACAACTTAAGCCACGTGTCCCACGATCTCTTGATCCGGCCTTGCTCTTGGTGGAGAATATAAGTGGTCCTGCAAGCTGTTGTTGGGCATCTCTCCTCTCCCACATTTTCTCATTCACAGCTCATCCATTGGAGGAAAGACTGGGAGGAGAAGAAAAAGCTCTCAAAGATTGAAGGAAGAAGAAGAACACCTTTCTAGGAGTGATAGTGAGGTTTTGAGTGATTTTGAGTTATTTTTGTAGTCTTGGATTGAAGAACTATTGCAAGGATTGTTAGGAATGTTTTGGATCTTCATTTAAGAGTTTGTAAGTCTTGCTACAACTTAGATTCAGCTGAGATTTATTGATTTTACTTGCTTATCTTTCATTATTCATCTATGAGAACCATGTATGCTTGTATAATGATTTTGGATCTTGATATGCATACTATTTGCTAGTTTATTGTGATCCTGGAGTGATGGATTGATGGTTATGGATAGGGTGATGATAGAATGGACTTATATGTTAGTTTAGGATGATTTGTATGCACCAAACCCAAACCAGTCAAAAAAATCGTCCTGTTCTTCATGATAGATCGTCCGATTTAGCTGTAGAACAGCCCGATTTATTCTCCTGTTGCTCTCTAATTAATGAATCTGTATGTTAGGGTGTTTGGTTGTTTAAATCCTAGTGTTTGTTAAGCATAATTTAGCTTAGGATCACCTAATGCTATCAATCTAAGTGAGGGAAGAGATCTACCCGATGATTTCCGACCTTAGATACCTAAGATGATGAATACTAGGTAGTAGTGAGCCTCATAAGCCGCTATTGGATCGAGTGTGCTAGGATTGTTGCTTGAGACTTCCCTATTCCGAGACTTACCCAGTAAGGAGAGGGTTACCCCTTGAGTAGTATCCGGTTTGTGTAGAATTCCCTACTTTAACCCCTTGAGACCTACCCGGCAATAGGAGTTTGATGCGGGACTAGTGAAGTGAGAGACCTACCCGGTAATTGCTTCCATTAGTTAAACACTCTTCCCCAACACCGCAGCTTGTCCTTAGAATCCTTAGAACCTTGAATCCGATGCCATAACCGGAAATCTTGACCTCTAGAATCCACTTTTCTCTCTTGATCACTTACTTGTGTTTTGAGTTACTTGTTTACCTTGCTAGCTTGAGTTGTTAGATTGTTTTATTATGTTGCTTGAATTGTGATCTTTGCTTGATCACCACAAAAACCAACCAAAAACATCATGATTTTCATTTCTTTATTCCTTTCTCCTTTCTTAGACTAGATCTACACTATCTATGACCATTGTTTGACTCGATTTCACCTTAGTCTTTGTGTTCGACCTCGGAATACTATCCCTACTACAAACGTCCCGTACACTGCGGGTTCGCTAGGAGTTAGGATAAATATAACGAGTATAAATTTAAAGCTTATTGCGATTCACACACACATCCTGAGCGTAACAAGTTTTTGGCGCCGTTGCCGGGGACTAGGTCTAGATCGAGTCATTTTGTGATTGTTTATAGTGTAGATCTTTCTTGTTGCTTTTGATCTCTCTTTGGTTTGTGTCTTTGCTTTTCAGGACATCTCTCACTCTTTAGGTGTATGCGAAGATCTCGTGGCAAGGATTTAGCTCCATTCGATCCCGAACCGGAGAAAACCCTTAGATCTAGATCCAAGAGCATCAAAAAGGGAAGAGAGATGGCCGGAAGAGATCTCCAAGCTTAATTGGATGAAGCCTTAGAGCAAATAAGGCTAAGAGATGAGCTCTTGGAGGAAGAAAGGAGACTTGCCAATGAGAGGCAAGAAGCAACTAGGAGGGAGATTGATGAGATTAGGCAAGCCCTTGTACAAGGAGAGCTTAATCGTCAACAACCTCCACCTCCTCCACTACCACAACCGCAGCCGGCGGCAAATGTTAGGGTTGTACCCATTGCTATTGAAGAGCCACAAACTTTGGGGAGACGTATGGATCCGGCACAAAGAGCACACCGTCCGGGTGTGAACTTAGGAGATCCCGCAGCCCACAACTACGAACTCCGCCCTCAAGTTCTACAAATGATCCGGCATAATCAATTTGGAGGGATGGAAGGAGAGTCTGCTCATCAACACTTGATGAACTATGAGATTTTGATGGAGACTCTTAGACCGCCTAGATTGGAGAACAACAACCATAAGCTTAGGGCTTTCTCCTTCTCTCTTAAGGACAAAGCCTTAGCTTGGTATCAATCTATTCCACAAGGGTGAGTTGGTACTTGGGAGGAGATGACAACCGAGTTTTTGACTAAGTTCTTCCCACCTTCCAAGACTACCGAATTAAGAGAGAAGATCAATGCCTTCGTGATGAAGGATAGAGAGAGCTTGTTTAAGTCTTGGGAGCGATTCAAAGACCTTCTCCTAGATTGTCCACACCATGGCATACCGAAAATTGAGCTGTTGGAAATCTACTTCAAGGGACTTGATGAAGATAGCCAATTCAAGCTTCAATCTCTTTCCGGTGGGACTTTCATGGAGAAGCATGTGGATGATGCATGGGAGTTTGTAGAGAAGCAAGCTCTAGTGATTGAGAAATACTCCCATAAGAAGAGTGAAGGGAGAAAGGCGGGAGCATATGAGGTGAGTGAAGTCACCATGAGCAATTTCAAGCTTGACGCCATCAACAATGAGTTGAAGTCCTTGAGGGAGTTGTGTGCTACAACTTTGAAGAATCAAGCAACTCCTCAAGTGCTTCCACAAGATAATTTGTCTTCCAAGGAGGAAGATGTGAATTACATGGGAAGGGGCAATTACAACAACTATCAAGGCCCAAGGAACTTCAACAACAACCGGCAATTCAACAATTACCGGCCCAACCATAACCATCCCGGGTTTTCTTACTCTAACCCGGATGGAGCCTTGAACCCTCCCACTTCCACAAGCACAACTCCACCACCAAAGGCTTCACAAGAACCTCCACCGGGATTCACTCAACCTCCAAAGGATAGAACCGAAATGATGTTTGAACAATTGCTTGGAAGGTTGAGTGGTCTTGAGAGCACGGTGACTTCCATCTCTAAGGCCCAAAAGGTGTTGGAAGCACAAGTGTTCCAAAAAGCAGGTGAAGCCCATAGAGATCCGGGAAAGCTTCCCGGAAGGACCGAGGATAACCCAAGAGGCCAAGTGTTGGCCATTACAACGAGGAGTGGGCTGAGCATAAAGGATCCTTTACCCAAGGAGAATGCTAAGGGGAAGCAAGTGGTGATAGAGGAAGAGCCATTGCAAGGAGATGGAGACAAAAGCAGAGATGTCGAGCCAACATATGTGGCACCGCCCTCATACAAGCCACCACTACCGTTCCCACAATCACGAGCGAGAGCTCGCTTGGACAATCATTTTAGTAAGTTCCTTGAACTAATGTCTAAATTGCATATTAACATTCCGTTCATGGATGCTATCTTAGGTATGCCGGCATATGGCAAGTTCTTGAAGGAAATACTCTCCAACAAAAGGAAGTTGGAGGAGTATGGGGAGATAAGAATGACAAAGAGATCCTCGGAGTTGATTCAAACAATGAAGGAGGAGATGCCTCCTAAGCTAAGGGATCCGGGATCCTTTTGTGTGCCAATCGGAGTAGGAGAAGTGAAATATGACGCCCTATGTGATCTTGGGGCGAGTGTAAGCATCATCCCGCTTGCACTTTGCAACAAGGTTGGGCTAGGAGAGCCAAAGCCCGTCAAGATGACCCTTTACATGGCGGACCGCTCAATCACTCATCCGGTTGGAATCTTGGAAGACATTCCGGTGCAACTAGGGAAGTTCTACGTGCCCATAGACTTCGTTGTTTTGGACATCCCGGCGGACTATCCGATTCCTATCATCTTGGGGAGACCTTTCCTAGCTACTTCCGGATGTTTAGTGAATTGCAAGAATGGGACTCTCTCCTTCAACATTGGGGAAGAGAACATCAAGTTCAAGCTATCCACAATGATGAAAGGGCCAACCCTTGATGAAGATGTATTCATCAAGTTCAACATTGGGGAAGAGATTGAACATCAAGTTCAATCTCTCTCCGGTGGGACTTTCATGGAAAATAATGTGGATGAAGCTTGAGAATTTGTAGAGAAACAAGCTTTGGTGATTGAAAAGTACTCCCATAGGAAGAGTGATTGGAGGAAAGCGGGAGCATATGAGGTGAGTGAAGTCACCATGAGTAATTTCAAGCTCGATGCAATCAATAATGAGCTTAAGTCTTTGAGGGAGTTGTGTGCTACAACTTTGAAGAGTCAAGCAAGCCCTCAAGTTCAAGCAAACTTGTCTTCCAAGGAGGAAGATGTGAACTATATGGGAAGGGGAAATAACAACAACTATCAAGGCCCAAGGAACTTCAACAACAACCGGCAATTCAATAATTGCCGGCCTAACCACAACCATCCTGGGTTTTCCTATCTAACCCGGATGGAGCCTTGAACCCTCCTGCTTCCACAAGCGCAACTCCACCACCTAAGGCTTTCCAAGAACCTGCACCCCTCTAAAGGATAGAACCGAGATGATGTTTGAGCAATTGCTTGGAAGGTTGAGTGGTCTTGAGAGCACGGTGAATTCCATTTCTAAAGCTCAAAAGGTGTTGGAAGCAAAAGTGTTCCAAAAAGCGGGTGAAGCTCATAGAGATCCGGGAAAGCTTCCCGGAAGAAGCGAAGATAACCCAAGAGGCCAAGTGTTGGCTATCACAACAAGGAGTGGGCTGGACATGAAGGATCCCTTATCTAAGGGAAATGATAAAGGGAAGCAAGTGGTGATAGAAGAAGAAACATTGCAAGAAGATGGAGGCAAGAGCAATGATGATGAGCCAACATGTGTGGCACCGCCTCCATACAAGCCACCACTACCATTCCCACAATCACGAGCAAGAGCTCGCTTGGACAAACACTTCGGTAAATTCCTTGAACTTATGTCTAAATTGTATATTAACATTCCGTTCATGGATGCTATTCTAGGTATGCCGGCATATGGCAAGTTCTTGAAGGAAATACTCTCCAACAAGAGGAAGTTGGAGGAGTATGGAGAAGTGAGGATGACAAAGAGGTCCTCGGAATTGATTCAAACTATGAAGGAGGAGATGCCTCCTAAGCTAAGAGATCCGGGATCTTTTTGTGTGCCAATTGGAGTGGGAGAAGTGAAGTATGAAGCTCTTTGTGATCTTGGGGCAAGTGTAAGCATCATACCGCTTGCGCTTTGCAACAAGGCTGGGCTAGGAGAGCCAAAGCCGGTCAAGATGACCCTTTACATGGCGGACCGTTCGATAACCCATCCCGTTGGAATCTTGGAAGACATACCGGTGCAACTAGGAAAGTTCAATGTGCCCATAGACTTCGTTGTTTTGGACATCCCGGTGGACTATCCATTTCCTATCATCTTGGGAAGACTTTCTTGGCTACATCGGGATGCTTGGTGGATTGCAAAAATGGCATTCTCTCCTTCAACATTGGAGAAGAGAATATCAAGTTCAAATTATCCACAATGATGAAGGGGCCAGCCCTTGGTGAAGATGTGTTCAACATTGTCGACCAAGAGGAGTCTAGAGAAGTTGTGAGCTCAATCTTGATCAAGGACCCCTTAGAGAAGGTTCTTAGCTTAAGTTTGATGGAGGAAGGGTTTGAAGATGATTGCAATGAAGAAATCAAGGCCTTGGATGCATTGGAAAAGGAGACAAGTGCTGAATTTGAAGCACACGAAGGTGTGCTGAATTGCTGTAGGATCCACGGCCAAGGGGGGAGAACCACGGCCCTGATTTGTCCCGTGGAACTCTCTGAAATGCTCAAAAGTGCTAGCTTAGCAAGTTCCACGGCCGTTGTTATGCCAGAGGCCGTGATTTTGCCCGTGGTTTCTCCAGAAAGTGCCTTAGTGGTTGATCAAGCTTCAAGGAGCCTTGAGGAGTCTTCTATGACTTTAGATTCATCTCAACCTACATTATATGGAGCGTCTCCAATTGATAAAGGTCCTCCTAAACTTGAACTTAAACCCCTCCCCTCTCATCTTAAGTATGCTTTTCTTGGTGATAATTCTACGAATCCGGTGATTGTTAATGCATGCTTGAATGATGATGAGTTGACTAGATTATTGCATGAAGTGAGATTGCATAGGAAGGCTATTGGCTATACCATTGATGATTTAGTTGGCATTAAACCTTCTTTGTGCAAGCATAAGATCTTAATTGAAGATAATCATAAACCTTCAATTGAACCTCAAAGAAGATTAAACCCCATCATGAAAGAAGTAGTAAAGAAAGAGATTTTTAAATTGCTAGATGCGGGAATCATCTTCCCGATTTCGGATAGTAAGTGGGTTACTCCCGTGCATGTGGTTCCTAAGAAGGGTAGGATGACCGTAGTAACTAATGAGAATAATGAATTAATCCCAACTAGAACGGTTACGGGATGGAGGATGTGTATAGACTATTGAAAACTAAATGTAGCCTCTAGGAAAGATCACTTCCCTCTCCCCTTTATTGACCAAATGGTAGAGAGATTAGCTCAACATTCCCATTTTTGTTATTTAGACGGTTATAGAGGATTCTTCTAAATCCCTATCCACCCCGATGATCAAGAGAAAACTACATTCACATGTCCTTGGGGTACATATGCATATAGGAGAATGCCATTTGGGTTGTGTAATGCACCCGCCACCTTTCAAAGGTGTATGATGGCTATCTTTTCTGAGTATATTGAAAACATCATTGAAGTGTTTATGGATGATTTCTCTGTTTTTGGATCTTTATTTGATGATTGTGTAGCTAACTTGTCTTTGGTGCTTAAGAGATGCGAGGAGACAAATCTTGTCTTAAATTGGGAAAAATGCCACTTTATGGTTAGTGAAGGCATTGTGTTGGGACACTTGATATCCAACCGTGGCATTGAGGTTGATAGGGCTAAGATAGAGATGATAGAGAAGTTGCCACCACCTACCTCGGTGAAGGGGGTAAGGAGTTTTTTAGGGCATGTCGGTTTTTACCGGAGATTCATTAAAGATTTCTTTAAGATTTCTAAGCCTCTTACTAACCTACTAATGAAGGATGTTGAGTTTGTTTTTTCCAAGGATTGCCTTGAGGCTTTTTGTAGGTTGAAGAACGCTTTGATCTCCGCACCCATCATGCAACCTCCGGATTGGAGTCTACCGTTTGAGATCATGTGTGACGCAAGTGACGTGGCCGTTGGGGCTGTTTTGGGACAAAGGAAAGATGGGCTTACACATGCCATCTATTATGCTAGCAAGACGCTAGATGATGCCCAACTCAATTATGCTACCACCGAGAAAGAGTTGCTAGCGGTTGTGTACGCATTTGAGAAGTTTTGCTCGTATCTTATTGGAGCAAAGGTCATTGTGTATACGGATCATACTGCGATCCGTTATCTCCTTACTAAAAAGGATGCTAAGCCTCGTTTGATTCGGTGGATCCGGGATAAGAAGGGGTCCGAAAATTCTATGATGGATCACCTTAGTAGACTCCCACCATTGGAGATTGAGAGAGATGACATCCCGATTGATGACTCATTTCGGGATGATCAATTGCAATTGGTGGAGGAGTGCTTGCTTCAAGTGTCAAGGGGTAATGAGCCATGGTATGCCAACATAGTGAACTATCTCGTTTGTGAGGAGGTGCCACCCGGTTTATCCTATGCCCAAAGGAAGAAGTTCTTCAAGGATGTGAGGCATTACTATTGGAGCGAACCGCTTTTGTTCAAGAGAGAGCCTGATGGAGTCTTTAGGAGATGCATACCGGAGGATGAGGTGGAGAGTGTGATCCGCCATTGTCATTCCTTGCCATGTGGAGGGCATGCTAGCTCACACAAGACATGTGCAAAGGTGTTGCAATCCGGGTTCTATTGGCCAAGTTTGTTCAAGGACGTGCAAAATTTTGTGGTAGGTTGTGATGCTTGCCAAAAGACGGGCAACATCTCAAGGAGGAATGAGATGCCCTTGAACAACATACAAGAAATAGAGATATTTGATATGTGGGGTGTGGACTTCATGCGACCATTCCCCTCTTCTTGTGGCAACCTCTACATTCTATTGGCGGTAGACTATGTTTCGAGATGGGTGGAGGCAATCGCCTCTCCCACAAATGATGCCAAGGTTGTGGTGCGGTTCTTCAACCGAGTGATCTTTCCTAGGTTTGGGACACCAAGGGTGATCATAAGCGATGGAGGAAAGCACTTCACAAATAGGAACTTCGGGACACTTTTGGCTAAGTATGGGGTGACTCATAAGGTGGGAACACCTTACTATCCCCAAACTAGTGGCCAGGTGGAGATCTCCAACCGGGAGATAAAGGGGATACTTGAGAAGACGGTCTCTAGAACGAGAAAGGATTGGGCTATGAAGCTCGATGATGCTTTGTGGGCTTATAGAACCGCTTTCAAGACACCGATTGACACCACTCCCTACAAGCTAGTTTATGGCAAGTTTTGCCACCTTCCGGTGGAGATGGAGCATAGAGCATATTAAAGGTGGCTAAATTTTGACCTCAAGGAGGCCGATGAGAAGAGATTGCTAGACATGAACGCTCTTGAGGAGATCCGGTTGGATGCCTATGAAAACGCCCGGATTTACAAGGAAAGGACCAAACGTTGGCATGACAAGCGTCTTATCCCAAAGGATTTGAGTGAAGGAGACCTTGTCCTTCTCTTCAACTCAAGGCTGTGGCTCTTCCCCGGAAAGCTAAAATCAAGATGGACGGGTCCTTATGTGGTGAAGAAGATCTTTTCCCATGGAGCGGTTGAGATAGAAGGGGAGCATTGTGGAGACTTTAAGGTGAATGGGCACCGGTTGAAGAAGTATATCCCGGGAGCTCCGGTGGACATGATTGCCCCACTTCACCTTGAGTGAGACGCCCCCGAGTTTGGTCAAGATAATGACCTTAAAGAAGCGCTTGGTGTGAGGCAACCCATTGGTAGACATCTTTCACTTTTCGTTTTCGTTTTTGCTTTCATTTTTCTATTTTTATGTGTTTTTGTGTGTTTATAGTTTGTGTGCTAGAGTTTAAGTAGCATGGAAGCCTTGCATGGCATGTGGATGATGATGATGAACCCCTCATCAATTATGGGTGGAGCGGACGCGGAACTTGGATAGCTAGCGGTGCCTAGCGCGGGTCCTGACGCCATAACGAACACCTTGAGCTCTCTACCATCGTTGATATGATCATCCGCCATCAAGCCACTTGAGTCAACCCAAATACCGAAGCAAACCATTTTACATTGTGAGGACCCTCTTTCACTCTTCTTTACTTCATTTACACATTAGGGACAATGTGTTTCTAAGTATGGGGTGGGGTTTTCATGATCACTTGCATGATTAGCATCTACGATTGTTTCTTTTAGTTACATGTTTCATTACGTTTTGCATTGTACATATATATATTTCGAAAATCCAAAAAATCAGAAAATTTTAAAAAAACTTTTAGTGCTTCTAAGCTTGGGTATGACCCTTATGATGAAATTGTCTTGTGAATTGGCTATGGATGGCCTTATGTGTTGAATTGATGGATACATATGTGGACTTGAAGTACTTATCTTGAATCCCTTGAGTGAATTGTGATCATGAATGTTTGCTTTGATTTGATTGAGGATTGAATATCGAAATTACATGCTAGTTCTTGCACACCATTTAGGAGTGATTAAGGCAATTCACTTTTCTCTACTTCTCATCTTGAATCATGTTGTTTGAGCACCTCAATTGATATAAATTTGACCTCTTTTGACCCATCCGGGAATAGGAGCATGATAGTGTGTTGATGTGTGTGAAAAGCAAGTGTGGGGTGAAGTTGTTGATGAAAGTATATGGTGAATGAAGTGCTGAATTTGTTGTGAAAAGTGTAGAAAAAAATATAGGTTTGGGGACTTTGGTTTTGATGACGAGTAACTCGGCACCATTCACATAATCGGGTGTTTGTGCCTTGCCAAAGTCGGATAAACCGAATGTCCTAACGAGCTTTGGTATGGGTGCCCGGTGTGAAGCACCTCGAAAAATAAAAAACCCGAGGCTCGCTAATCACCAAGGTTTCGGCTTTTGTACACCAATACCATTGTCTCAAAAATAAGTGAAAGAAAAAGGAAGTGAAAAAGAAAAGATGGAGAAAATATACACTTGTGGTGAAGTTGATCAAAAATGAAATTGTGGAGTTACTTCCTTTCCCGGATTAGCATCACATAACCTAAAAAATTCCCACCTAATCACAACGTTTCTTAGCCTCTTCTTTCCTAAGTCCTTGTGACCTATTTGCATGTGTGTAAGACTTAGTGATCTAGATTGGATATACTCATGATCATCTTAACTTCTTCATTTTCACCTTGCATGCATGCTTTTGAGTTAAGTATAATTGTCTTTCCATGCCTTCATTCATTTGGCACATGATTGCTTGTCCATTGCCATGAAACATGACCATGAAGGCGATCCATCTTTAGAAGCATAAACTCCAAAAATATTTTCAGTTTTTCATGCATTCATAAATCATGTCATCTCTTTGCCTATAGTCGGACTTTGCTCGGGGACGAGCAAACCTTAAGTATGGGGTATTTTTGATAACACGATTTATGACGTTAGTTTAGGCACTCATTTAGATAGTTTTTCCGCTCATTCATGCATGGTTTGCACTAGTTCGTGACGATTTGCACTTAATTCATGTATGTTGTCGAGATAGACATCTACACAGACTTTTGCATGTTTTGTAGGTATTTTGGGAGCTTAATCGATACGTTCGAGGATCATTCCTCGTGATGACACACTTCCGGACCCATTGGCAAGCAAGATAGGAGCAAGGGAGAACACATGGGACCTTGTTGGTGCATGCCTTGCACCAACTCGTGGCTTGATGATCCATAAAAGTCTGAATCACCAAAACCACGGCCGCTGGGACTTCCACGGGTGTAGAAATAGGCCGTGGTTCTCCCTGCACAGCTATGACAGCTTTCCCACGATCTTCAAAACCGACCCTTGCCCTTGATGGTGTATAAGAAGTGGTCTTACAGGCTGTTGAGGGCAGACCCAATCATTCCATTCTCTTCCACACTCTCACCATTGGATTGGAGCGACACTTGGAGAAGAAGAAACACTCTCATTGGGAGAAGAAGAAGAAGCACACTAGTCTCATAGTTTTCATAGATTTTGAGTGGTTTTGAGTGAGTTTTATGAAACACATTTGCTAGAGTTGTAAGAAACGATTCGAACCTTCTTTTGAAGGGTTGTAAGTCCTTCTTGAACTTTGATTCAGCTTAGTTTTCTTGTTCTATTTGTTTCATCTCTCTTTCATTTCATCCTCTTGATATGGACTCCATGATTGTATGCTTGATGAGTTTGATTGTTGAGATGCATGTTGTTGGCTAAATAGATGTGATTCTAGGGTAAAGAAATGATGGTTATGGCTTGGACTATGATAGGATAGACTTAAACGTACCTTTGGATGATTTGTTTGCTCGAACCTAGCCTCTGTTGTAAATCACGGCCTGTTCTAGTAGGTTTCACGGCCGTAGAAGTGATGAGCTGCCCGTGATTTTGTCTGACTTGGTTGTATTGATAAATCTAAGTGTTAGGTTGTTAGATTGTTGAAATCCTCGTGTTTATTGAGCTAGATCTATCCTAGGGTGACCTAGTGTTAGCAACTAAGTGTGAGAAGAGACCTATCCGGTGATTCTTGCCCTTAGAGACCGAAGATGATGAACTCTAGGTAGTAGTGAGCCTCATAAGCCACTATTGGACTGAGTGTGCTAGGATTGATGTTTAGGACTTTCCTTCCCGATACTTACCCAGTAAGGAGAGGTTAGACCCCTAGATGACAATCCGGTTTGTGTAGAATTCCTATCCTTAGACTCTTTGAGACTTACCCGGTGATGAGACCTTAGGAACGGACTAGTGGACCATGAGACCTACCCGGTGATTGATCCCGATTTAGAAACACCCACTCCTAACATACTATAGTTAATCCAAGGAATGACTAGATAGCTTGAGTCTTATGCCATAACCGCAATTTCTAACCCCTAAAATCCTCTTTTCTATCTTTGATTACCTATCTTGTGTTTGCTCGTTTATTTGTGTTACTAGCTTAGTTGTTTGTCAATCTTGCATGATTTGTGATCTTTGATTGATCACCTCAAAAAACCAAACCAAAAACATTGAGATTTTCATTTCTTTATTTCTTTCTTTTTTTCTTGGTGTAGATCTTCACTATCCTTAGTCACTATTGACTCAATTTCACCTTAGTCTTTGTGTTCGACCTCGGAATACTATCCATACTACAAAACGACCCATACATTGTGGGTTCGCTAGGAGTTAGGAAAAATATATCGAGTTATAAGTTTAAGACTTTTGCGTGTCACAATCTTAGCGTAACAACATGCTCGAAAGGTTTTATGATATGTTTAAGTTGCAAAATGCTTTGTTTGAAGTTTAGCATGTTTAATACTTTGTTTTTATCAAAATTATGTTGGATTTGAAGGTTTACACCACATGATGAGTTTTATCACATTCTTCCTGGGATGATTAAGGAAATTGATTCTCTCTTCTTCTATTTGACCATGCTTTAGCCCCTCATATACATATTTGCCTCCCTTTACCTATCCGGGAATTTGGAACCAAGTGAAGAAAGTGAAGTTGAGATGTTGGCTGGAAGTGTTAGAAAGAAACAATTAGGTTTGGGGAAGTCAATCATGATGATGAGTAACTCGGCACCATTCACATATCCGGGTGTTTGTGTCTTGCCAAAGTCGGATTGATCAATATTCCTAACGGGTCATGGTATGTGCATCAGGGTTTGAGGCATCTCGAGAAATTGATGATTGTTGATCTCCTAGGCTTCGGTTATTTTGCACCTTTGTCCATGCATCCCAAAAAGTAAAGTAAAATAAGCAAAGCTTATTGGTGAAAGATGTTGAGTTTCGAAGAAACTGAAGTAAGATCCTTTTCCCGGATTCTAGCACCACATACCCTATATACATCCCACCCTGACACGTTTCTTGACCTTTTTTAGAAGCCCTTGAGACCTCGAGCTTGGTGATTGACTTGGTGGTTTATACTGGATTATACATGATTGATTTCGATAAATATGATTTATTATGCATTCTATGATTTTATGCAAAGATGAACAACTTTCTTATATTTATAAAATGTTTTGATCATGTCTTGATTTAATTTTCCATGAAGCATTCTCTTAGGGTGATTTATGAGTGGAGCACACATCAAAATGTTTTGAAAGGTTTTTCATTGATCTTTTTGATGACTTATAATCCATTCTATCTTGTATCTTAGATTTGGATCTTGCTTTGGGACAAGCAAGGGACAAGTATGGGATATTTTGATAGCATGTATTATAGTCTATATTTCGGGATTCGTTTAGACGTTTTATTTTCATAAATCTGCATGTATGGATGTATATTCTTTGATTATATTCTTGTTTTGTCTACCTTTGCAGGAATTGAGGTATTTACTAGTTTCGTTGTAATTGTAGGAAAAATGGCACGCTTTGGACCGAAATGGAGGTAAGGAAGCTAAGGAGTCATTGGATCTACATTCTGGAGCATTGAAGAGGCATAAGAAGATCTCAGGAAGCATGGAAATGATTTAGAAGATTGATTTTGGACCAGATTAGAGAGATTCACATTAAGCTGAGACTCACCTCGGTCAGCTACAGTACCACCTCGACCGAGGTGATCTTGAGGAGCGTCTAGACCGAGGCAAACTGATGACGGGACATGAGATCTTTATTTTTGGCTGAAATCTTCTATTTTTGGAAAGTGAATATCACATATTTTTTACTAGATGTCTGGAAGGAAGATAATATTATTGGCTTATATATTTTGGAAGATATGGATATATTTTCTAGGAAATTATCTTTTTAAGATATCTTATCTTTGGAAGATAATTCTCCTATAAAAAGGGCTGGGTTTTCTACAATTTAGCCATCTTCGGATCACTAATTTTTGGAAGGATTTTCTGGAGAGAGTTTTGAAGGAAGTTTTGAAGGTTGAAGTTCAAGGAAGGAAGGAATCAAGTCGATGTTGGCTTTGAAGGAGTTTGTAAGATCTTATTTTGGTTTTTAGTTTTGTTGTCTTTTGTGATTTGTGATTGAGGAGCGCTGATTGTTTGTTTGTTTGTTTGTTTAATTATGTTATTGAGACCTTTGTGTTAAGGTTTTCTTGTTTGAATATTGCTTCCTTTCTTATTTATTTGATTATCGTTATCATGATGATTGTTGACTAAGTTCTTTATGCAATTCTAGGGTCATTGGCTGAAAGTTGTGGGAAAGACGATGATAGAATGATCTTAACCCTAGTGGACCCTGAAAGCTTGAGCCTTTACGTTAACCGACGAACACCTCGATCAGTCATTGAACATCTCGGCCGGGATGGAATATAACTGAACGAGGTGAACCTTTCCTGAACCTTATCTGAGTTGAGAGTTTCAGTTTGCCAAATCCTATCCTTGTTAGACCTTTCTTGGTTCAACGCAAGCCTAGGATAAGACTTACCCGGTGATTCTTTTGCTTTTTTACCCAAGATCATGAGTGTAGGTAATAAAGGTTTATCCTTTATTGGGGTTTGAGTGTGCCTTCATCCCATCTTTGTGAGTTAGCCTGAGACTTAGCCGGTAAAGGTTGATTCTATCCCCTTGGGTGGAGTGTTAGGTTGAGATTAAAGTTCCTTTCCTTAGTTCCTTGAGACTTACCCGGCAAAAGGATCTTTTGTTGGGATAGTGAGTAGTTAGACTTACCCGGTGATCTATTCCCACCTTAGAAACGCCTTGCCTTTGCAAACATCAGCTTTGTCCACGTTATCTTTTGAGATCTTGAGTCGGAACCACAACTAGATGCTTTAATATCTAGAATCCGCATTTTCTTTATGTGACTTTTATATCATCTTTGATTGTTTTAATTTGTTGCTTGTGGTTATTTGACAACCTGAATTACCGATCTTTGGTCCCTGTGATCGACCCTTGGAATTCTTGCTTTTATTACAATTGATCCGTATGTTAGCATGAAATATTGCGATATTCTAGGCACTTATTTTGGTTGTTTTTCCCTCATTATTATGTACATGGATGAAGTTGAGAAGCAATTGTTAGTTTGTTCCTCTATTATTATCGATATGGATGTCTACACTAGCTTTGTGTTGATTGTAGGTGAAAAGGAGCTAAATAGGAGCTATTGAGAGAGAAAAGAGAGTAATCGATCATATTCGAGGATTACGAACACATCAAGGAAGCTAAGGAAGGATCTACGATGAAGAATGTTATGACACAAAGGAAACTACAAGTATTCTACACTTCCACACCCTGAATTACGGCCGTAGAAGAGTCCACGCTCTAAACCACGGCCGTGGATCTTGGCATCATGAGCGTGGAGCATTCTAGTAAGTTACACGGCCTAAAGTATGGTCGTGGAAGTCACAAGAGACCGTAATCCATTTCCACGCCCTAAACCACGGTCGTGGAAACCCTTGAGACCGTGATTTAGGCGATCTTTTGACGAGTCTTTATTTGCCACGTTAATTACATAATGGGCCTGGACGGTTATTTCTTTCCTGTCTTATAAAAAGCTCGGAAGAGAGAGTTTCGGGGATCCGCGCTTACGGCCGCTAAATCTCGCAACATTTGCGTTTGATTCTGCGGAGACGCCGACGGACGCTGACGACCACTTACCTTGTTTGGAGCATTCTTGCCTATGGTGGATTGAAGATCGCCGAAGGTTTAACCTCTTTCTTAGGTTTTGACATTGAAGACAGATTGACAACCTGTTCTTCATACTTGACTTAGATTCGTGTGAGGTTTTGTGTTATACATTTTGAATCCATCAAACATTGCTTCTTGTGTTACGGATTTGAGAATTGGTTTTTAATTGATTATTCGAGGGTTTTCATCTTTCATTCTCTATAATTTGAATATTGATATTATGACAATGGTTATTGGCTAAAACCCTTTAGCAATTCTAAGGTGAAGGGTTGATAGTTGTGGCTTAGATGATGATAGATCGATCATAAATTGATTGGACCCTGACAGTTAGAGAGATCTCATCGACGAACCCAAATCACGGCCTATTCTTGGAGTTCCACGGCCGTGGTTCTGAAGATCTGATCGTGATTTACCCTAGTTTACGAGCTTTGCTTTTACTTTGATCCAAGGTTAAAGATTAGCTTTAATCTAGTTTTGGTTTACCCTTTTCTAGGTAGTAGTGAGGCTCATCATCCTCTATTTCGATTTCGAGTGTCACAACCTTAATCGTTTTAGTTCGTCTTGATCCTTGGGTTACAAGTTTGGGTATTTGAGATTAATTGTTGTCCATATATCCTTTCTATACTGAAGCCTCAACAACCTTTATAGAGAGTATCTTTAGATAAATCATATAAAGTCTTGGAACTTCACCGTATATTGCTTTACTTTAGCATACCTTTGCAACTCTTAACTCTGTCCTTAGTTCTTTAGTATATCTTGAATCGATTTCCACAATTAGATACCTGGATCTTTAGGGTTGGTGTTTTCTCAATAATTGCAAAGCTTTACCTTTTTATTGCTCGATAACTTGAGACTGGGTTTTGTTTAACCAAATCCTTGTGATCGATACTCTGGAATATTTTCTAATATACGTCGATCCGTACACTGAGGGTTCGCTTGCTTTTATTCTAGTTTTATAAATTTAAGACTTGATTGCACGCACGTTTTCGGGCGAACAAGGTTTTGGCGCCGTTGTTGGGGATTTGGTCTAAACCAAGCTTCGGTTTTCGGTTGTCGAGTTTGGGAGCTTTGCTCTTGTTATTTGATATCTCTTGTGAGTGTTATTTGCAGGTTCTTTTAGGTATATGCGCAGGTCTAGATCCAACAAAGACCTCGTACCTTTTGATCCGGAACTTGAGAAAACTCTTGGGAAGAAAGCCAAGGAAAGTAAGATGGCTGAAAATAAAGACAGAGATTTAGAAGTGGAATTTGACGAATCTGAACGTCAACTTAAGTTGAGTGAGAAAGCTCGTTTAGATGCGGAAACGAGTCATCAATTCCAAATTGATGAACTCAAAGCTATGATGTTGGACATGAAGTTGGAGCTGAATGATTCTAAGAAGAAAAAGAAGGTCAAGAAGCCAACTAAGTCCATTAGAGTGGAATCATCCGATGATGAGGAATTCGATCCGGATATGCCAGCACTAGAGGAGATTGATCCAACAATCAAACCAGTCCGGATTAATCCAACACCAGCCGCCATTCCTCGTGTCCCAGCTGGGGGTGTGAGAGCCGCTCGTGTAGATGAAGAGCCAAGAAATATTGGCCAAAGGATGGATCCGATTCAGCAACCACGCCGTCTAGGTGTGAACTTTGATGCTGACGATATTCAGGGGTTTAGCTTTAACCCACAAGTTATTACCATTGTTCGCCAAAGCCAGTTTGGAGGAACGAGTGTTGAATCTCCACATCAACATTTACAGAATTTTGAGATCTTGATGGAGACAATGAAGCCAAAGAATGCAACCACCAACAATTACAAGATCAAGCCATTCTTCTTCTCTTTGAAAGGGAAAGCTTTATCTTGGTATCAAGCTCTTCCAAATGGAAGACTGAACACATGGGAGGATCTATCTTCAAAGTTACTAACCAAGTTCTTTCCGCCATCCAAGACAACGGAGTTAAGAGGTAAAATCAATGCTTTTTCAATGAGATCTAATGAAAGTTTGTTTCAGTCTTGGGAAAGATTTCAAGATTTACTATTGGATTGCCCATACCATGGCATTTCCAAATTGGAGTTATTGGAGATATACTATAAGGGGCTGGATGTGGAAACACAATTCAAGCTCCAATCCCTTTCATGTGGCACATTCATGGACATGAGGGAAGATGACGCTTGGGACTTCATTGAGAAGCAAGCCCGAGTCATTGAGAAGTACTCTCACCGGAAGGTGGAAGCTAATCGAGTAGAGCAAGGAGCAAAGCTAACACAAGCTGCTCAAACTCAAATCTTTTCTCTCAACACCGAGATTAAAGAACTGAAGGAAGTCATCAAAGCTAGCTTTCAAAAGCCTAAGGAGCAAGATGTTGGTTATTTTGGAAACAATAGTAACCATAATGGGAATGAGAACACCAATCGCAACAGCCGGAACAACAACCGGAACAATTGGAACAACAACAACCGGAATAATAATTGGAACAACAATAGGAATTCAAACAACAACAATTGGCATTCCAACCAACAACAAAATTCCGGTAATTCTTATCCCAATTTTGGAAATTCACTAACTCCACCATCTTCTTCTTCCATTCCTTTGAAAAGCCAGGGGCAAACATCTAATAGTGGAAGTATTTCGGGGAAAGAGAAGCCTGATACCATGTTGGAAACGATCTTGGGAAAGATTCAAAGGCTAGAGAGTCACATCACTAAGGTTGATAAAGCTCAAAAGGTTTTAGAAAACCAAATGTTCAGCAATGCTGAGGAAGTTCCTAGAAACCAAGGAAAACTTCCAGGAAAAACGGATTATGGTATAAGCATCAAGGGTAACTCGGCACCATTCACATAGCCGGGTGTCAATCATGACGATGAGTAACTCGGCACCATTCACATAGCCGGGTGTTTGTGTCTTGCCAAAGTCGGATTGAGCGATATTCCTAACGGATTATGGTATAAGCATCAAGGGTTTGAGGCATCTCGAAATTGAGAAACGCCAATCTCCTAGGCTTCGGTTTTTGTGCACCGTTGTCCAAACTCCAAAAGTAAAGTCGAAAAATGATGTGAAAAGAAAAGACTAAAGCTCTAAGTTGAAAGTGTTGCAAATTAAAATAAAAAGAAAAGAGTTAGTTGTCCACTTCCCGGATTCATGCACCACATTCCTTATAAGTATCCTTCCTTTCCGCATTCTAGACCTTACTTGAAAGTCCTTAAGATCAAAAGAGTGTTATATGACTTAGTGATCTAAATTGAAGTTTCTTATTCCTGATTTTGATGGTATTTGAAGGTCATGATGTTTATTTTAAGGATTAAGCAGCTTGTGATGTTTCTTTACTTTACATACTTTGGTTTGTGTATGTGAGCGTTTTCAAGGATGATTGAAGCAAGGTTTGAGGTTGATCTATTGACTAGAAGCACATTTACCTAAAAGATGTTTTGTTTTTGAGATTGCATGCATATTTCATCCTAACTTATGTTCTAAAGCTTTCAAAAGACCTTACTTGGGGACAACCAAGTGGCAAGTATGGGGTATTTTGTTAGCATGAAATATTGCGATATTCTTGGCATGTTTTCTAGTTGTTTTCCATCCATTATAGTGTTCATTGATAAGGCATTGAATCAATTGTTAGCTAGTTTGTCTATATTTTCGATATGGAAGTCTACATTAGCTTTGTGTTGATTATAGGTGAATAAGAGCTAAAACCGAACCAATTGAGAGAGATTGGAGAAGATTTGAGCACATCCAAGGATTAAGGACACATCAAGGAAGTCAAAGGAGATGCTAGGATGAGGAATGGCACGACACAAAGGAAACCACAAGCAAATTACACTTCCATGCTCTAAAATACGGTCGTAGAGAAGTCCACGCCTAAAACCACGGCCGTGGATCTTGGCAACATGAACGTGGAGTATTCCAAAGAGTTACACGGTATAAAGTACGGTCGTGGAAATCATATGAAACCGTAATCCACTTCCACGCTCTAAACCACAGCCGTGGAACTCCACAAAACCGTGATTTAGGCGATCTTTTGTCGAATTAATTATTGCCACATCATTTATGCACATGGGCCGGACGATTGTTTTATCCTTCCTTATAAAAAGGCTGGAGAGGAGAGAATTGGTAACACGTGCTTAGGGCTGCATTGGACGTCCGGAGATTTGCGCTTGCAAACGGGATTCACGAGGGTTTGAGGATTTGGAAGTTGCTTGTGGCGGAAGTTACGCCCTTTATCCTTAGGTTTGATTAGAAGACGGATTGACATCCCGTTCTTCGTTCTTATCGAGGATCGTTATTGGTTTGTGTTTGGTTCCGAATCTGATATATATTATTCCCTTTGTGTGTGGATTTGAGATTGATTTGAGATTTATTGAAGGTTTTTGAAGGTTTTCATCCTTCATTCTTCTTAAACTTGATTTTGATATTATAATGACAGTTATTGGCTAAAACCCTTTAGCAATTCTAAGGTGAAGGGTTGATAGTTGTGGCTTAGATGATGATAGATCGATCGTAAATTGATTGGACCCTGAGAGTTAGAGAGATTTCGCCGACAAACCAAAATCACGGTTTGTTCTTAAGATTCCATGGCTGTGGAAATCAAGATCTGCCCGTAATTTATACCAGTTTACGAACTTTGCTTTTACTTTGATCCAATGTTAAAGATTAGCTTTAATCTAGTCTTGGCTTACCTTTTCTAGGTAGTAGTGAAGCCTCAGTAACCTCTACTTCGATTTCGAGTGTCACAACCTTAATCGGATTAGTTAGTCTTGATCCTTGGGTTACAAGTTTGGGTATTTGAGATTAATTCTTATCCATAGATCCTTTCTATACTGAAGCCTCAACAACTTTTATAGAGAGTGTCTTTAGATAAGTCATATGAAGCCTTGGAACTTCACCGTACATTGCTTTACCTAAGTATACCTTTGCAACTCTTAACTCTGAGCTTAGTTTCTTAGTATATCTTGAATCGATTGCCACAATTAGATACCTGGATCTTTAGGGTTGCTGTTTTCTAATATATTTGCAAAGCTTTACCCTTTTACTTGCAACTGAATTTGTTCCCCCCAAATCCCTTTGTTCGATACTTTGGAATTCTTGCTTAACTACGTTGATCCGTACACTGCGGGTTCGCTTGCTTGATTCTAGTTTTATAAATTTAAGACTTATTTGCACGCACGCTAAGTGGCGAATAGAAAACAACGATTTTAAAGATTCAGGTATCCAATAGTGACAATTGATTCAAGATGCTCTAGAAATATAAGGACAGAGTCAGGATTGTAAAGGTATATCTAAGGTAGGGAATTATACGGTGAAGTTCCAATACCATATGTCTCACCCAATAGCTGATTGTAAGAGCCGGAACCTTGAGTCCTTATTAAGCCCCTAGCTGACCCTTGCAACCGCCCCTGCGGACCCAGGTGGCCGCACATGCGGCTAGGCGCCCCTGCGCCTCACAGTGTCCGCCCCTACGGCTCTGTGTGGATTACATCCGCCTTCGTTGACCCTTTGACTTGTGCTTTGCGGTTGGCTTCCTTTATATGCCATCTTAGACTTCAAATGAAGGGTTTCTTCATCTCTCCAGCCTCTTCTTCTACACGTTCATCTTCTTCTCTCCCTTTCTTCCTTGGATCTCCTTCCTTGATCTTGTTCTTGTGAGAATCTAGAGTGGATCTTGATCTAGGCTTATGTGGGTTGAATCCTTGATGAGGATGTTGAGCCTTGATGTTGCTGATGTGGGTGTGTAGTGGTGTGGATGTTCTTCCCTTCCTTTAGCTGCTGTGGTAAGATCTCCATCTCCATCTTCTTTCTTTCTTCTTCCTTGCTTCTTTCTTTCTTCTTTAGCTTAGGATCACAAGCTGAGCTTGTGTGGATCCCTTCCTGGATGTTTTGATGTTCATACATGTATATATATGTATGTGTGATGTTGTTGTGTGATGAAGAAGTGAAGAGATTCAAGAGAAAGATCGAAGAGAAGTCGGGACCAACATTATGCACATACAGCCGCCTCTGCGCCTGAGCTTGGCCGCCCCTGCGCCTGCCATGAACCGCCCATGCGCCCTGAGTGAGCCGCCCCTGCGCCTCACTGGTTCAGCCCCTGCGTCCTTTGTTTCCGCTGGTGCGTTCAGGGCATACCTTGTTGGTATTATTCCTTCCTTCCTTTCCTTTGGCCTTGGCTTAGATGTTAGCTAGTCTAGCTTGGTTAGGATGAGTATGATGAGTTGCATGATAGAGATATGCCTTAGGCACTTGTGTTTATGTTGAGGTTATGCCTTACGCATTTGTGAGCATGTTATGATCTCGAGGTTTAGATTGAGGTTGTAGGTTGGTTATGGTTATGGAGACGAGTCTCCTAACTCTTGCAGTATGTGATGATGTGTGCCTTGTTATTGCAGGCATTGATTACTTCACCATGGGGAAGCTGTGACGTGGTATTGGTTACGAATATTACACGTAAGTCCCTAGGACTTACTTAGCGTACAGTTTGGGATTGGTCTGATTGTAATGGTTGTGTGTGATCATATGATTGTGCATTATATTAAATGGCCCAAGTTTATTATAACGGGTCGTGACCACTTGCCTCCGCATGAGGGTAGGAGGAGGTGCCCTGAAGATGATCTCACAAGAGGGGACGAGTGATGATCACCCCCATGCAAAACCCCTGTGTTACGTTGGAAGGGACGAGGTTCTTGAGGCTCCTCGTGTTACAAAATAAGTTGAATTAGTAATGAAATAACGTAATGGAAAGATAATAAATGAATGTGTGTGGCATTGCATGTATGAGATGTTGCTGTGTGTTTGTGCTATTACCTTCATGCTTATTCATTACTGTAGCTAACGGTGTATACCGTGTTGTAGATGATCTGCAGGTTAGGAAGACTGCAAAGTGAGCCAGATGTAGTTACCAGCCGAGGACTTCTGTACATTAGGGTTGCGTGAGATATCAGATCTTTTGTACTTGATGTTTATGGATGTTGTTTTGTACTCGGCTTGTGGTTGTAAAACCTTTTGATGTATCTTATACAGTTTTATGTATTTGGTTTTAATCTACCGGTTCTTTGTTGTAAGATCTAGTGAACTTGTTGTCAAGCTAGGGTCAGGATCCATTGTGAGATCCTAGCCCAATGTGGTACTCAGAGTCCCGCAGATTTGGAGTGTTACACTGATGATGGATCCCCTTTTGAAGATTTTGGCTCCCTCCAATCTCAGTCTCGGGACTGCCTTTCAATGTTGAAGGCTATAGAACATTTATAGGGATAAATCTAGGGTTTAAAGATAAAATCCTAAATATTTGGGATGAAAAGAAGTCGAGCCCGCTAGTATCAGAAAGTACTCCGGGCCGCGTCAGACGGTATCAGAAGATAGTTTGGCGAGTCAGACGGTATCAGAAGATACTTTGGCGCGTGCTAGCTTACTTTTATGCTCCTTTTTGTCCTGCTTCAAGCCTTGATCCATAAATATGCCATTTCGCTCCATAATTCGCCAAATTACCTACAAATGCAATAAAACTCTATGTAGACTGCTATTCTCGCAAAGTAGGTGAATATAACCATAATTGCTATGAATGTTTGTCTATGAATGGAAAATAAAGGGAAAATCTACATAAATAATGCCTAAATATAAGTCATAATTCATGTTATCAAAATACCCCATACTTGCCTCTTGCTCGTCCCAAGTGATAGCATGAATTATTGTCTATATTTTGGGGTTCGTTTAGACGTTTTATCTTCAATAATGTGCATGTTTGTATGTATATTATGTGATTATATTGTCGTTTTATCTACCTTTGTGAGAATCGAGGTCTACACCTAGTTTTGTTGTAATCGTACGTAAAATGGCACGTTTTGCATCAAAAAGGAGCAAAAGGAGCCATTGAAGCTACATTCAGGAGCTTAAGGAAACATCCAGGAAGCATGGCCATGGATTAGAGATTCACTTTGGACCAGATTTGAGAGATTTCACATTCAGTTGTGATTCACCTCGGTTGACTACAGCGTCACCTCGACCGAGGTGATCCAGAGGAGCCGACTCGACCGAGGCGAACACCTGGGACGCGGCGAGAATATTTTATTCTTGGCTGAGATCTTTTATCTTTGGAAAGAGGATCTTATATTTTTGGGATGGGTTCCTGGAAGGAAAAAGATAAATTTGCCCATATTTTTTTACCTATTTTTATGGGAGGAGATCTTTCTAAGATATCTTATCTTTGGAGAGTAATTTTCCTATAAAAAAGGTTGAATTTTCCACAAATCCATATCATGCTATACCACCGATTGTGTTTATACACTGCTGCAGCCATACTCCAGTTGGGAGATTTGAAGAACCTTTTTGAAGGTTGAAGGAAGAAAGTCTATAGCTTTTATAGCTTTTTGAAGGGTTTTTGTAAGATCATCTTAGATTCCCTTCTTTGTTGATTGTCTTGTTGGATTTCTATCCAAGGAACGCTTGTTGATTTGATAATTGATTCGGTTATTGAAGTCTTTCTCTTAAGGTTTTCTTGTTCAATTATTCTCTTTCTTCCCATATATTTGATTAATACTTTCATGATGATGAGTGGCTAATCTCTTTGTGTGATTCTAGGGTGATTGGCTGAAAGTTATGGGAAAAACAATGATAGAATGATCTTAATCACAGTAGGACCCTGAAAGTTCGATGCAAGCCCATTCTTTATTGGGAGTTAAGTGTTAGAGTTTACCAAATCCTATTCTTATTACACCTTTCCTGGTTCAATGCAAGCCCAGGATGAGACTTACCCGGTAATTCTTTTGTTTGTTTACCTAAGATCATAAGTGTAGGTAATAAAGGTTTATCCTTTATTGGGGTTTGAGTGTGCTTTCATCCCATCTTTGTGAGTTAGCCTGAGACTTACCTGGTAAAGGTTGATTCTATTCCCTTAGGTGGTGTGTTAGTTTGAGGTTATAGTTATTTACCTTAATTCCTTGAGACTTACCCGGTAATAGGAGTTACGGTTTGGGATTACTGATTAGTGAGACTTACCCGGTGATCTAATCCACTTTAGTAACACCTTGCCTTTGCAAAAACCTCACCTTTGTTAGATCTTGAGTTGGAACCACAACTAGATACTTTAATCCCTAGAATTGCATATTTCCTTTATTGACTTTTATCATCTTTGATTGTTTTAATTATTTTGTGGTTAGTAATTGCTAAAGCTTACCTATTCCGACTTTGTTTCATTAAGTCTCTGTGATCGACCCTTGGAATTCCTTGCTTTTACTACGATTGACCCGTACATTGCGGGTTCGCATCCTTGTTTTAAGCTTACATCTAGGGTTATAAATTTAAAGCTTGCACGCACCGTTTGGAGCGAACAAGTTTTTGGCGCTGTTGCCGGGGACTTGGTCTAGACCGAGCCGGTTGCGGTACGCTTTTGGGGCACTTGCCCCTGTGTCTACTAACCACTCTACTTGAGTGACTATTCGCAGGTTCTTTCTTAGGTTTATGCGAAGAACCCGCGCTGGGAAGGAAATTTTTCCTTACGATCCCGAACCAGAAAAGACATATAAACGACGCTTGAGAGAAGCGAAGATGGCCAACCGAGACGATCGCGATCTTGAGGCCGAATTGAAGGAGGCATTAGAACAGCTACGCCTCAGCAGGGAAGAACTGAGGCAGGAGAAAGAAGAAATTTGCACTAGGACTGATGCGATCGAAGCAGATATGGCAGCCTTACGAGACCAGTATCTACTTCGACCGGGGGAAGACCCAGTTCCCGATCCTCGACCGAGGCAGGTCCTAGTACCAGATGCCCCGGCCGAGGTACTTCCACCTCGGATACCAGTCTGAGGCGCTCTTTTTGCAGGAATCCCGCAAACCCTAGGTCAAAGGATGGACCCCAATCAACAACTGAGGCGTCCAGGAGTTAACCTAAGAGATCCGGCGGACCATGACTATGAACTTCCACCGGAAGTTCTTTTCATGATTCACCAATGCCAGTTTGGAGGGCTAGAGAAGGAATCTCCGCATCAACATCTGCAAAACTATGAGATCTTGATGGAGACCTTGAGACCCTCAAGAATAGAAAACAACAACTACAAGCTAAGACCTTTTTACTTTTCTTTAAAAGATAGAGCTCTTACTTGGTATCAATCTCTTCCTCCAGGAAAAATCAGTACTTGGGAGGAGATGACTACGGAATTCTTGACTAAATTCTTTCCCCCCTCTAAGACCGCTGAAATGAGAGGGAAGATTAATGCATTCATTATGAAGGACAAGGAGAGCTTGTCCAAGTCATGGGAGAGGTTTAAAGACATTCTTTTGAGTTTTCGCAGGAGCGCCTTGATGCGTTTTACAGGATTAAGGAAGCGTTGATCTCCGCTCCCATTATCCAACCTCCGGATTGGACCTTGCCCATTGAGATCATGTGTGATGCTAGTGATGTGGCCGTAGGAGCGGTGCTTGGACAAAAGAAGGATGGCCGGACCACCGCCATTTATTATGCTAGCAAGACGCTAGATGAAGCCCAACGCAACTACGCCACCACCGAGAAGGAGCTATTGGCGGTTGTATATGCTTTCGAAAAGTTTCGTTCTTACTTAGTAGGGGCGAAAGTCATTGTCTACACCGACCACGCAGCCATTCGCTACTTGCTTGCTAAGAAAGATGCCAAGCCACGCCTTATTCGATGGATTCTCTTACTTCAAGAGTTTGACCTAGAGATCCGTGATAAGAAGGGATCTGAAAATTCTGTTGCGGATCACCTCAGCCGGCTACCTCCATCTTCACGCGAGAAAGACAGCCCATCCATAGACGATTCATTCCCCGATGAGCACTTGCACTTGTTGGAGCGTTTGATAGACTTACAACTTCACCCCATGATGGAGGTGAAGTATGGGGTGAGGTGTTAGTATGAAATATTGTGATATTTTAGGCACGTTTTCTAAGTGTAGTTGATTCATATTGATAGTCTTTGATTGAGCATCATTGCATATGTGAGCTAGTATTACCTATATTGTCGATACGGATGTCTTCACTAGCTTTATGTTGAAATATAGGTGATTGAGAGTCATTTCCGAACGGAATCAAGCAAATAAGAGTTGATTGAATATGTCCATGGATTGAGGGATTATTAGGAGCAAATTGGAGTTCAACTTGAGGAATGCACGAGCCTAGGGAAGAATCACGTTCTTGCCCCTAAACCACCCTCTAAAATACGGCCGTACTACAAACCACGTTTAGTTCCACGGCCGTGGAACACTGCAAAGAGAGGCGTGATGCATTCCAGTAACTATTACGGTCGTGGAACATATGGTCCAAACCGTGACACATTCCACGCTCTAAATTACGGTCGTGGAAACTTCCACGACCGTGATCTTGGCGATCTTTTTTGCCACATTTTGAAGCCACGATCTTTTGAAGATTGGGCCGGGCCGATATTTTATCTTGCCCTATAAAAAGACAGACGAAGCAAGATTTCGTCATCCTGCTGAGAGGGAATTTTGGCAATCCACGCTTCATCTCCGCTTAAAGAATTTCAATGCCGTTTGGCCCTCGCTTGAAAGCATTGACATCTCGTGGGAGATCGAAGTTCGCGTTTGGGAATTGCCCTAATCTCGCACTTTTGGTAGAGATTTCTTTTGAGATCTCCGGATTAGCGGAAGGTCGAAGCTTTTAGAAGATTGTTGTAAGAAGACCTCTCTTCTTGTTTAGGTTTGATTTGGAAAACGGATTGACATCCCGTTTTTCCTTCTTTCCTAAGATTGTGATTGTTTGCTTTATTCTGAATCCATTGACAATATTCGTTCTCGATTGTGACTTTGAGATTGGTTTAAAGTTTATTGAAAGTTTTCGGAAGTTTTCATCTTTCTATCTTTTAATCCTTAAATTGATATCAACATGACTGTTATTGGCTAGAAACCCTTAACAATTCTAAGGTGAAGGCTTGATAGTTGTGGCTTAGATGATGATAGATCGATCGTAAACAGATTAGACCCTGAGAGTTCGAGAGAATCGTCGACGAACCCTAAATTACGGGCTGTTGTTGAGTTCCACGACCGTGGAGTCTTAAGATCCAACCGTAATTTCCCTAAAGTTTACGAACCTGCTTTTACTTTAATCCAAAGTTAAAGATTTGCTTTAACTTAGTTTAGACTTGTCTTTTCTAGGTGGTAGTGAAGCCTCAACAACCTCTACCTCGATTGTGAGTGTCATAACCGTAATCGGCTAAGTTAGTCTTGATCCTTGGATTACAAGTTTGGGTATTTGACATTAATTCTTGCCTTTAGAACCTTTCTATATTGAAGCCTCAACAACCTGTATAGAGAGTGTCTTGTAGGTGAGTCATATAAGGTTTTTGGAACTTCACCGTACGATTACCTTACATTAGCATACCTTTGCATATCTCAACTCTGTCTTTATATCGTTAGTATATCTTGAATCGATTGCCACAGCTGGATACTTGGATCTTTAGGATTGTTGTTTTCCCAATATTTTAAAACTCTCATATTTACCCGCTTGATAATGTGCAATTGAATTTGTTCTCACCCAATTCCCTGTGTTCGATACTCTGGAATTCTTGCTTAACTACGTCGATCCGTACACTGCGGGTTCGCTTGCTTGATTCTAGTTTTATAAATTTAAAACTTATTTGCACACACCTCTAGGGGCGAACAAGTTTTTGGCGCCGTTGCCTGGGAATTGGTTTCGGCGAATTCGGTAGCCGGTTGTCAAGCTTGGGAGCTTGCTCTTGTTATTTGATATTACTTTGAGTGCATGCGCAGGTCTAGGAGCACCGAAGATCTCTTGCCTCTTGATCAAGAGCTAGAGAAAACTTTAAGGCAAAAGCGCAAGGAAAAGAAGATGGCTGAAGGACACGAACGTGATCTTCAAGCGGAATTGGCAGAGAAGGAAGCTCAACTCCAATGGAATGAGACCCTCCGCCAGGATGAGATGGATCGTCATCAATCTCAAGTTGACAATCTACAAGACATGATCTTCCAGATGAGGGTAGAGATGAGTGACCTTAAGAATAAGGGAAGCAAGAAATCCTCAAGGAAAGCATCAAGGTCTAGAAGAAAAAGTCACTCATCTGCTGATGATAGTGATTCTTCCATGCCACCGCTAGAGGAGATTGATCCCACGATCAATGTAAATTCTTTCCATCCACAAGGAGCTGCTAATCGCCGCATTCCGCCTATTAATGTGAGGATCAAACGTGTAGATAATGAGCCAAGAACTCTTGGCCAGCGGATGGATCCAACACAATAACCACGCCGCTTGGGCGTGAATTTCGATGCTGATGATGTGCAAGGGTTTAGCTTCAACCCTCAAGTCATTACTCTTGTTTGCCAAAACCAATTTGGCGGGACAAGCGTTGAATCTCCACACAAACACTTGCAGAACTTTGAGTGTATGATGGAGACAATGAGACCAAAGAGCGCTACTACCAACAGCTATAAGGTCAAGCCTTTCTTCTTCTCCTTGAAGGGGAAAGCGTTATCTTGGTACCAAGCTCTTCCTAGTGGGAAACTAGATACGTGGGAAGACCTTTCCGCGGAGTTCCTCACCAAATTCTTACCGCCATCCAAAACGGCGGAACTTAGAGGTAAGATTAATGCTTTTTCCATGAGACCTAACGAAAGTTTGTTTCAATCTTGGGAAAGGTTTCACGATTTGCTCTTGGATTGCCCTCATCATGGCATATCCAAACTTGCCTTGCTGGAGATTTACTACAAGGGGCTGGATGCGGGAACGCAATTCAACCTCCAATCCCTCTCATGTGGAACGTTCATGGACATGAGAGAAGATGACGCTTGAGACTTCATTGAGAAGCAAGCAAGAGTCATAGAGAAGTATTCCCACCGGAAGGTGGAGGGAAATCGTGTGGAGCAAGGAGCAAAGCTCACACACGAAGCTCAAAATCAGATTTTCTCCCTCAACAATGATATCAAAGAGTTGAAGGAGGCTATCAAGACCAACTTCCCAAAGCAACATGGGAAGGATGTTGGTTATTTGGGCAACAACAATGGCGGCAACAACAATAACCGGAACAACAACCGGAATAACAACTGGAATGGAAACAACAACAACCGGAACAACGATTGGAACAATAATAGGGGTTCAAACAACAACAATTGACGCTCCAATCAACAAAATTCCGGTAACTCTTATCCTTCCAACTCAAATTCACTAACCCCACCTTCCTCTTCCTCTACTCCTTTGAAAAGCCAAGGGCAATCATCTAATGGAGGAAACACTTCGGAGAAGGAGAAGCCCGATCCCATATTGGAAACGATTTTGGGGAAGCTTCAAGGGTTGGAGAACCGCCTCATCAAGGTTGATGATCAAGTTTCTAAGGTTGATAAAGCTCAAAAGGTTTTAGAAAACCAAATGTTCAACCACGCGGAGGAAGTTCCTAGAAATCAAGGGAAGCTTCCAGGAAAGACGGAGGACAACCCTAAGGGAAGGGTGATGGCGATTACAACTAGGAGCGGAGTGACAACCACCGATCCGCAGCCTACGTTCGTTGAAGTCCCCGTAGAGAAGGGCAAAGAGAAGGGCAAGGAGAAGGGGAAGGAGAAGGAAGATATCTATGTTCCTCCTCCAGCTTACAAACCTCCCCTTCCATTCCCTCAATCTAGAGCGCGAGCGCGCCTAGACAAACAATTCGGTAAGTTCATAGAACTCATGAGTAAGCTGCATATTAACATACCATTTATTGATGCTATTGTAGGTATGCCGGCTTATGGCAAGTTCTTGAAGGAGCTCCTCTCCAACAAGAGGAAGCTAGAAGACTTCGGTGAGGTCAAGATGAGTTCGGATTCTTCGGATCTCATCAAGACCATGAAGGAGAAAATGCCCCCAAAGCTGAAGGATCCGGGGTCATTTTGCATTCTCATTGGAGTGGGAGATGTCACATATGACGCTTTATGTGACTTAGGAGCAAGTGTGAGCATCATACCACTTGCATTGTGTAGGAAGATCGGTTTAGGCGACCCTAAACCGGTGAAGATGACGTTATACATGACGGATCGATCCATCACTCGCCCCGTCGGTATTGTAGAAGACGTCCCGGTCAAGCTAGGTAAATTCTTTGTTCCCATTGATTTTGTCGTGCTTGACATTCCTGCAGATAGTCCGGTCCCGATCATACTCGGAAGACCGTTTCTTGCAACTTCCGGCTGCATAGTCGATTGCAAGAATGGGAGACTCGCTTTTGATATAGGAGAAGAGAAAGTAGAGTTCGTTCTTTCCACACCAGTTAAGGAGCCAATCTTTGATGAGGATATTTACGATATCCAAGATGAAGAAGGTTTGTCAAGAGAGGAGGTAAGTGCGATTCTCTTCAACGATCCTTTACAAAAAGTTATTGCTATGAATCTGACCAATGTAGGGGAAGATGAAGAGTGCAATGAGGCAATTGAAGCCTTAGAAGCACAAGAAGAGATGCATGAAGAGGAGTTTGAGAAACTCCACGATGAAACTGAGAATGTCAGAATCCACGGTCATACCCTGTATTCCACGACCGTGGATTTCACAACCAAAATCGTGCCTCATTCCACGGGATTATACGGTCGTGGAGAAGATGTGACAATCGTATTTCCCTTCCACGCCCTAAACCACGGCCGTGGAGGACAAGATCCACCCGTAATATTGGTCGTGGAAGAGAGAGATCGAGACAATTCTTCAACTTCTTCTGATTCTTCTCCAACACACTCAACACCCTTAGAAACTTCTAAGGAGATGCCGGATGCTTCTCAAGGATCGTTGGAAGCTCCGAAAACAATGGAACTCAAACCACTTCCTACTCATCTAAGGTACGCTTTTCTAGGATCTAATTCTACCTTTCCGGTTATTGTTAGTTCCGATCTAAGCATAGATGAACATGAACAGCTCATGATTGTCCTTACGAAACATAGGAAAGCTATAAGCTATACCATTGAGGACTTAGTAGGAATTAAACCCTCCCTATGCATGCATAAGATACTAATGGAGGAAGACTTTAGAACTTCGAGACAACCTCAAAGGCGGTTGAATCCGACCATGAAGGAGGTTGTCAAGAAGGAAATTCTTAAACTTCTTGATGCAGGTATCATCTATCCTATCTCCGATAGCAAATGGGTGAGTCCAGTTCAAGTATTTCCGAAGAAGGGAGGAATGACGGTCATCACCAACAAGAACAACGAACTCATTCCTACCCGAACCGTGACTGGATGGCGGATGTGCATAGACTACCGCAAGCTCAACAACGCAACGCGGAAGGATCATTTCCCATTGCCATTCATTGATCAAATGCTTGAAAGGTTAGCGCAACATTCACATTTTTGCTACCTTGACGGCTATAGTGGTTTCTTTCAGATTCCGATACATCCGGACGATCAGGAGAAGACCACATTCACGTGCCCTTGGGGTACGTTTGCTTATAGGAGAATGCCGTTTGGGCTTTGCAACGCCCCAGCCACCTTTCAACGGTGCATGATGGCCATCTTCTCTGAATACATAGAGGAAATCATGGAAGTCTTCATGGACAACTTCTCCGTATACGGTTCCTCTTTTAACGATTGCCTTTCTAACCTTTCTCTTGTTTTGCAAAGGTGTGAAGACACTAACCTAGTTCTTAATTGGGAGAAGTGTCAATTCATGGTTAAGGAAGGAATCGTATTAGGTCACTTAGTCTCTAGTAGAGGGATAGAAGTAGACAAAGCTAAGATAGAGACCATAGAGAAACTTCCTCCCCCAATTTCGGTGAAAGGGATAAGAAGTTTCCTAGGACATGCTGGATTTTATAGAGGTTTCATCAAGGACTTATCTAAGATATCAAAACCTCTCACTAATCTATTGATGAAGGATGCAGTTTTTGAGTTTTCGCAGGAATGCTTGGATGCGTTTAACACCATTCGGCAAGCTCTAATCTCAGCACCTATTATCCAACCTCCGGACTTGACTCTACCCTTTGAGATTATGTGCGATGCTTGTGACGTAGCTATTGGAGCTGTTCTTGGACAACGAAAGGAAGGGAGAACCCATGCCATATACTATGCTAGCAAGACGCTAGAAGAAGCGCAGCTCAACTACGCCACTACCGAAAAAGAGTTTTTAGCCATTGTCTATTCTATTGACAAGTTTCGCTCTTATCTTGTAGGTGCAAAGGTGATTGTCTACACGGATCATGCTGCGATCCGGTACCTCCTTGCGAAGAAAGATGCGAAACCAAGGCTGATTAGATGGATTCTTCTCCTACAAGAATTCGATCTTGAGATCCGCGACAAGAAAGGTTCAGAAAATTCAGTTGCGGATCATTTGAGTCGTCTAACACATCTAGAGGACGACCATCTACCTATTGATGACTCCTTTCCGGACGAACACCTACACATCATAAAGGAGTGCATCAACGAGATCTCTAAAGGTAACGAACCATGATTTGCTGATTTTGTTAACTATTTGGTTTGTCAGGAGATACCGCCCGGACAATCCTACGCACAACGGAAGAAGTTCTTTAAGAACGTCCGGGAATACTTTTGGAACGAGCCTCTCCTCTTTAAGAGAGGTCCGGATGGCATCATTCAGCGATGTGTGCCGGAAGATGAGATGCAAAGTGTCATCCGTCATTGTCATTCACTACCTTATGGAGGACACGCTAGTTCGAACAAGACTAGCGCAAAGGTATTGCAATCTGGATTCTTTTGGCCTACTTTGTTTAGAGATGTGCAATCCTTTGTTTCTTGCTGCGATGCTTGTCAAAGAACAGGCAATATCTCTAGGAGGAATGAGATGCCCCTCAACAACATCCAGGAAGTGGAGATTTTCGACGTATGGGGAGTCGATTTCATGGGACCATTCCCATCCTCTTGTGGAAACCAATACATACTATTGGCGGTAGACTACGTTTCTAGATGGGTGGAAGCAATTGCCTCTCCCCCAAATGATGTCATGGTGGTGGTTAAGTTCTTCAATAAGACCATCTTCCCGCGATTTGGGACGCCAAGGACGATCATTAGTGATGGAGGTTC
Source organism: Fagopyrum esculentum (assembly GCA_033239045.1). Classification (NCBI taxonomy): domain Eukaryota; kingdom Viridiplantae; phylum Streptophyta; class Magnoliopsida; order Caryophyllales; family Polygonaceae; genus Fagopyrum; species Fagopyrum esculentum. The sequence continues at coordinate 22,976,296 of BSUD01000008.1, read as the reverse complement.
TCACTTCATAGCCCGTCGCTTTGAAGCTCTTCTAGCTAAGTATGGGGTTACTCACAAGATCGCTACCCCTTACCATCCACAAACAAGTGGACAAGTTGAGATCTCAAATAGGGAGATCAAAAGAATCTTAGAGAAGACGGTTTCAAGGACTAGGAAGGATTGGTCCTTGAAGCTTGACGACGCATTATGGGCATACCGGACTGCATACAAGACTCCCATGGGAACCACCCCATACAACCTTGTGTATGGGAAGTCTTGTCACTTGCCGGTAGAGTTGGAACACAAAGCGTTTTGGGCTATCAAGTGGTTGAATTTCAGCATGAAAGAAGCGGGAGAGAAGCGTCTCCTAGACATCAATGAGCTGGATGAACTCCGCTTGAATGCTTATGAAAACGCTAAGATCTACAAGGAAAGAGCAAAGCGTTGGCATGATAAGCATATCATTCCAAAGGACTTCAAAGAAGGAGATCAAGTTCTCCTCTTCAATTCAAGACTTCGCCTCTTTCCAGGTAAGCTTAAATCCCGTTGGACCGGACCTTTTCTAATTAAGCGTATTTTCCCCCAAGGTGCAGTTGAAGTATGGGGTGAAGCGAGCGGAAGTTTTAAGGTGAACGGCCAACGACTCAAGAAGTATACGCCGGAACTCCAAGCTGAGGAGTTCGCGCCGACCGCACTCGAATAAGTGCGAGATTGGTCTAGCTATGGACCTTAAACAAAGCGCTTCTTGGGAGGCAACCCAAGGTATTGAATTTTTGTTTTATTTTCGATTCATAGATCAGCTTAGTATAGACGTTTTTGCTTTGTTTTTGCCTCGATTTCTTCCGGTATGTTTGTGTTTTTGGATGTAGGAACGATGGAAAAGGGAAAGAGGAGGATGATGTTGAAGAAAAGTGACGAAATTTGGACTTTGGAGCTTTATAGAGGGTTCCACGGTCTAAATTACGGTCGTCACAGCTACAGTAGCCGTAATTTCCAAAAGCCTTTGAAAAATCACCAAAACCACGGTTCCGTACACTTCCACGGCCGTGGAACACCCCGACAGACCGTAATTTTCAAAATTTTGCCTGCGACTATATAAGCCATATTCTTCACAAATTCATCCCAAAAATCCCTCTTTCCACGACCTAAGTGCCGAAACCCCACGACCCCCTCTCAAATCTTCGTTTCCTAATCGTTTTCAACAATTCTTCTTCCCAAACTGCAGCAAATTCAACCACAAATAAGATCCAAGCGACGAATCGACGGAAATTCACCAACAAACGCGCATTTCGGATTTTTCAATCCGAAAAAGAGGTTTTCTTTTCCTTCTTGATTCTTGCTGATTTGGTTGTTTTTGTTAGAGATTTTTTAGGAAGAACTGATTGAGATTGGAGGAAATTAGACTAGAACTGCCTGTTGTGGAGATTGATTGTTGATTTGCTGAGATTTGTGATTTTTTGAGACGAATCACGGTCTCTGGGTAAATTACGGCCGTGGTTTGCTGAAGAACAGACCGTAATTTTGAGCACAATGGATTTCGTGAGAAGAGTTTAAGGGAGGATAAAAGAGAAGAAGAATGAGCAGAATAAGAAGAGGAAGGGTAATCCCTCCTCCTCCTCATCCTCTAGGGCACCACCACCCTATTCACCTTCACCTCCATCCTCACCTTCACCTCCATCTTCACCCCCTCACCCTAGAGTCCCGACCATACACGACGACCATCTTGATGCACTTGATAGGATCAAGGAGGGGGCAGTGATTGGCCCTAGATATTTGTTGTTGGAAGATCTAGCTCCTCTCAACATTGTTGATGACCTTACTTGGCTCCTGGATAGAGCCGGATTAGTTGTCTTCTCGGCTATCCGAGAAGACGCTTATGAGGAGATTACCCGGGAGGTTGTGACGTCCTTTGAGCACAGCCACGTCGATAGGACCGTCTCTTTCCGCCTTATGGGGAGAGATTATCAGTTGAGTATCCGTGAGTTTGGGACCATTTTCGGGTTCCGTGAGACCTTCAATGGTCGATTTCCGAGTGGTGTTTACCCCAAGGACTTTTGGAAGGAGGTTGCAATGATTTACGCCGACGAGGACCGTTGGTAACCCGCTGATACCAAGGCTAGATTGATGTACCATCTAGCCTTGAAGATAGCTCACCGTGTTCTTTCGGAGTGTCTCTTTCCTAGGACGGAGACGCCCCAAAAGATCAAGACGGATGAGCTATTCTTGCTTTACTGCATGCTTTATGGACGCCGTGCAGATTGTGCTACTCTCTTGGCTGCTACGATGAGCAAGCTCAAGAACAAGAAGAAGGGAAACATCGGATATGGTGGGATAGTCACCCACATTGCTAGGAGCTTTGGTGTTGATTTTTTGCTTGCACCCGCATACCGGCCGTTCCTTTAGGGCTACATGATTTCATGGTTAGGGGTCTCATTTTCCCCACACATAGAGGTCCGCCTTATGCGGGCATGCCTTGGGAGAGTAGGACAGGCAGGGGTATAGAGTGGCTGCCAAAGTACTCCATTATGGCGGGACGCCATAACTAGAAGGAGACGTTCGCTACTATGCATGTGAACAGGATAGTAGCTCCCCCTTATGTCCCACCACAGGTTGTCGAGGAGGAGGATATGGGAGATCAGTTTGAGAGTGAAGGAGGAGCCGAGCAGGAGTTTGGCACGTTTCCGGACTAGCCGGAGGCGGCCCCAGATGTACCTAGACGCTCTCCATGTCCAGCTAGAGCCTCAGGCTCGTCATCTCGCCGCGCTAGCGTGAGTGAGAGGCCCACGTGGATGACCACACCTCCCGCATGGTATGACGTTCCCCCTCCTTGGTCCACCGAGCAGCCAGCAGTACCTCCACCAGCACCAGCACCATCCGACGCCCCAGCATGGTACAGTCAGGCCCCGGGGTGGTACGAGCAGATGCCGGATTGGGCTACCGGACTTTCAGAGAGAGTAGGAGCGCTAGAGATCCGAGCCGATGCTAGAGACGGGCGTTTAGACGACCTTGACCACATGATGAGGGACGTCTACCGCCAATAGTTTGGGCGGTTCTATGATCCAAGCTTCTCTCCATTCCCGCCGCCGCCAGCACCGCAGTGATTTGATGCATGACCGTTCGTTTTAGACATTCCCGCCACCACTTTGTGAGTTTCTTTTTCTTTTCTTTCTTTTCTTTCTTTCTTTCGAACATTAGGGACAATGTTCGTCCTAAGTATGGGGTGGGATGTACTAAAAGTTTGTAATAACTCTACTTACTATGCTTGCTTTCATTTGAGACTATCATTGCATGTTCATTATGTGTTTCACGTTTCATTATCGCATTGCATGAAAAAGAACTTGAAAAACCATAAAAATTGAAAAATTTTGTGCTTCTAATGAATTGAGATGATTTCTATGATAATCACTACTTGTGAATTGAGTTTGACGACAATTGCATGCTTAAAAGAATTGTGAATTGAAAAGAATTTGAATGAATGAATTTTACCTCTTTTGCAAGTTTTTTAATGTGAAAAATGTTACCTAAATCATGTTGAGAAATTGAAGTTGAAATCACACTATAAGTTCTTATACTTCTTGTTGAAATGATTAAGGCAATTCGATTTTTCTTTCTTCTTTCTTTTGACCATTTTAGCTCCTCATTTAAATATTAGCCTCCTTTACCTATCCGGGAATTTGGAGAAGTGAATGAAAAAGGCATGTTTGATGTGGGAGGGCCATGAGAGCAAATTTTTGCAATCAAAAGAATAGAAAGAAATTCTAGGTTTGGGGAAGTCAATAATGATGATGAGTAACTCGGCACCATTCACATAGCCGGGTGTTCGTGTCTTGCCAAAGTCGGATTGAGCGATATTCCTAGCGGATTATGGTATGTGCGCTAAGGGTTTGAGGCATCTCATAAAAATTGAGAAACGCCAATCTCCTAGGCTTCGGTTTTTGTGCACCTCTGTCCATAACTCCAAAACTAAAGTCGAAAAATGAAAAGAAGAGAGCGAAGCTCTAAGTTGAAGCGTTGCGGAAACCGCAAAAGAAGAAGAAGGTAGTTGTCCACTTTCCCGGATTCATGCACCACATTTCCTTAAAGTTTTCCCTTCCCTTCCATATTCTAGACCTTTTCATTGGAAGTCCTTAAGATCAAAAGAATGTTATATGACTTGGTGATCTAAATTGAAGTTTCTTATGATTGATTTTGATAATGTTTGAAGGTTATGATGCTTGTTTAGAAGTTAAATTGATTCATGAATTTTCTTTGCTTTTTACTTTTTGATTGAGTGTGTGAAAGTTTGATAAACGATTGAGGCAAGGTTTGAGAATGATCTATTCTTTAGAAGGCACGTTCATCCAAAAGAAGGTACACATATTTCATCCTAACTCTTGTTTAAAGCTTTTTGAAAGACCTTGCTTAGGGACAAGCAAGTGTTAAGTATGGGGTTATTTGTTAGCATGAAATATTGTGATATTTTAGGCACGTTTTCTAAGTGTATTTGATTCATATTGATAGTCTTTGATTGAGCATCATTGCATATGTGAGCTAGTATTACCTATATTGTCGATATGGATGTCTACACTAGCTTTATGTTGAAATATAGGTGATTGAGAGTCATTTCCGAACAGAATCAAGCAAAGAAGAGTTGATTGAATATGTCCATGGATTGAGGGCATTATTAGGAGCAAATTAGAGTTCAACTTGAGGAATGCACGAGGCTAGGGAAGAATCACGTTCTTGCCCTAAACCACACTCTAAAATACGGCCGTACTACAAACTACGTTTAGTTCCACGGCCGTGGAACACTGCAAAGAGAGGCGTGATGCATTCCAGTAACTATTACGGTCGTGGAACATATGGTCCAAACCGTGACACATTCCACGCTCTAAATTACGGTCGTGGAAACTTCCACGACCGTGATCTTGGCGATCTTTTTCGCCACATTTTGAAGCCACGATCTTTTGAAGATTGGGTCGGGCCGATATTTTATCTTGCCCTATAAAAAGACAGACGAAGCAAGATTTCGTCATCCTGCTGAGAGGGAATTTTGGCAATCCACGCTTCATCTCCGCTTAAAGAATTTCAACGCCGTTTGGCCCTCGCTTGGAAGCATTGACATCTCGTGGGAGATCGAAGTTCGCGTTTGGGAATTGCCCTAATCTCGCACTTTTGGTGGAGATTGCTGTTGAGATCTCCGGATTAGCGGAAGGTCGAAGCTTTTAGAAGATTGTTGCAAGAAGACCTCTCTTCTTGTTTAGGTTTGATTTGGAAAACGGATTGACATCCCGTTTTCCCTTCTTTCCTAAGATTGTGATTGTTGTGGCTTAGATGAAGGGTTGATAGTTGTGGCTTAGATGATGATAGATCGATCGTAAACAGATTAGACCTTGAGAGTTCGAGAGAATCGTCGACGAACCCTAAATTACGGGCTGTTCTTGAGTTCCACGACCATGGAGTCTTAAGATCCAACCGTAATTTCCCTTAAGTTTACGAACCTGCTTTTACTTTAATCCGAAGTTAAAGATTTGCTTTAACTTAGTTTAGACTTGTCTTTTCTAGGTGGTAGTGAAGCCTCAACAACCTCTACCTCGATTGTGAGTGTCACAACCGTAATCGGCTAAGTTAGTCTTGATCCTTGGATTACAAGTTTGGGTATTTGACATTAATTCTTGCCTTTAGAACCTTTCTATATTGAAGCCTCAACAACCTGTATAGAGAGTGTCTTGTAGGTGAGTCATATAAGGTTTTTGGAACTTCACCGTACGATTACCTTACATTAGCATACCTTTGCATATCTCAACTCTGTCTTTATCTCGTTAGTATATCTTGAATCGATTGCCACAGCTGGATACTTGAATCTTTAGGATTGTTGTTTCCCAATATTTGCAAAACTCTCATATTTACTCGCTTGATAATGTGCAATTGAATTTGTTCCCACCGAATTCCCTGTGTTCGATACTGTGGAATTCTTGCTTAACTACGTCGATCCGTACACTGCGGGTTCGCTTGCTTGATTCTAGTTTTATAAATTTAAAACTTATTTGCACACACCTCTAGGGGCGAACATGAGGGCACCTCTCATCACGCATAGAGACGCCGTATGGTCCAGCTAGCGACCTTAAATCAAGCGCTTCTTGGGAGGCAACCCAAGGTATTGCTTTCTTTTCCTTATTTCAAGTCTAGCTTACATAGTTTTGCTTTGCTTTGTTTTTTTTTGGCGTACTAGACAGACAACAAGTGACATCTAAGGAAGGAATACAAACCAGGAGCACAACTGGAAGGGGAGAAGTTCAAGAATTTGAGAAGACGGAGATTGACTGAGGCACATCTCGGTTGCTGTCACAGCACCTCGACCGAGATGATTCTTGAACAACCAAGACGATTATGACTTCTGACAACTCACCTCGGTCCGTATCACCTCGGTCCAATCGGGACCATCTCGACCGAGGTGACAGCAGTTTCAGAAAAGGGTATAAAAGGGGGATCGAATTCTCTCTCTTCCCTCTCTCACCCTCTCGACCGCGGCACAGTTTCACCTCGTTATCCCGTTCTTCGATCGATTTCGACGATTCTTGCTTCCAAACTGCAAAGAAAGAGTAGAGGATCGGACTTCAAGCACTTCAGCTATGTCCGGTGAGTACTCTATTTTCCAGACTTATTTGACCCATTGGGACAATGTGTCCCAAGTATGGGGTATGCGGATATGTTATTTGACTAAGGATGATTGTATGCTACTTTGATGGATATTTATGATCTTATTATGCTCTATTTGCTTATCTGAGACTACATGCATGCATACAGGTTATTTGATTGAGAAAAACGTAAAAAACTGGAAAGAAAATTTTTTTTTGACCTCGAACGAAGTGATTCTGGCCAAACGAGGTGCTTCACCTCGGTTGACTTAGAACATCTCGACCGAGGTGGTTTAACTGAGAGTTTTCGAAACGTTTTTTGCTTCTTATCTGGATATGATCTCAGTCAAGATCCTATTTGCTGACTGGTTTTGAAATCTTTATATGTTTGAAAGGTTTTATGATATGTTTAAGTTGCTAAATGCTTTGTTTGAAATTTTTGGCATGTTTAATACTTTGTTTTTATCCAAATTATGTTGAATTTGAAGGTTGACACCACATTATGAGTTCTCTCACTTTCTTCCTGGAAAGACCAAGGCAATTCATTCTTCTCTCTTCTTCTTCTTGATCATGCTTAACCCCTCATATACATTTTTGCCTCCCTTTACCTATCCGGGAATTTGGAAGCAAGCAAAGTGGTGAAAGCAAGTGAAGTTAAAGTTGAGAAGTTGGCTGGAAGTGAAAGTGTTAGAAAGCAATAAATAGGTTTGGGGAAGTCAATCATGATGATGAGTATCTCGGCACCATTCAAATAGCCGGGTGTTTGTGTCTTGCCAAAGTCGGATTGAGCGATATTCCTAACGGGTCATGGTATGTGCATCAAGGGTTTGATGCATCTCAAGAAATTGATGATTGTTGATTTCCTAGGCTTCGATTATTGTGCACCTCTATCCATGCATCCCAAAAAGTAAAGTAAAAAAAAGAAAAAGTGTGAAATAAGCAAAGCTTATTGGTGGAAGATGTTGAAGTTCAAATAAAGTGAAGAAAGATCCTATTCCCGGATTCTAGAACCACATTACCTTATATACATCCCTACCCTACACGTTTCTTGACCTTTCTTTTGGGAAGCCCTTGAGACCTCGAGCTTGTTGATTGACTTAGTGGTTTAAACTGGATTATGCATGATTAATTTTGATAATTATGATTTATTATGCATTCTATGATTTTATGCAAAGATGAACAACTTTCTTATATTTATAAAATGTTTTAACCATGTTTTGATTTTAAATTCCATGAAGTATTCTCTTAGAGTGATCTATGATTGTAGCATGATTACACGATTTATTGCTTAGTTTTAGGTAATCATTTAAATAAATTTCTCACTCATTCATGCATAGTTTAGCACTAGTCCACGACGTTTTGCACTCAATTCATGTACTTTGTCGAGATAGACGTCTACACGGACTTGTGCGTGTTTTATAGGTATTTTGGGAGATTTAAGAGCTAAAACGATACGTTTAAGGATCGTTCGTCTAGATGACACACCCTCGGACTCATTGGGACACAAGCTAAAGGCTAAAGAGGACTCATGGAACCTTGCCAACACTAGCCATGCACCAAATCACAGCTTAATGATCCAAGGCGAAGTTTCTGCACAGAATCACGATTCTCTGACACTCCACGGCCGTGGAATCACCCGTGGATTTTGCCAGATTCTCGTGACAGCTGTGCCACGACTCTCTTGGCCAGCTCATGCAAGTTTGTTATAAAAGTGGTCCTTCATTGGCTGTGAGAAGCATCTTGGAGCAGCTCTCCATTATCCATGACTGCTAACAAAAATATTCTCTCAACAAGAAGTTTTTCTAGGAAGGAAAGTGTCAAAGAGGAAGAAGAAGAGCTCCATTGAAGAGGAGAAGAAGAACACACACCATTGCCACACCTTGATAGACTTTTGTAGTGAAGAATTCCGGATTCTATTTCTAGAGTTGTATGAACCCTTTAAACCTTCTTTTGGAAGGATTGTGAGTTACTCTAATTCTATTTTCAGCTTGGTTTGTTTTAAGTTCACTTGTTCATCTCTTTTCCTTCATCAACTTGCAAATGGATGTCATGATTTTGTGTTTGTTTGTTTCGATTTCTATTACGAACGTTGTAGGCTAAATAGATGTGATTCTAGGGTAAGGAAGGGATGGGTATGGCTAGGGCTATGATAGGACGGACTTAGATTTATCTTTAGATGACTTGTGTGCATAAACGTAGCCTCTGTTAGAAATCACGGGTAGTTCTTGCCGAACCACGGCCGTGGTTTAGGTAGAACAAACCGTGATTTTCCCTGGTTCGATGAATCTTGTCCTAGATTGTAAGAATGTTGAAATCCTAAGTGTTTGTTGAATTAAATCTATCCTAGGGTGACCTAGTGTTAGCAACTAAGTGTTAGGAGAGACTTACCCGGTGATCCTTACTCTTAGATTCCAAAGATAGAAAACCTTAGGTAGTGGTGAGCCTAATAAGCCGCCATTGGATTAAGTGTGCTAGGATAGTTGTTTAGGACTTCCCTTTCCAAGACTTACCCGGTAAGGATAGGTAAGATCTCTAGGTAACAATCCGGTTTGTGTAGAATTCCGTCCCTTAGATTTTTAGAGACCTACCCGGTGATGAGATCTAGGGAATGGATTAGTGGATCATGAGACTTACCCAGTGATTGATCCCAATCTAGAAACACTTAACCCCAACATAGTTAATCCAAGGAATAAATAGATAGCTTGAGTCCTATGCCATAACCGGAACTTCCAACCCCTAGAATCCGTCTTTTCTTTCTTTGATCTATATCTTGTTTAGCTTGTTTAGCTTGTTTATTTGTGTTGATTCATAGTTTAGTTGATTGTTTACCTTGCATGAATTGCGATCTTTGATTGATCACCAAAAACCAACCAAAAACATTTGAGATTTTCATTTCTTTATTTCTTCCTTTTCTTTCAACCTAGGTCTTTACTAAACTCAATCACAAATCGAATCAATTTCACCTTAGTCTTTGTGTTCGGCCTCGGAGTACTATCCCTACTACAAACGTCCCGTACACTGCGGGTTTCGCTAGGTAGTTTAGGATTTAGTTCGAGTTATAAATTTAAGGCTTTTTGTGCTACCAATCTTAGCGTAACAAGTTTTTGGCGCCGTTGTCGGGGACTAGGTCTAGATTGAGTCTATTTTGTGATTGTTATTAGTGTAGATCTTTCTTGTTGCTTTTGATCTCTCTTTGGTGTGTGTCTTTGCTTTTCAGGACATTCCTTACTCTTTAGGTTTATGCGAAGATCTCGTGGAAAGGATTTAGCTCCATTCGATCCCGAACCGGAGAAAACCCTTAGATCAAGATCAAAGAGCATTCGAAAAGAGAAAGAGATGGCCGGAAGAAACCTCCAAGCTGAATTGGATGAAGCCTTAGAGCAAATAAGGCTAAGAGATGAGCTCTTGGAGGAAGAAAGGAGACTTGCCAATGAAAGGCAAGAGGCAACTAGGAGGGAGATTGATGATATTAGGCAAGCCCTTGTTCAAGGAGAGCTTAATCGTCAACAACCTCCACCACCGGTGATACAACCGCAGCTGGCGGTTAATGTTAGGGTCGAGCCCATTGCCGTTGAAGAGCCACAAACCCTAGGGAGACGTATGGATCCGGCACAAAGAGCACACCGACCGGGTGTGAACTTAGGAGATCCCGCAACCCACAACTATGAGCTCCGCCCTCAAGTTCTACAAATGATCCGGCCTAATCAATTTGGAGGGATGGAAGGAGAGTCTCCTCATCAACATTTGATGAATTATGAGATCTTGATGGAGACTCTTAGACGGCCAAGATTGGAGAGCAACAACCATAAGCTAAGGGCTTTCTCCTTCTCTCTTAAGGATAAAGCCTTGGCTTGGTATCAATCTGTTCCACAAGGGCGAGTTGGTACTTGAGAGGAGATGACAACCGAGTTTTTGACCAAGTTCTTCCCACCTTTCAAGACTACCGAATTAAGAGGGAAGATCAATGCCTTCGTGATGAAGGATAGAGAAAGTTTATTCAAGTCTTGGGAGAGGTTCAAAGATCTTCTCCTTGATTGTCCACACCATGGCATACCAAAAATTGAGCTATTGGAGATCTACTTCAAGGGACTTGATGAAGATAGCCAATTCAAGCTCCAATCTCTTTCCGGTGGGACTTTTATGGAGAAGCATGTAGATGAAGCTTGGGAGTTTGTTGAGAAGCAAGCTCTAGTGATTGAGAAGTACTCCCATAGGAAGAATGAAGGAAGAAAGGCGGGGGCATATGAGGTGAGTGAGGTCACCATGAGCAATTTCAAGCTTGATGCCATCAACAATGAATTGAAGTCCTTGAGGGAGTTGTGTGCTACAACTTTGAAGAACTAAGCAACTCCTCAAGTGCTTCCACAAGCCAACTTGTCTTCCAAAGAGGAGGATGTGAATTATATGGGAAGGGGCAACTTCAACAATTACCAAGGTCCAAGGAGTTTCAACAACAACCGGCAATTCAACAATTACCGGCCCAACCACAACCATCCCGGATTTTCTTACTCTAACCCGGATGGAGCCTTGAACCCTCCCGCTTCCTCAAGCACAACTCCACCACAAAGAGCTTCACAAGAACCTCCACCCGAATTTACTCAACCTCCAAAGGATAGAACCGAAATAATGTTTGAGCAATTGCTTGGAAGGTTGAGTTGTCTTGAGAGCACCGTGACTTCAATTTCTATGGCTCAAAAGGTTTTGGAAGCACAAGTGTTCCAAAAGGCGGGTGAAGCCCATAGAGATCCGGGAAAGCTTCCCGGATGAACCGAAGACAACCCAAGAGGCCAAGTGTTGGCTATCACAACAAGGAGTGGGTTGAGTACGAAAGATCCTTTGCCCAAGGACAATTCTAAGGGAAAGCAAGTAGTGGTAGAAGAGGGAAAGTTGCAAGAAGATGAAGGCAAGAGCAAGGATGTAGAGCCAACCTATGTGGCACTGCCTCCATACAAGCCACCACTACCGTTCCCACAATCAAGAGCAAGAGCTCGTTTGGACAATCACTTTGGTAAGTTCCTTGAACTAATGTCCAAATTACATATTAACATTCCGTTCATGGATGCTATTTTAGGAATGCCGGCATATGGCAAGTTTTTGAAAGAAATACTCTCCAACAAAAGGAAGTTGGAGGAGTATGGGGAGATAAGAATGACCAAGAGATCCTCGGAATTGATCCAAACAATGAAGGAGGAGATGCCTCCCAAGCTAAGAGATCCGGGTTCTTTTTGTGTCCCAATTGGAGTGGGAGATGTGAAGTACGAGGCCCTTTGCGATCTTGGAGCAAGTGTAAGCATCATACCGCTTGCACTTTGTAACAAGGTGGGGCTAGGAGAGCCAAAACCGGTCAAGATGACCCTCTATATGGCGGACCGTTCTATCACTCATCCGGTTGGGATTTTAGAGGACATCCCGGTGCAACTAGGAGGATTCTATGTGCCAATTGACTTTGTCGTCTTGGACATCCCGGCGGATTATCCGGTTCCCATCATCTTAGGAAGACCCTTCCTCGCCACTTCCGGATGCTTAGTGGATTGCAAGAACGGAACTCTCTCCTTCAACATTGGAGAAGAGAACATCAAGTTCAAGTTGTCCACAATGATGAAATGGCCAGCTCTTGATGAGGATGTCTTCAACATAGTCGAGCAATAGGAATCTAGGGAAGTTGTAAGCTCGATCTTGATCAAGGATCCCTTGGAGAAGGTTCTTACCTTAAGTATGATGGAAGAAGGTGTTGAGGAGGCTTGCAATGAAGAGGTCAAGGCCTTGGAAGCCTTGGAAGAAGAGCCAAGAGTTGGATTTGAAAGCCACGAAGAGGTCGTGAACAGCTGCAAATTCCACGGTCGAGATTTATGTTCCACGGCCGTCAAACTTTCTGGACAACTCCGAGAAGCAAGCTTGGCAAGAACCACGGCCATGGAAGTTGAGCAACCCGTGATTACAGCCGTGATTTTCCCTGGACCAGCTCTTGATGATAATCAAGCTTCTAGGAGCCATGGAGAGTCTTCATTTGCTTTGAACTCATCTCATCCAACCTTATTCGGATCGTCTTCAACCGATAAAGGTCCTCCTTCACTTGAACTTAAACCCCTCCCCTCTCATTTGAAGTATGCATTTCTTGGTGAGAACTCTACATATCCTGTGATTGTTAATGCATGCTTAAGTGATGATGAACTTGCTAAGTTGTTGCATGAACTAAGATTGCATAGGAAAGCCATTGGTTATACTATTGATGATTTGGTTGGCATAAAACCTTCTTTGTGCATGCATAAGATAATGATGGAAGATAATCATAAACCCTCTATTGAACATCAAAGGAGATTGAATCCTATAATGAAAGAGGTAGTCAAAAAGGAAATCATTAAGTTGCTAGATGCGGGAATTATCTACCCTATCTCGGATAGTAAGTGGGTTAGTCCCGTTCATGTAGTTCCTAAGAAGGGTGGGATGACCGTAGTGACTAATGAGAACAACGAACTAATCCCAACTAGGACGGTTACGGGGTGGAGAATGTGCATCGATTATAGGAAGTTGAACATGGCCTCTAGGAAAGATCACTTCCCTCTCCCCTTTATTGACCAAATGCTAGAGAGGTTAGCTCAATATTCTCATTTTTGCTACCTAGATGGCTATAGTGGATTCTTCCAAATCCCTATCCACCCCGATGACCAAGAGAAAACAACCTTTACATGTTCATGGGGTACTTTTGCATATAGGAGAATGCCATTTGGGTTGTGTAATGCACCCGCCACCTTCCAAAGGTGTATGATGGCTATCTTTTCGGAATACATAGAAAATATCATGGAAGTGTTTATGGATGATTTCTCTGTTTATGGTTCTTCCTTTGATAATTGCTTGGCTAACTTGTCATTAGTATTGCAAAGATGTGAGGAGACAAATCTTGTCTTGAATTGGGAAAAATGTCACTTCATGGTAAGTGAAGGCATTGTGTTAGGACACTTGGTGTCCAACCGCGGCATTGAGGTTGATAGGGCCAAGATTGAAACGATAGAGAAATTGCCACCACCTACCTCGGTGAAGGGGGTGAGGAGTTTCTTAGGGCATGCCGGTTTTTACCGGAGATTTATTCAAGATTTCTCTAAAATTTCTAAGCCTCTCACTAACCTACTAATGAAAGATGTTGATTTTGTCTTTTCCAAAGATTATCTTGACGCTTTTTGTAGGTTGAAAAACGCCTTGATATCCGCACCTATCATGCAACCTCCGGATTGGAGTCTACCATTTGAGATCATGTGTGATGCAAGCGATGTAGCCGTTGGGGCTGTTTTGGGGCAAAGGAAAGATGGGCGCACTCATGCCATTTATTATGCTAGCAAGACGCTAGATGATGCCCAACTCAATTATGCTACCACCGAGAAAGAGTTGTTAGCGGTGGTGTATGCATTTGAGAAGTTCCGCTCATACCTTGTTGGAGCGAAGGTCATAGTTTATACGGATCATGCTGCGATCCGTTATCTACTTACAAAGAAGGATGCCAAACCAAGGTTGATTCGGTGAATCCTTCTTCTTCAAGAGTTTGATTTGGAAATACGGGATAAGAAGGGATCCGAGAACTCCGTGGCGGATCACCTTAGTAGATTGCCTCCATTAGAGCTTGAAAGAGATGACATCCCAATTGATGACTCATTCCGGGATGAGCAATTGCAAATGGTGGAGGAATGCTTGTTCCAAGTGTCTAGACGAAGTGAGCCATGGTTTGCCGACATCGTGAACTACTTAGTGTGTGAGGAAGTGCCTCCCGGATTAACATATGCACAAAGGAAGAAGTTATTCAACGATGTGAGGCACTACTATTGGAGTGAACCACTTCTATTCAAGAGAGGGCTGGATGGAATGTTTAGAAGATGCATACCGGAAGATGAAGTAGAAAGTGTGATCCGGCATTTTCACTCCTTACCATGTGGAGGCCATGCTAGCTCACACAAGACATGTGCGAAGGTATTGCAATCCGGTTTTTATTGGCCTAACTTGTTTAGAGATGTGCAAGGTTTTGTAGCGGCGTGTGATGCTTGCCAAAGGACGGGCAACATCTCAAGGAGGAATGAAATGCCCTTGAACAACATCCAAGAAGTCGAAATATTTGATGTGTGGGGTGTGGACTTCATGGGACCATTCCCTTCTTCGTGTGGAAATCTCTACATCCTATTAGCGGTGGACTATGTGTCAAGATGGGTGGAGGCAATCGCCTCTCCTACAAATGATGCCAAGGTGGTGGTGCGGTTCTTCAACCGGGTGATCTTCCCTAGGTTTGGAACACCAAGGGTGATCATTAGTGATGGAGGAAAGCACTTCACCAATAGGAATTTTGGGGCGCTTTTGGCCAAGTATGGGGTGACTCATAAGGTGGCAACACCTTACCATCCCCAAACTAGTGGCCAAGTGGAGATATCCAACCGGGAGATCAAGGCCATCCTTGAGAAGACGGTGTCTAGGACTAGAAAGGATTGGGCTATGAAGCTCAATGACGCATTGTGGGCATATAGGACCGCCTTCAAGACACCAATTGGAACCACTCCTTACAAGTTGGTCTATGGAAAGTCTTGCCATCTTCCGGTGGAAATGGAGCATAGAGCTTATTGGGCCATTAAGTGGCTAAATTTTGACCTCAAGGAGGCGGGAGAGAAGAGGTTGCTTGATATAAACGCCCTTGAGGAGATCCGGTTGGAAGCTTATGAGAATGCCCGGATCTACAAGGAGAGAACCAAAAGATGGCATGACAAGAGAATCATCCCCAAGGAGTTGAGTGAAGGAGATCTTGTCCTTCTCTTCAACTCAAGGCTAAGGCTCTTTCCCGGAAAGCTCAAATCAAGATGGACCGGGCCATATGTGGTGAAGAAGATCTTTCCTCATGGAGCTATTGAGAATGGGCACCGCTTGAAGAAGTATATTCCGGGAGCCCCGGTTGACATGATTGCCCCACTTCACCTTGAATAGACGCCCCCGAGTTTGGTCAAGCTAATGACCTTAAAGAAGCGCTTGGTGGGAGGCAACCCATTGGTAACATTTTTCCTTTTTCGTTTTGTTTTCGTTTTTAGATTTTTCTATCTTTGTGTGTGTTTTGTCTACTTTGTGTGTGTGCTAGAACATTAGTGGCATTGGAAGCCTTGCTTGACATAGGAATGATGATGATGAACCCCTCATCAATTATGGGTGGAGCGAACGCGGAACTTGGACGGCTAGCGGTGCCTAGCGCGGGTCCCGAAGCTTTGATGGATGCTTAGAGCTCTCTACCATGGTGGATAGAATCATCAAACATTAATTCACTATTGAGCAATCCCAAATACCATAGCAAACCATTTTTACGTTGTGAGAACCTTCTTTCACTCTCTTTACTTGTATACCACATTGGGGACAATGTGTTTCTAAGTATGGGGTGGGGTTTGCATGATCCTTTGCATGATGAGCATCTAGGATAGTTTAAAATCTTCACATGTCTTGCATTGTACATACTTAAATCGAAAATACCATAAAAATCAGAAAATTTTAAAAATTTTTGTGCTTTCTAGGCTTGGATATGACCCTAATGATGAATCTTGTCTTGTGAATTGGCTATGGATGGCCTCATGTGTTATGATTGATGAACGCATATGTAGACTTGAAGTACTTCTCTTGAAATTCTATGAATGATTTGTGATCATGATGTTTGCCTAGAAATGATTGAGTATTGAAGATCGAAATGACATGATAGTTCTTGCATACCATCTAGGAATGAATGAGGCAATTCATCTTTCTCTACTTCTCATCTTAATCATGATTGCTTGAACACCTCAATTGAGATAAAATTGACCTCTTTTAACCCATCCAGGAATAGGAGCATGCTAGTGTGTTGATGTGTGCGAAAAGCAAGTGTGGGGTGAAGTTGTCGATGAAAAGAATATCGTGCATAAAATGCTGAATTTGTTATGAAAGTGTAGCCAAAAAAAATATAGGCTTGAGGACGTTGGCTTAAATGACAAGTAACTCGGTACACTTCACATAATCGGGTGTTGGTGCCTTGCCAAAGTCAAATAAACCAATAGTCCTAAACGAGCTTTGGTATGTGTGCCCGGTGTGGATGCACCTTGAAAACTAAGAAAAAGCCCGAGGACGGCCAATCACCAAGGTTTCGGCTTTTGTACACCAATGCCAATGTCTCAAAAATAAGTCAAAGAAAAAGAAAAGAAAGAAAAGATAGAGGAAAATATACACTTGAGGAAAGTTGATCGAGGACAAGATTGTGGAGTTAGTTCCGTTCCCGGATTAGCATCATATAACCTAGAAATCCCCCCCCAATCACTACAATTCTTGGCCCTTTTATTTCACAAGACCTTATGACCTATTTGCATGTTTGTAAGACTTAGTGATTTAGATTGGATGTACTCTTGATTTTCTTGACTTCTTCATCCTTACATTTTATGCATACTTTTGAGTTAAGTACAATTGTCTTTCCATGTCTTCATTTGTTTGATGCATGACTTGCTTATCCTTTGCCATGAAACATGACTTTGAAGGTGATCCAATAATAGAAGCACAAACCCAAAAAGATTTTGCCATTTTTCTACATGCGTAAATCATGTCATCTCTTAGTCTATAGTTGGGAATTTGCTCGGGGACGAGCAAACCTTAAGTATGGGGTATTTTGATAACACGATTTATTGCTTAGTTTTAGGTAATCATTTAGATAAATTTCTCACTCATTCATGCATAGTTTAGCACTAGTCCACGACGTTTTGCACTCAATTCATGTACTTTATCGAGATAGACGTCTACACGGACTTGTGCGTGTTTTATAGGTATTTCGGGAGATTTAGGAGCTAAAACGATACGTTTGAGGATCATCCATCTAGATGACACACCCTCGGACTCATTGGGACACAAGCTAAAGGCTAAAGAGGACTCATGGAACCTTGCCAACACTAGCCATGCACCAAATCACAGCTTAATGATCCAAGGCGAAGTTTCTGCATAGAATCACGGTCATCTGACACTCCACGGCCGTGGAATCACCCGTGGATTTTGCCAGATTCTCGTGACAGCTGTGCCACGACTCTCATGGCCAGCTCATGCAAGTTTGTTATAAAAGTGGTCCTTCATTGGCTGTGAGAAGCATCTTGGAGCAGCTCTCCATTATCCATGACTGCTAACAAAAATATTCTCTCAACAAGAAGTTTTTCTAGGAAGGAAAGTGTCAAAGAGGAAGAAGAAGAGCTCCATTGAAGAGGAGAAGAAGAACACACACCATTGCCACACCTTGATAGACTTTTGTAGTGAAGAATTCCGGATTCTATTTCTAGAGTTGTATGAACCCTTTAAACCTTCTTTTGGAAGGATTGTGAGTTACTCTAATTCTATTTTCAGCTTGGTTTGTTTTAAGTTCACTTGTTCATCTCTTTTCCTTCATCAACTTGCAAATGGATGTCATGATTTTGTGTTTGTTTGTTTCGATTTCTATTACGAACGTTGTAGGCTAAATAGATGTGATTCTAGGGTAAGGAAGGGATGGGTATGGCTAGGGCTATGATAGGACGGACTTAGATTTATCTTTAGATGACTTGTGTGCATAAACGTAGCCTCTGTTAGAAATCACGGGTAGTTCTTGCCGAACCACGGCCGTGGTTTAGGTAGAACAAACCGTGATTTTCCCTGGTTCGATG
>BSUD01000008.1:22861962-22958039 GCA_033239045.1 Fagopyrum esculentum | reverse complement strand
AACCGGGTGATCTTCCCTAGGTTTGGAACACCAAGGGTGATCATTAGTGATGGAGGAAAGCACTTCACCAATAGGAATTTTGGGGCGCTTTTGGCCAAGTATGGGGTGACTCATAAGGTGGCAACACCTTACCATCCCCAAACTAGTGGCCAAGTGGAGATATCCAACCGGGAGATCAAGGCCATCCTTGAGAAGACGGTGTCTAGGACTAGAAAGGATTGGGCTATGAAGCTCAATGACGCATTGTGGGCATATAGGACCGCCTTCAAGACACCAATTGGAACCACTCCTTACAAGTTGGTCTATGGAAAGTCTTGCCATCTTCCGGTGGAAATGGAGCATAGAGCTTATTGGGCCATTAAGTGGCTAAATTTTGACCACAAGGAGGCGGGAGAGAAGAGGTTGCTTGATATAAACGCCCTTGAGGAGATCCGGTTGGAAGCTTATGAGAATGCCCGGATCTACAAGGAGAGAACCAAAAGATGGCATGACAAGAGGATCATCCCCAAGGAGTTGAGAGAAGGAGATCTTGTCCTTCTTTTCAACTCAAGGCTAAGGCTCTTTCCCGGAAAGCTCAAATCAAGATGGACCGGGCCGTATGTGGTGAAGAAGATTTTTCCCCATGGAGCTATTGAGATAGGAAGGGAGCATTGTGAAAATTTCAAAGTGAATGGGCACCGCTTGAAGAAGTATATTCCGGGAGCTCCGGTGGACATGATTGCCCCACTTCACCTTGAATAGACGCCCCCGAGTTTGGTCAAGCTAATGACCTTAAAGAAGCGCTTGGTGGGAGGCAACCCATTGGTAACATTTTTCCTTTTTCGTTTTGTTTTCGTTTTTAGATTTTTCTATCTTTGTGTGTGTTTTGTCTACTTTGTGTGTGTGCTAGAACATTAGTGGCATTGGAAGCCTTGCTTGACATAGGAATGATGATGATGAACCCCTCATCAATTATGGGTGGAGCGAACGCGGAACTTGGACGGCTAGCGGTGCCTAGCGCGGGTCCCGAAGCTTTGATGGATGCTTAGAGCTCTCTACCATGGTGGATAGAATCATCAAACATTAATTCACTATTGAGCAATCCCAAATACCATAGCAAACCATTTTTACGTTGTGAGAACCTTCTTTCACTCTCTTTACTTGTATACCACATTGGGGACAATGTGTTTCTAAGTATGGGGTGGGGTTTGCATGATCCTTTGCATGATGAGCATCTAGGATAGTTTAAAATCTTCACATGTCTTGCATTGTACATACTTAAATCGAAAATACCATAAAAATCAGAAAATTTTAAAAATTTTTGTGCTTTCTAGGCTTGGATATGACCCTAATGATGAATCTTGTCTTGTGAATTGGCTATGGATGGCCTCATGTGTTATGATTGATGAACGCATATGTAGACTTGAAGTACTTCTCTTGAAATTCTATGAATGATTTGTGATCATGATGTTTGCCTAGAAATGATTGAGTATTGAAGATCGAAATGACATGATAGTTCTTGCATACCATCTAGGAATGAATGAGGCAATTCATCTTTCTCTACTTCTCATCTTAATCATGATTGCTTGAACACCTCAATTGAGATAAAATTGACCTCTTTTAACCCATCCAGGAATAGGAGCATGCTAGTGTGTTGATGTGTGCGAAAAGCAAGTGTGGGGTGAAGTTGTCGATGAAAAGAATATCGTGCATAAAATGCTGAATTTGTTATGAAAGTGTAGCCAAAAAAAATATAGGCTTGAGGACGTTGGCTTAAATGACAAGTAACTCGGTACACTTCACATAATCGGGTGTTGGTGCCTTGCCAAAGTCAAATAAACCAATAGTCCTAAACGAGCTTTGGTATGTGTGCCCGGTGTGGATGCACCTTGAAAACTAAGAAAAAGCCCGAGGACGGCCAATCACCAAGGTTTCGGCTTTTGTACACCAATGCCAATGTCTCAAAAATAAGTCAAAGAAAAAGAAAAGAAAGAAAAGATAGAGGAAAATATACACTTGAGGAAAGTTGATCGAGGACAAGATTGTGGAGTTAGTTCCGTTCCCGGATTAGCATCATATAACCTAGAAATCCCCCCCCAATCACTACAATTCTTGGCCCTTTTATTTCACAAGACCTTATGACCTATTTGCATGTTTGTAAGACTTAGTGATTTAGATTGGATGTACTCTTGATTTTCTTGACTTCTTCATCCTTACATTTTATGCATACTTTTGAGTTAAGTACAATTGTCTTTCCATGTCTTCATTTGTTTGATGCATGACTTGCTTATCCTTTGCCATGAAACATGACTTTGAAGGTGATCCAATAATAGAAGCACAAACCCAAAAAGATTTTGCCATTTTTCTACATGCGTAAATCATGTCATCTCTTAGTCTATAGTTGGGAATTTGCTCGGGGACGAGCAAACCTTAAGTATGGGGTATTTTGATAACACGATTTATTGCTTAGTTTTAGGTAATCATTTAGATAAATTTCTCACTCATTCATGCATAGTTTAGCACTAGTCCACGACGTTTTGCACTCAATTCATGTACTTTATCGAGATAGACGTCTACACGGACTTGTGCGTGTTTTATAGGTATTTCGGGAGATTTAGGAGCTAAAACGATACGTTTGAGGATCATCCATCTAGATGACACACCCTCGGACTCATTGGGACACAAGCTAAAGGCTAAAGAGGACTCATGGAACCTTGCCAACACTAGCCATGCACCAAATCACAGCTTAATGATCCAAGGCGAAGTTTCTGCATAGAATCACGGTCATCTGACACTCCACGGCCGTGGAATCACCCGTGGATTTTGCCAGATTCTCGTGACAGCTGTGCCACGACTCTCATGGCCAGCTCATGCAAGTTTGTTATAAAAGTGGTCCTTCATTGGCTGTGAGAAGCATCTTGGAGCAGCTCTCCATTATCCATGACTGCTAACAAAAATATTCTCTCAACAAGAAGTTTTTCTAGGAAGGAAAGTGTCAAAGAGGAAGAAGAAGAGCTCCATTGAAGAGGAGAAGAAGAACACACACCATTGCCACACCTTGATAGACTTTTGTAGTGAAGAATTCCGGATTCTATTTCTAGAGTTGTATGAACCCTTTAAACCTTCTTTTGGAAGGATTGTGAGTTACTCTAATTCTATTTTCAGCTTGGTTTGTTTTAAGTTCACTTGTTCATCTCTTTTCCTTCATCAACTTGCAAATGGATGTCATGATTTTGTGTTTGTTTGTTTCGATTTCTATTACGAACGTTGTAGGCTAAATAGATGTGATTCTAGGGTAAGGAAGGGATGGGTATGGCTAGGGCTATGATAGGACGGACTTAGATTTATCTTTAGATGACTTGTGTGCATAAACGTAGCCTCTGTTAGAAATCACGGGTAGTTCTTGCCGAACCACGGCCGTGGTTTAGGTAGAACAAACCGTGATTTTCCCTGGTTCGATGGATCTTGTCCTAGATTGTAAGAATGTTGAAATCCTAAGTGTTTGTTGAATTAAATCTATCCTAGGGTGACCTAGTGTTAGCAACTAAGTGTTAGGAGAGACTTACCCGGTGATCCTTACTCTTAGATTCCAAAGATAGCAAACCTTAGGTAGTGGTGAGCCTAATAAGCCGCCATTGGATTAAGTGTGCTAGGATAGTTGTTTAGGACTTCCCTTTCCAAGACTTACCCGGTAAGGATAGGTAAGATCTCTAGGTAACAATCCGGTTTGTGTAGAATTCCGTCCCTTAGATTTTTAGAGACCTACCCGGTGATGAGATCTAGGGAATGGATTAGTGGATCATGAGACTTACCCGGTGATTGATCCCAATCTAGAAACACTTAACCCCAACATAGTTAATCCAAGGAATAAATAGATAGCTTGAGTCCTATGCCATAACCGGAACTTCCAACCCCTAGAATCCGTCTTTTCTTTCTTTGATCTATATCTTGTTTAGCTTGTTTATTTGTGTTGATTCATAGTTTAGTTGATTGTTTACCTTGCATGAATTGCGATCTTTGATTGATCACCAAAAACCAACAAAAAACATTTGAGATTTTCATTTCTTTATTTCTTCCTTTTCTTTCAACCTAGGTCTTTACTAAACTCAATCACAAATCGAATCAATTTCACCTTAGTCTTTGTGTTCGACCTCGGAGTACTATCCCTACTACAAACGTCCCGTACACTGCGGGTTTCGCTAGGTAGTTTAGGATTTAGTTCGAGTTATAAATTTAAGGCTTTTTGTGCTACCAATCTTAGCGTAACAAGTTTTTGGCGCCGTTGCCGGGGACTAGGTCTAGATTGAGTCTATTTTGTGATTGTTATTATTGTAGATCTTTCTTGTTGCTTTTGATCTCTCTTTGGTGTGTGTCTTTGCTTTTCAGGACATTCCTTACTCTTTAGGTTTATGCGAAGATCTCGTGGAAAGGATTTAGCTCCATTCGATCCCGAACCGGAGAAAACCCTTAGATCAAGATCAAAGAGCATTCGAAAAGAGAAAGAGATGGCCGGAAGAAACCTCCAAGCTGAATTGGATGAAGCCTTAGAGCAAATAAGGCTAAGAGATGAGCTCTTGGAGGAAGAAAGGAGACTTGCCAATGAAAGGCAAGAGGCAACTAGGAGGGAGATTGATGATATTAGGCAAGCCCTTGTTCAAGGAGAGCTTAATCGTCAACAACCTCCACCACCGGTGATACAACCGCAGCTGGCGGTTAATGTTAGGGTCGAGCCCATTGCCGTTGAAGAGCCACAAACCCTAGGGAGACGTATGGATCCGGCACAAAGAGCACACCGACCGGGTGTGAACTTAGGAGATCCCGCAACCCACAACTATGAGCTCCGCCCTCAAGTTCTACAAATGATCCGGCATAATCAATTTGGAGGGATGGAAGGAGAGTCTCCTCATCAACATTTGATGAATTATGAGATCTTGATGGAGACTCTTAGACGGCCAAGATTGGAGAGCAACAACCATAAGCTAAGGGCTTTCTCCTTCTCTCTTAAGGATAAAGCCTTGGCTTGGTATCAATCTATTCCACAAGGGCGAGTTGGTACTTGGGAGGAGATGACAACCGAGTTTTTGACCAAGTTCTTCCCACCTTCCAAGACTACCGAATTAAGAGGGAAGATCAATGCCTTCGTGATGAAGGATAGAGAAAGTTTATTCAAGTCTTGGGAGAGGTTCAAAGATCTTCTCCTTGATTGTCCACACCATGGCATACCAAAAATTGAGCTATTGGAGATCTACTTCAAGGGACTTGATGAAGATAGCCAATTCAAGCTCCAATCTCTTTCCGGTGGGACGTTTATGGAGAAGCATGTAGATGAAGCTTGGGAGTTTATGGAGAAGCAAGCTCTAGTGATTGAGAAGTACTCCCATAGGAAGAATGAAGGAAGAAAGGCGGGGGCATATGAGGTGAGTAAGGTCACCATGAGCAATTTCAATCTTGACGCCATCAACAATGAATTGAAGTCCTTGAGGGAGTTGTGTGCTACAACTTTGAAGAACCAAGCAACTCCTCAAGTGCTTCCACAAGCCAACTTGTCTTCCAAAGAGGAGGATGTGAATTATATGGGAAGGGGCAACTTCAACAATTACCAAGGTCCAAGGAGTTTCAACAACAACCGGCAATTCAACAATTACCGGCCCAACCACAACCATCCCGGATTTTCTTACTCTAACCCGGATGGAGCCTTGAACCCTCCCGCTTCCTCAAGCACAACTCCACCACAAAGAGCTTCACAAGAACCTCCACCCGGATTTACTCAACCTCCAAAGGATAGAACCAAAATAATGTTTGAGCAATTGCTTGGAAGGTTGAGTGGTCTTGAGAGCACCGTGACTTCAATTTCTAAGGCTCAAAAGGTTTTGGAAGCACAAGTGTTCCAAAAGGCGGGTGAAGCCCTTAAAGATCCGGGAAAGCTTTCCGGAAGAACCGAAGACAACCCAAGAGGCCAAGTGTTGGCTATCACAACAAGGAGTGGGTTGAGTACGAAAGATCCTTTGCCCAAGGACAATGCTAAGGGAAAGCAAGTAGTGGTAGAAGAGGGAAAGTTGCAAGAAGATGGAGGCAAGAGCAAGGATGTAGAGCCAACCTATGTGGCACCGCCTCCATACAAGCCACCACTACCGTTCCCACAATCAAGAGCAAGAGCTCGTTTGGACAATCACTTTGGTAAGTTCCTTGAACTAATGTCCAAATTACATATTAACATTCCGTTCATGGATGCTATTTTAGGAATGCCGGCATATGGCAAGTTTTTGAAAGAAATACTCTCCAACAAAAGGAAGTTGGAGGAGTATGGGGAGATAAGAATGACCAAGAGATCCTCGGAATAGATCCAAACAATGAAGGAGGAGATGCCTCCCAAGCTAAGAGATCCGGGTTCTTTTTGTGTCCCAATTGGAGTGGGAGATGTGAAGTACGAGGCCCTTTGCGATCTTGGAGCAAGTGTAAGCATCATACCGCTTGCACTTTGTAACGAGGTGGGGCTAGGAGAGCCAAAACCGGTCAAGATGACCCTCTATATGGCGGACCGTTCTATCACTCATCCGGTTGGGATTTTAGAGGACATCCCGGTGCAACTAGGAGGATTCTATGTGCCAATTGACTTTGTCGTCTTGGACATCCCGGCGGATTATCCGGTTCCAATCATCTTAGGAAGACCCTTCCTCGCCACTTCCGGATGCCTAGTGGATTGCAAGAACGGAACTCTCTCCTTCAACATTGGAGAAGAGAACATCAAGTTCAAGTTGTCCACAATGATGAAATGGCCAGCTCTTGATGAGGATGTCTTCAACATAGTCGAGCAATAGGAATCTAGGGAAGTTGTAAGCTCGATCTTGATCAAGGATCCCTTGGAGAAGGTTCTTACCTTAAGTATGATGGAAGAAGGTGTTGAGGAGGCTTGTAATGAAGAGGTCAAGGCCTTGGAAGCCTTGGAAGAAGAGCCAAGAGTTGGATTTGAAAGCCACGAAGAGGTCGTGAACAGCTGCAAGTTCCACGGTCGAGATTTATGTTCCACGGCCGTCAAACTTTCTGGACAACTCCGAGAAGCAAGCTTGGCAAGAACCACGGCCGTGGAAGTTGAGCAACCCGTGATTACAGCCGCGATTTTCCCTGGACCAGCTCTTGATAATGATCAAGCTTCTAGGAGCCATGGAGAGTCTTCATTTGCTTTGAACTCATCTCATCCAACCTTATTCGGATCGTCTTCAACCGATAAAGGTCCTCCTTCACTTGAACTTAAACCCCTCCCCTCTCATTTGAAGTATGCATTTCTTGGTGAGAACTCTACATATCCTGTGATTGTTAATGCATGCTTAAGTGATGATGAACTTGCTAAGTTGTTGCATGAACTAAGATTGCATAGGAAAGCCATTGGTTATACTATTGATGATTTGGTTGGCATAAAACCTTCTTTGTGCATGCATAAGATAATGATGGAAGATAATCATAAACCCTCTATTGAATATCAAAGGAGATTGAATCCTATAATGAAAGAGGTAGTCAAAAAGGAAATCATTAAGTTGCTAGATGCGGGAATTATCTACCCTATCTCGGATAGTAAGTGGGTTAGTCCCGTTCATGTAGTTCCTAATAAGGGTGGGATGACCGTAGTGACTAATGAGAACAACGAACTAATCCCGACTAGGACGGTTACGGGGTGGAGAATGTGCATCGATTATAGGAAGTTGAAGATGGCCTCTAGGAAAGATCACTTCCCTCTCCCCTTTATTGACCAAATGCTAGAGAGGTTAGCTCAACATTCTCATTTTTGCTACCTAGATGGCTATAGTGGATTCTTCCAAATCCCTATCCACCCCGATGACCAAGAGAAAACAACCTTTACATGTCCATGGGGTACTTTTGCATATAGGAGAATGCCATTTGGGTTGTGTAATGCACCCGCCACCTTCCAAAGGTGTTTGATGGCTATCTTTTCGGAATACATAGAAAATATCATGGAAGTGTTTATGGATGATTTCTTTATTTATGGTTCTTCCTTTGATAATTGCTTGGCTAACTTGTCATTAGTATTGCAAAGATGTGAGGAGACAAATCTTGTCTTGAATTGGAAAAAATGCCACTTCATGGTAAGTGAAGGTATTGTGTTAGGACACTTGGTGTCCAACCGCGGCATTGAGGTTGATAGGGCCAAGATTGAAACGATAGAGAAATTGCCACCACCTACCTCGGTGAAGGGAGTAAGGAGTTTCTTAGGGCATGCCGGTTTTTACCGGAGATTTATTCAAGATTTCTCTAAAATTTCTAAGCCTCTCACTAACCTACTAATGAAAGATGTTGATTTTGTCTTTTCCAAAGATTGTCTTGAGGCTTTTTGTAGGTTGAAGAACGCCTTGATATCCGCACCTATCATGCAACCTCCGGATTGGAGTCTACCATTTGAGATCATGTGTGATGCAAGCGATGTAGCCGTTGGGGCTGTTTTGGGGCAAAGGAAAGATGGGCGCACTCATGCCATTTATTATGCTAGCAAGACGCTAGATGATGCCCAACTCAATTATGCTACCACCGAGAAAGAGTTGTTAGCGGTGGTGTATGCATTTGAGAAGTTCCGCTCATACCTTGTTGGAGCGAAGGTCATAGTTTATACGGATCATGCTGCGATCCGTTATCTACTTACAAAGAAGGATGCCAAACCAAGGTTGATTCGGTGAATCCTTCTTCTTCAAGAGTTTGATTTGGAAATACGGGATAAGAAGGGATCCGAGAACTCCGTGGCAGATCAACTTAGTAGATTGCCTCCATTAGAGCTTGAAAGAGATGACATCCCAATTGATGACTCATTCCGGGATGAGCAATTGCAAATGGTGGAGGAATGCTTGTTCCAAGTGTCTAGAGGAAGTGAGCCATGGTTTGCCGACATCGTGAACTACTTAGTGTGTGAGGAAGTGCCTCCCGGATTAACATATGCACAAAGGAAGAAGTTCTTCAACGATGTGAGGCACTACTATTGGAGTGAACCACTTCTATTCAAGAGAGGGCTGGATGGAATGTTTAGAAGATGCATACCGGAAGATGAAGTAGAAAGTGTGATCCGGCATTGTCACTCCTTACCATGTGGAGGCCATGCTAGCTCACACAAGACATGTGCGAAGGTATTGCAATCCGGTTTTTATTGGCCTAACTTGTTTAGAGATGTGCAAGGTTTTGTAGCGGCGGGTGATGCTTGCCAAAGGACGGGCAACATCTCAAGGAGGAATGAAATGCCCTTGAACAACATCCAAGAAGTCGAAATATTTGATGTGTGGGGTGTGGACTTCATGGGACCATTCCCTTCTTCGTGTGGAAATCTCTACATCCTATTAGCGGTGGACTATGTGTCAAGATGGGTGGAGGCAATCGCCTCTCCTACAAATGATGCCAAGGTGGTGGTGCGGTTCTTCAACCGGGTGATCTTCCCTAGGTTTGGAACACCAAGGGTGATCATTAGTGATGGAGGAAAGCACTTCACCAATAGGAATTTTGGGGCGCTTTTGGCCAAGTATGGGGTGACTCATAAGGTGGCAACACCTTACCATCCCCAAACTAGTGGCCAAGTGGAGATATCCAACCGGGAGATCAAGGCCATCCTTGAGAAGACGGTGTCTAGGACTAGAAAGGATTGGGCTATGAAGCTCAATGACGCATTGTGGGCATATAGGACCGCCTTCAAGACACCAATTGGAACCACTCCTTACAAGTTGGTCTATGGAAAGTCTTGCCATCTTCCGGTGGAAATGGAGCATAGAGCTTATTGGGCCATTAAGTGGCTAAATTTTGACCACAAGGAGGCGGGAGAGAAGAGGTTGCTTGATATAAACGCCCTTGAGGAGATCCGGTTGGAAGCTTATGAGAATGCCCGGATCTACAAGGAGAGAACCAAAAGATGGCATGACAAGAGGATCATCCCCAAGGAGTTGAGAGAAGGAGATCTTGTCCTTCTTTTCAACTCAAGGCTAAGGCTCTTTCCCGGAAAGCTCAAATCAAGATGGACCGGGCCGTATGTGGTGAAGAAGATTTTTCCCCATGGAGCTATTGAGATAGGAGGGGAGCATTGTGGGAATTTCAAAGTGAATGGGCAGCGCTTGAAGAAGTATATTCCGGGAGCTCCGGTGGACATGATTGCCCCACTTCACCTTGAATAGACGCCCCTGAGTTTGGTCAAGCTAATGACCTTAAAGAAGCGCTTGGTGGGAGGCAACCCATTGGTAACATTTTTCCTTTTTCGTTTTGTTTTCGTTTTTAGATTTTTCTATCTTTGTGTGTGTTTTGTCTACTTTGTGTGTGTGCTAGAACATTAGTGGCATTGGAAGCCTTGCTTGACATAGGAATGATGATGATGAACTCCTCATCAATTATGGGTGGAGCGAACGCGGAACTTGGACGGCTAGCGGTGCCTAGCGCGGGTCCCGAAGCTTTGATGGATGCTTAGAGCTCTCTACCATGGTTGATAGGATCATCAAACATCAATTCACTATTGAGCAATCCCAGATACCATAGCAAACCATTTTTACATTGTGAGAACCTTCTTTCACTCTCTTTACTTGTTTACCACATTGGGGACAATGTGTTTCTAAGTATGGGGTGGGGTTTGCATGATCCTTTGCATGATGAGTATCTAGGATAGTTTAAAATCTTCACATGTCTTGCATTGTACATACTTAAATCGAAAATACCATAAAAATCAGAAAATTTTAAAACTTTTTGTGCTTTCTAGGCTTGGATATGACCCTAATGATGAATTTTGTCTTGTGAATTGGCTATGGATGGCCTCATGTGTTATGATTGATGAACGCATATGTAGACTTGAAGTACTTCTCTTGAAATTCTATGAATGATTTGTGATCATGATGTTTGCGTAGAAATGATTGAGTATTGAAGATCGAAATTACATTATAGTTCTTGCATACCATCTAGGAATGAATAAGAAAAATTCATCTTTCTCTACTTCTCATCTTAATCATGATTGCTTGAGCACCTCAATTGAGATAAAATTGACCTCTTTTAACCCATCCGGGAATAGGAGCATGCTAGTGTGTTGATGTGTGCGAAAAGCAAGTGTGGGGTGAAGTTGTCGATGAAAAGAATATCATGCATAAAATGCTGAATTTGTTGTGAAAGTGTAGCCAAAAAAAAAAAGGCTTGAGGACGTTGGCTTAAATGACAAGTAACTCGGTACACTTCACATAATCGGGTGTTGGTGCCTTGCCAAAGTCAAATAAACCAATAGTCCTAAACGAGCTTTGGTATGTGTGCCCGGTGTGGATGCACCTCGAAAACTAAGAAAAAGCCCGAGGACGGCCAATCACCAAGGCTTCGGCTTTTGTACACCAATTCCATTGTCTCAAAAATAAGTCAAAGAAAAAGAAAAGAAAGAAAAGATAGAGGAAAATATACACTTGAGGGAAGTTGATCGAGGACAAGATTGTGGAGTTAGTTCCGTTTCCGGATTAGCATCACATAACCTAGAAATCCCCACCCAATCACTACAATTCTTGGCCCTTTTATTTCACAAGACCTTATGACCTATTTGCATGTTTGTAAGACTTAGTGATTTAGATTGGATGTACTCTTGATCTTCTTGACTTCTTCATCCTTACATTTTATGCATACTTTTGAGTTAAGTACAATTGTCTTTCCATGTCTTCATTTGTTTGATGCATGACTTGCTTATCCTTTGCCATGAAACATGACTTTGAAGGTGATCCAATAATAGAAGCACAAACCCAAAAAGATTTTGCCATTTTTCTGCATGCGTAAATCATGTCATCTCTTAGTCTATAGTTGGGAATTTGCTCGGGGACGAGCAAACCTTAAGTATGGGGTATTTTGATAACACGATTTATTGCTTAGTTTTAGGTAATCATTTAGATAAATTTCTCACTCATTCATGCATAGTTTAGCACTAGTCCACGACGTTTTGCACTCAATTCATGTACTTTGTCGAGATAGACGTCTACATGGACTTGTGCGTGTTTTATAGGTATTTCGGGAGATTTAGGAGCTAAAACGATAAGTTTGAGGATCGTTCATCTAGATGACACACCCTCGGACTCATTGGGACACAAGCTAAAGGCTAAAGAGGACTCATGGAACCTTGCCAACACTAGCCATGCACCAAATCACAGCTTAATGATCCAAGGCGAAGTTTCTGCATAGAATCACAGTCATCTGACACTCCACGGCCGTGGAATCACCCGTGGATTTTGCCAGATTCTCGTGACAGCTGTGCCACGACTCTCATGGCCAGCTCATGCAAGTTTGTTATAAAAGTGGTCCTTCATTGGCTATGAGAAGCATCTTGGAGCAGCTCTCCATTATCCATGACTGCTAACAAAAATATTCTCTCAACAAGAAGTTTTTCTAGGAAGGAAAGTGTCAAAGAGGAAGAAGAAGAGCTCCATTGAAGAGGAGAAGAAGAGCACACACCATTGCCACACCTTGATAGACTTTTGTAGTGAAGAATTCCGGATTCTATTTCTAGAGTTGTATGAACCCTTTAAACCTTCTTTTGGAAGGATTGTGAGTTACTCTAATTCTATTTTCAGCTTGGTTTGTTTTAAGTTCACTTGTTCATCTCTTTTCCTTCATCAACTTGCAAATGGATGTCATGATTTTGTGTTTGTTTGTTTCCATTTCTATTACGAATGTTGTAGGCTAAATAGATGTGATTCTAGGGTAAGGAAGGGATGGGTATGGCTAGGGCTATGATAGGACGGACTTAGATTTATCTTTGGATGACTTGTGTGCATAAACGTAGCCTCTGTTAGAAATCACGGGTAGTTCTTGCCAAACCACGGTCGTGGTTTAGGTAGAACAAACCGTGATTTTCCCTGGTTCGATGGATCTTGTCCTAGATTGTTAGAATGTTGAAATCCTAAGTGTTTGTTGAATTAAATCTATCCTAGGGTGACCTAGTGTTAGCAACTAAGTGTTAGGAGAGACTTACCCGGTGATCCTTACTCTTAGATTCCAAAGATAGCAAACCTTAGGTAGTGGTGAGCCTAATAAGCCGCCATTGGATTAAGTATGCTAGGATAGTTGTTTAGGACTTCCCTTTCCAAGACTTACCCGGTAAGGATAGGTAAGATCTCTAGGTAACAATCCGGTTTGTGTAGAATTCCGTCCCTTAGATTTTTAGAGACCTACCCGGTGATGAGATCTAGGGAATGGATTAGTGGATCATGAGACTTACCCGGTGATTGATCCCAATCTAGAAACACTTAACCCCAACATAGTTAATCCAAGGAATAAATAGATAGCTTGAGTCCTATGCCATAACCGGAACTTCCAACCCCTAGAATCCGTCTTTTCTTTCTTTGATCTATATCTTGTTTAGCTTGTTTATTTGTGTTGATTCATAGTTTAGTTGATTGTTTACCTTGCATGAATTGCGATCTTTGATTGATCACCAAAAACCAACCAAAAACATTTGAGATTTTCATTTCTTTATTTCTTCCTTTTCTTTCAACCTAGGTCTTTACTAAATTCAATCACAAATCGAATCAATTTCACCTTAGTCTTTGTGTTCGACCTCGGAGTACTATCCCTACTACAAACGTCCCGTACACTGCGGGTTTCGCTAGGTAGTTTAGGATTTAGTTCGAGTTATAAATTTAAGGCTTTTTCTGCTACCAATCTTAGCGTAACATGTTTTTGGCGCCGTTGTCGGGGACTAGGTCTAGATTGAGTCTATTTTGTGATTGTTATTAGTGTAGATCTTTCTTGTTGCTTTTGATCTCTCTTTGGTGTGTGTCTTTGCTTTTCAGGACATTCCTTACTCTTTAGGTTTATGCGAAGATCTCGTGGAAAGGATTTAGCTCCATTCGATCCCGAACCGGAGAAAACCCTTAGATCAAGATCAAAGAGCATTCGAAAAGAGAAAGAGATGGCCGGAAGAAACCTCTAAGCTGAATTGGATGAAGCCTTAGAGCAAATAAGGCTAAGAGATGAGCTCTTGGAGGAAGAAAGGAGACTTGCCAATGAAAGGCAAGAGGCAACTAGGAGGGAGATTGATGATATTAGGCAAGTCCTTGTTCAAGGAGAGCTTAATCGTCAACAACCTCCACCACCGGTGATACAACCGCAGCCGGCGGTTAATGTTAGGGTCGGGCCCATTGCCGTTGAAGAGCCACAAACCCTAGGGAGACGTATGGATCCGGCACAAAGAGCACACCGACCGGGTGTGAACTTAGGAGATCCCGCAACCCACAACTATGAGCTCCGCCCTCAAGTTCTACAAATGATCCGGCATAATCAATTTGGAGGGATGAAAGGAGAGTCTCCTCATCAACATTTGATGAATTATGAGATCTTGATGGAGACTCTTAGACGGCCAAGATTGGAGAGCAACAACCATAAGCTAAGGGCTTTCTCCTTCTCTCTTAAGGATAAAGCCTTGGCTTGGTATCAATCTATTCCACAAGGGCGAGTTGGTACTTGGGAGGAATGACAACCGAGTTTTTGACCAAGTTCTTCCCACCTTCCAAGACTACCGAATTAAGAGGGAAGATCAATGCCTTCGTGATGAAGGATAGAGAAAGTTTATTCAAGTCTTGGGAGAGGTTCAAAGATCTTCTCCTTGATTGTCCACACCATGGCATACCAAAAATTGAGCTATTGGAGATCTACTTCAAGGGACTTGATGAAGATAGCCAATTCAAGCTCCAATCTCTTTTCGGTGGGACTTTTATGGAGAAGCATGTAGATGAAGCTTGGGAGTTTGTGGAGAAGCAAGCTCTAGTGATTGAGAAGTACTCCCATAGGAAGAATGAAGGAAGAAAAGCGGGGGCATATGAGGTGAGTGAGGTCACCATGAGCAATTTCAAGCTTGACGCCATCAACAATGAATTGAAGTCCTTGAGGGAGTTGTGTGCTACAACTTTGAAGAACCAAGCAACTCCTCAAGTGCTTCCACAAGCCAACTTGTCTTCCAAAGAGGAGGATGTGAATTATATGGGAAGGGGCAACTTCAACAATTACCAAGGTCCAAGGAGTTTCAACAACAACCGGATATTCAACAATTACCGGCCCAACCACAACCATCCCGGATTTTCTTACTCTAACCCGGATGGAGCCTTGAACCCTCCCGCTTCCTCAAGCACAACTCCACCACAAAGAGCTTCACAAGAACCTCCACCCGGATTTACTCAACCTCCAAAGGATAGAACCGAAATAATGTTTAAGCAATTGCTTGGAAGGTTTAGTGGTCTTGAGAGCACCGTGACTTCAATTTCTAAGGATCAAAAGGTTTTGGAAGCACAAGTGTTCCAAAAGGCGGGTGAAGCCCATAGAGATCCGGGAAAGCTTCCCGGAAGAACCGAAGACAACCCAAGAGGCCAAGTGTTGGCTATCACAACAAGGAGTGGGTTGAGTACGAAAGATCCTTTGCCCAAGGACAATGCTAAGGGAAAGCAAGTAGTGGTAGAAGAGGGAAAGTTGCAAGAAGATGGAGGCAAGAGCAAGGATGTAGAGCCAACCTATGTGGCACCGCCTCCATACAAGCCACCACTACCGTTCCCACAATCAAAAGCAAGAGCTCGTTTGGACAATCACTTTGGTAAGTTCCTTGAACTAATGTCCAAATTACATATTAACATTCCGTTCATGGATGCTATTTTAAGGAATGCTGGCATATGGCAAGTTTTTGAAAGAAATACTCTCCAACAGAAGGAAGTTGGAGGAGTATGGGGAGATAAGAATGACCAAGAGATCTTCGGAATTGATCCAAACAATGAAGGAGGAGATGCCTCCAAAGCTAAGAGATCCGGATTCTTTTTGTGTCCCAATTGGAGTGGGAGATGTGAAGTACGAGGCCCTTTGCGATCTTGGAGCAAGTGTAAGCATCATACCGCTTGCACTTTGTAACAAGGTGGGGCTAGGAGAGACAAAACCGGTCAAGATGACCCTCTATATGGCGGACCGTTCTATGATACATCCGGTTGGGATTTTAGAGGACATCCCGGTGCAACTAGGAGGATTCTATGTGCCAATTGACTTTGTCGTCTTGGACATCCCGGCGGATTATCCGGTTCCCATCATCTTAGGAAGACCCTTCCTCGCCACTTCCAAATGCCTAGTGGATTGCAAGAACGGAACTCTCTCCTTCAACATTGGAGAAGAGAACATCAAGTTCAAGTTGTCCACAATGATGAAATGGCCAGCTCTTGATGAGGATGTCTTCAACATAGTCGAGCAATAGGAATCTAGGGAAGTTGTAAGCTCGATCTTGATCAAGGATCCCAAGAACCTTAAGTATGATAGAAGAAGGTGTTGAGGAGGCTTGCAATGAAGAGGTCAAGGCCTTGGAAGCCTTGGAAGAAGAGCCAAGAGTTCGATTTGAAAGCCACGAAGAGGTCGTGAACAGCTACAAGTTCCACGGTCGAGATTTATGTTCCACGGCCGTCAAACTTTCTGGACAACTCCGAGAAGCAAGCTTGGCAAGAACCACGGCCGTGGAAGTTGAGCAACCCGTGATTACAGCCGCGATTTTCCCTGGACCAGCTCTTGATAATGATCAAGCTTCTAGGAGCCATGGAGAGTCTTCATTTGCTTTGAACTCATCTCATCCAACCTTATTCGGATCGTCTTCAACCGATAAAGGTCCTCCTTCACTTGAACTTAAACCCCTCCCCTCTCATTTGAAGTATGCATTTCTTGGTGAGAACTCTACATATCCTGTGATTGTTAATGCATGCTTAAGTGATGATGAACTTGCTAAGTTGTTGCATGAACTAAGATTGCATAGGAAAGCCATTGGTTATACTATTGATGATTTGGTTGGCATAAAACCTTCTTTGTGCATGCATAAGATAATGATGGAAGATAATCATAAACCCTCTATTGAACATCAAAGGAGATTGAATCCTATAATGAAAGAGGTAGTCAAAAAGGAAATCATTAAGTTGCTAGATGCGGAAATTATCTACCCTATCTCGGATAGTAAGTGGGTTAGTCCCATTCATGTAGTTCCTAAGAAGGGTGGGATGACTGTAGTGACTAATGAGAACAACGAACTAATCCCGACTAGGACGGTTACGGGGTGGAGAATGTGCATCGATTATAGGAAGTTGAACATGGCCTCTAGGAAAGATCACTTCCCTCTCCCCTTTATTGACCAAATGCTAGAGAGGTTAGCTCAACATTCTCATTTTTGCTACCTAGATGGCTATAGTGGATTCTTCCAAATCCCTATCCACCCCGATGACCAAGAGAAAACAACCTTTACATGTCCATGGGGTACTTTTGCATATAGGAGAATGCCATTTGGGTTGTGTAATGCACCCGCCACCTTCCAAAGGTGTATGATGGCTATCTTTTCGGAATACATAGAAAATATCATGGAAGTGTTTATGGATGATTTCTTTGTTTATGGTTCTTCCTTTGATAATTGCTTGGCTAACTTGTCATTAGTATTGCAAAGATGTGAGGAGACAAATCTTGTCTTGAATTGGGAAAAATGCCACTTCATGGTAAGTGAAGGCATTGTGTTAGGACACTTGGTGTCCAACCGCGGCATTGAGGTTGATAGGGCCAAGATTGAAACGATAGAGAAATTGCCACCACCTACCTCGGTGAAGGGGGTAAGGAGTTTCTTAGGGCATGCCGATTTTTACCGGAGATTTATTCAAGATTTCTCTAAAATTTTGATGACATGAATTATGTATCATCATATTCATGCATATTGCAGCACATAATCTCTATTTACCTTGCATTTAGAGGGATTTTGCATACCTTTTATGTTCTATTCAACCAATTGTCGGAAATAGAGGTCTACACGAGATTTTGATGAATTGCAGGTAAATAGAGTTTAATTGGAAGCAAAAATGGAGCAAGAGGCATCTAAGGATGTTAAGGAAGCTAAAGAAGTCTTAGAAGGAACACAAAAGGCTAAGGGATTGCAAAGGAGAAGCATAGAAGACGAACCAAAGGAAGAGCACTTTCTGTTGAAGAAAATCGTGCTAGTGTACACATAAATCAGACGATTTTCACAAATTGAAATCGAACGGTTTTGTACCAAAATCGACTAGGTCGATTTTCTTCACGATTCGGCCAAATGAAAAGACGACATAAAGCCCAATTAATTGGGCTAGATGAGAGTTTTGCCAAACTGCCCATCTGCAAGAAACTATAGAAGAGAACCCTACGAACGAAGACGAGGAGGTCGCACCAGATAATCTTTACACGTTTTGAAGAAATCAACGATTCTTGGAGAGAGATTGAAGAGCTTTTGCCGGAAAGTCATTCTTGACCTTTGATTGTGAGATTTCTTTGTTCCATTGTCTTGTTTGTGGTTGGTGAACACGAAATTGAGTTGTTGAGAGATACATTGAACAGATTTGACGATTGTTTTACAGATTTGAAAGTTATAGAATTTTTTCAAGATTTGGTTTCTGTACGATATCTTTTTCAATAATTAATTTGATTCAATTTTGAAAATGGTTGGCTAAAAACCTTGTGATTCTGGGGAGAATAGTTGATGATTAAGGCTTAGATGATGATAGACTGAACTCATTCAAACATTAGGACCCTGAGAATTTAGATTTTAGTTTTGCGAAAAACAGGAAAATCGGGTTGTTCTTGAGGAAAATCGGCCGATTTTTCTTATGAACATGGCGATTTATTCTTCTGACGAACTTTAATTGAATCAATCTTTAACCAAAACTAATCCTTGCCTAAATCCCAACTTTGATTTACCTTCTTACCCTCTAATTGAATGTATGAATGCACTTCAAACCTGTTTCTACATTTAATAGATTAAGATTGTAAGATTTGGGTAATAAAGAGACTCAACATCCTTTATTAAGATTTTAAGTGTGCTTTCTATTCATACTTTGGAGAGTCATATCCTGGAGTTTTAGATAGTTAGTTTGAACATAATTCTTGTCTTTAGATCTTTCTATATTGCAGCCTCAACAACCCTTATAGAGAGAACCTTTAGATTAGTTATATAGGTTTCGGAACTTCATCGTACGAATCCTACCTTTGAACAATTAATCTTGGTAATATAAATTCTGTCCTATACCTATAGAAGTGTCTTGAATCGAAAGCCTAAATCGGATACTTGAATCCTTGGAATCATTTCTCTCTTTATCATATCACAAAAGCTTTTATACTTTCGCTAGATAATTGAAATTGGAATTTTTCTCACTAAATCCCTGAGTTCGACTCTGGAATTCTTACCTTTCTACAGCCGATCCGTACACTGCGGGTTCGCTTTGCTTTTGAGTTCTAGATATAAATATTAAGACTTTGACGCACACCCTTTTGAGCGAACAAGTTTTTGGCGCCGTTGCCGGGGATTTGGTTTAGATCAAATCCGGTTTTCGGTTGTCTAGCTTGAGAGCTCTTGCTCTTGTGATTTGATTCGTCTACTTGAGTGATCTTCGCAGGTTCTTTAAGTATATGCGAAGGACTAGATCCACTAAAGATCTAATTCCTTTCGATCCCGAATTAGAAAGAACTTTGAGGAGAAAGTTGAAGGAGAAGAAAATGGCTGAAAACGATGAGAGAAACTACAAGGCTGAACTGAACGAAGCTCAACGCCAACTCCAGCTGAGTGAGAAGGCTCGAAAGGAAGCTGAAATAAGCCATCAATTTCAGATTGATGAACTAAGAGCTATGATGTTGGACATGAAGTTGGAGTTGAACGACTCCAAGAAGAAGAAGAAAGTCAAGACACCAACTAAGTCCATTCGAGATGACTCGTCCGATGATGACGAGATTGATCCGGATATGCCGGAACTTGAAGAGATTGATCCATCACTTCGTCCTAACCGAAACACTCCAACACCTAAGGTCGTCCCTCGCATTACGACTAGGAACGTTAGAGCTGTCAATAACGAAGATAGACCCCGAACTTTGGGGCAACGGATGGATCCAATTCAGCAACCACGCCGTCTAGGTGTGGATTTCGGAGCTGAAGACATCCAGGAGTTTAGCTTCTCACCACAAGTCATTACTATGGTTCGCCAAAGTCAATATGGCGGAGCAAGTACCGAATCTCCGCATCAACACTTGCAGAATTTTGAGATTCTCATAGAGACTATGAAGCCGAAGAAGGCTACTACAAGCAACTACAAGATCAAGCCGTTCTTCTTCTCTTTGAAGGACAAAGCTCTAGCTTGGTACCAAACACTTCCAGCTGCGAAGTTAGCTACATGGGAGGAATTGTCTTCGGAATTCCTCACCAAGTTCTTTCCGCCATCCAAAACGGAGGAATTGAGAGGTAAAATAAATGCTTTTTCTATGAAACCTAACGAAAGCTTGTTTCAATCTTGGGAAAGGTTTCAAGATCTCTTGTTGGTTTGCCCACACCATGGCATTTCCAAGCTGGAATTATTGGAGATCTACTACAAAGGGTTGGATGTGGAGACACAATTCAACCTCCAATCTCTATCTTGCGGCACATTCATGGATATGAGAGAGGATGATGCTTGGGACTTCATTGAGAAGCAAGCCCAAGTGATTGAGAAGTATTCCCACCGGAAGGTGGAATCAAGTAGCCGGAATCAAGGCGATACGGGAGCCAAGTTGAATCAAGCGGCTCAAACACAAATATTCTCCCTCAAAGATGACATCAAAGAATTGAGGAAAGTGCTGAAAACGAGTCTTCAAAAGACTAAAGAGCAAGAAGCCAACTACATGGGGCGAGACAACAATCAAAGGAATGATAACCGGAATTCCAATTAGAGCAACAACAACAATAACAACCGAAACTCCAATTGGAACAACAACAACAACAACAGGAACTCGAATAACAACAATTGGAGGTCAAATCAGCAAGGTTCAGGTAATCCTTACTCATATGCTGAAAAGGCTCTAACACCTCCATCTTCTTCTACTCCTTCAACAAGCCAGGAACAATCGAGCGGATCAAACAAACCCGATCCCATGCTAGAAACGATCCTAGGCAAGCTACAAGGATTGGAGAGTTACATAACTTCGGTTGACAAAGCTCACAAAGCTTTAGAAAACCAAGTATTCAAGAAGGCCGGAGAAGTTCCAAGAGATCAAGGGAAGCTTCCCGGAAAGACAGAAGATAACCCAAAGGGAAGGGTTATGGCTATAACTACTAGGAGCGGGAAGGCAACCGCCGACCCTCAACCTAAAGTAGTTGATACCTCCACAAAAGAAGGAGAGGCAAAAGAGAAGGAAAAAGTCTATGTTCCTCCTCCCGCTTACAAACCACCTCTACCTTTTCCTCAATCTAGAGCGCGAGCACGCCTAGATAAACATTTCGGTAAGTTTGTTGAACTTACGAGTAAGCTCCATATTAACATACCTTTTATGGATGCAATTTTAGGTATGCCGGCTTACGGGAAATTCCTCAAGGAGATCCTCTCCAACAAGAGGAAGTTGGAAGATATAGGAGAAGTCAAGATGAGTATGGAGTCATCCGAACTCATCAAGACTATGACGGAGAATATGCCACCCAAGCTCCGCGATCCAGGATCCTTTTGCATACCCATCACCTTGGGAGAAGCTACCTATGATGCTCTTTGTGACCTTGGAGCAAGTGTGAGTATCATACCTCTAGCTCTATGCAAGGCAGTTGGTCTAGGAGAGCCTAGACCGGTGAAGATCACACTCTACATGGCTGATCGTTCCACCACTAAGCCGGTGGGAATATTAGAAGACATTCCGGTAAAGCTAGGTAAGTTTTACATACCTATAGATTTTGTCCTTCTTGACATACCTGCAGATTACCCGGTTCCCATCATCCTTGGGAGACCATTCCTAGCCACATCAGGATGCATGGTAGATTGCAAGAACGGCCAGCTATCCTTCCACATCGGTGAAGAAAAGATAGAGTTCATACTATCCTCCTTAATCAAGGAGCCAGCCTTGAAAGATGACGTTTTTGAAATTGTTGAGGAAGAAGAGTCTAGAGAGATAGTAAGTTCGATCTTGATGAAAGACCCTCTTCAAAAGGTTCTTAGCATGAGCATCATGGAGGAAGGGGTAGAACATGACTGCAACGAGGATTTGAAAGCATTAAATGCTGTGGAGGAAGAGCTAGAAGCAAAAATTGAAGAGCTAGAGTGGACTCCGGAAACTGTGAAGAAAATCGACCTGTCAGAAAAAAATCGTCCGATTTCTGAAGATTCAACACGATTTTTTTCAACAGAAACTAAAATCGACCTACCAGAAATAAATTGTCCGATTTATGAAGAGGTAGCACGATTTTTTCCGACAGAAACTAAAATCGACCTGACGACAATAAATCGCCCGATTTATGAAGAGGAAGCACGATTTTTTCCAACAGAAAGAAAAATCGTGCAGAAGATCGACCGATTTATTACAGAGGGGGTCGATTCACTGAGTGATTCTATGGATTCTCCGGACTTCACCGCAGCCGCTTCCGAATCTAATGATGAAGTACCCACACCTATAGAGACCTCCCCCACAACATCCGAAAGT
Source organism: Fagopyrum esculentum (assembly GCA_033239045.1). NCBI lineage: Eukaryota > Viridiplantae > Streptophyta > Magnoliopsida > Caryophyllales > Polygonaceae > Fagopyrum > Fagopyrum esculentum. The sequence continues at coordinate 22,935,629 of BSUD01000008.1, read as the reverse complement.
CACGATTCATCACCAACCCAGGTACCTCCATCGTTAGAATTGAAGCAACTTCCCACGCATTTAAGGTACACATTTCTTGGCACTAATTCCACATACCCAGTTATAGTCAATGCAAATTTGAATGATGATGAATTAGAGAAACTCATGCATGTTTTGAAGCAACATAGGAGAGCACTAGGTTACACCATTGATGATTTAGTAGGAATAAAACCTTCTCTATGTATGCACAAAATATTAATGAAAGAGGATTACAAACCTTCACGCCAACCTCAAAGACGGTTAAACCCGGCAATGAAGGAGGTCGTGAAGAAAGAAATCCTTAAGCTACTTGATGCAGGTATCATCTTCCCTATTTCTGATAGCAAATGGGTGAGTCCGGTACAAGTAGTACCCAAGAAAGGAGGCATTACCGTTGTTGCCAACAAGAACAACGAACTCATCCCCACACAGACAGTTACAGGGTGGCGAATGTGCATCGACTACCGCAAACTGAACGTGGCCACGAGGAAGGACCACTTCCCCCTTCCTTTCATCGATCAAATGTTGGAAAGGTTAGCCCAACATGCCTACTTTTGTTATTTAGATGGATATAGCGGTTTCTTTCAGATACCAATTCATCCGGATGATCAAGAGAAGACAACCTTTACGTGCCCATGGGGTACGTTCGCTTATAGAAGAATGCCATTCGGTTTATGCAACGCTCCAACCACCTTCCAAAGGTTTATGATGGCATTCTTCTCCGAATATGTAGAGAATATCATGGAAGTCTTCATGGACGACTTTTCGGTATATGGTTCTTCCTTTGATAATTGTCTCTATAACCTTTCACTAGTTCTTAAAAGATGTGAGGACACTAACTTAGTCTTAAATTGGGAAAAGTGTCATTTCATGGTCACCGAAGGAATTGTGTTAGGTCACTTAGTGTCACAAAGGGGAATAGAGGTAGATCAATCAAAGATAGAAACCATTGAGAAGTTACCTCCCCCTTCATCAGTAAAGGGAATTAGAAGCTTCTTAGGACATGCATGCTTCTATAGGAGATTCATAAAGGATTTTTCTAAGCTTTCAAAACCTTTGACTAATCTTTTGATGAAGGATGCGACTTTCGAATTTTCGAAAGATTGCTTAGATGCTTTTTGCAGGATCAAAGAAGCTTTGATTTCGGCACCAATCATTCAACCACCCGATTGGACTCTTCCCTTCGAGGTCATGTGCGACGCAAGCGATGTCGCTATAGGAGCTGTTCTTGGACAGAAGAAAGATGGTCGCACTCATGCCATCTACTACGCTAGCAAAACGCTAGATGAGGCTCAATACAACTACGCAACTACGGAAAAGGAACTTTTAGCCGTAGTATATGCATTCGAGAAATTTCGTTCCTATCTTGTAGGTGCGAAAGTGATAGTCTATACGGACCACTCTGCAATCCGATACTTATTCACGAAGAAGGATGCGAAGCCAAGGCTTCTACGATGGATCTTACTCTTACAAGAGTTTGATTTAGAGATCCGTGATAAGAAAGGATCGGAGAACTCCGTCGCCGATCACCTTAGTCGTCTTCCGCAACTCACCGGCGAGTCGGATGAGCTTCCGATAGACGACTCCTTCCCTGACGAGCAGCTGCATGAGATTGAAGAGTGTCTTCAACGCATATCACAAGGTAATGACCCATGGTTTGCTGACATTGTAAATTACCTTGTTTGTCAGGAGATTCCACCCGGACTTTCATATGCTCAAAAGAAGAAGTTCTTGAGAGACGTCCGGCATTTTTATTGGAACGAACCTCTTCTATTCAAAAGAGTTCCAGATGGCATCTACAGGAGATGTATTCCCGAAGATGAGATAGATAGTGTCATCCGACACTGCCATTCTCTACCATGTGGCGGACATGCTAGTTCCTACAAGACTTGTGCTAAGGTACTTCGCTCCGTCTTTTATTGGCCTACACTTTTCAAGGATGTGCAAAAGTTTGTTGTTTCTTGTGATGCTTGTCAAAGGACAGGTAATATATCCAGGAGGAATGAGATGCCTCTCAACAACATACAAGAAGTAGAGATCTTTGATGTATGGGGCATCGACTTTATGGGACCTTTCCCATCTTCATGCGGCTGCCAGTATATACTTCTTGCCGTAGACTATGTCTCAAGATGGGTGGAGGCAATCGCTTCCCCTACTAATGATGCAATGATAGTGGTGAAGTTCCTCAACAAAACGATCTTCCCAAGGTTCGGAACTCCCCGAACCATCATTAGTGACGGAGGAACGCATTTCACAGCCCGTCGATTCGAGACTCTATTAGCTAAGTATGGGGTGACCCATAAGATAGCTACACCTTACCATCCGTAAACCAGCGGACAAGTTGAGATATCCAATAGAGAGATAAAAGGGATTTTAGAGAAGACCGTCTCTAAAACGAGGAAAGATTGGTCAATGAAGCTTGACGATGCACTATGGGCATACAGGAAAGCATTCAAAACACCAATAGGTACCACTCCCTATAATCTCGTTTATGGTAAATCATGTCATCTTCCTGTAGAGCTAGAACACAAAGCTTATTGGGCTATCAAGTGGCTCAACTTCGACATGAAAGAAGCCGGAGAGAAACGGCTCTTAGACATCAATGAGCTAGATGAGCTCCGACTGAACGCGTATGAGAACGCAAAGATTTACAAGGAACGGACAAAGCGCTGGCATGACAAGCACATCATCCCGAAAGACTTGAAGGAAGGGGACCAAGTCCTCCTATTCAACTCAAGGTTGCGTCTATTTCCAGGTAAGCTCAAATCCCGTTGGACAGGACCTTTTGTGATTAAAAGAATTTTCCGCCATGGTGCAGTTAAAGTATGGGGTGAACAAAGCGGAAGTTTTAAGGTTAATGGCCAACGGTTGAAGAAATACACACCGGAGGCTCCGGTCGAGGAGATAGCTCCTATCCTCCTCCATTGAACACAACATCATACACCGTCCAGCTAAAGACGATAAATAAAGCGCTTCTTGGGAGGCAACCCAATGATAGTATAGTTTTCCCTCCTTTCCCTCACTTAGATAGAATAGATTAATTGCTTTGTTTCTTCGTTTTTTCGTTTTTATATGTTCCTCGATGCACTCTTGGTTTGTCGTGTCATTAATCGCAGGAAACTAGGTTCAAATGTGAGAGATTCACGGAGAATGGAGCACAATTAAGTTATATCTTCGAGATTCAAGAAAAACAAGGAAGGAAATCGACCTACCATAAGAAGATCGTCCGATTCAGTAACAGAGAAAGTCGATTTTTCACAACAGAAACAAAAATCGACCTGGAGATCGACCTGCCAAAATAAATCGTCCGATTTTTTCAGTCAGAGAGAAAAATCGCCCCGACAAATAAATCGACCAGAAAAATCGGCCGATTTTCTTCAGAAATCGTCGACCCTATATAAGGACTTCACACTCGATCTTCTTCATTCACACATCTCCAACTCTCGATTTCCCTCTCTCAAGAACGCCGAAAAATCGCCACACCCTCAAATCCTCATTCCTTAACCATTTCCAGAGATTCTTGGCTCCAAACTGAAGCATTTTCAACAAGGAACACGGATCTAACAACAACACGCACGGCAATCGACCGCTCCATAAGGAATTCAGGTTTTTCTTTCCAAAACCTAAGTTTTCTCACTTGAAATCGAAGTTGCCTAGGAAGTGCTTTGTTGTTGGAATTGATAGAGGAATTTGCTTAGGATTCATTGTAGAGAACTGTGTGTGGTGATAGATTGAACAGAACTTTACAGAATTGTGAGAATCGTTGGAATCGAGATAAAAATCGACCCAGCCCAGAAAAATCGGTCGATTTTTGTGAAGAACATGTCGATTTTTAGGACTTAGAATGGATCTTGTCAAGAGGATAACTAGAAACACGGGGAAGAAGAAGGGATCTTCTTCCAAAGCCCCTGCCCCACCTCCACCACCACCTACCAATATCCCTAAGCTTCCCCCTCCCCTATCCAAGCATAAGAAACGCTATGAACGCATTATAGATCGCCCATTCACCCCTCCTCGCTACATTGTACTTGATGACTTAGATTCGTTATATGTTCGAGAGGATGTTGATATGATGCTTGATAGAGCAGGGTTGAGACAGTTTGCTACGACCAGGGAAGATGCTTATAGGGAGATCACCCTAGAATTCCTTAGCACGTTTGAGCACGATCCTAGGGAAAGGATGGTCACTTTCCGCCTCATGAGCCAAGATCACACTTTGTCTATTGATGCTTTTGGCGACTTGTTTGGCTTTTCTTATTCAGATGCAGGCACATTTGCTAGAGGCCTCAATGCTAGTGATTTTTGGGAGGCTATTTCCGTAGGAGAGTACGGAGGGGATAAGTGGAGACCCGGAAACTCCAAGGAGACAAGCATGTACAACCTTTCCTTCAAGGTAGTACATAGGATACTCAGTGAGAGTTTGTTTGCCCGGACTGAGACTCCGTAGAAGCTCAAGGCTGATGAGCTTTTCATCCTCTACTGCATGACATCCACCACCACTCCCGACATCTCCACCATGCTTGCTGACTATCTAGGAAAGATAGCCAACAAAGCCAAGGGTGACATATGTGCAGGAGGCTTAGTCACTCATGTGGCTAGGACTCTAGGTTATGACTTCTCGGGATGCACTCTAGCTGAGAGTGCCCTTCCTTTAGGCTCACAGAGGTTGGTGGTTCGACAGGTCTTGATTCCTCGAGGGAGAGGAACTCTTCATGTGCCGATGCCATGACATAGGGATCCGAAGAAGAAGCCGTCCGAGATCATATGGAAATCCGAATACACCATTCGGAATAAGAGGAGCTAGAAGGAGACCTTTGAGGCGATGCTTGAGGAGTTCTCACCTCCTACTTACTATGATGATGATGCAGGTGACTCAGAGGAGGATGAGGATGGAGGACAGGAGACCATGCTCGAGTTTGAGAGCGATACCCACAGCGGGCATGCTACGGATGCCATGGACACTAACACTCATGGAGCAGGACCGAGCAGGACTAGTAGGCAGGATGAGGAGACGGAGGATGACATGCAGCCACCTCGACACTCTTATGCACATGCTCCAGGCCCTAGATGAGGACGCCGAGCTCCACGCCACTTCAGGGAGCTAGTCACTAGCTTCCAGAGCCTCAGCACCGACTACCGTGTCCTCCGCACCGATTATGACACCCTGAACACACAGTTCAGGAACTACAGGGAGGAGACGGACGCTAGGCATTCATCCTATGACGGCCAGATGAGGGACATGTACTACCACCAGTTCGGCCACTTCTACGATCCCTCCGCACCGATGTATCCATATCCACAACCTCCACCACCGACAGAGGATTGAGCTTCCACTTCTTTTACATTGTAAGTATTTTTCTCCTTCTTATGCTTGATTTTCACATTGGGGACAATGTGGATGTCAAGTATGGGGTGGGGGTACTTACAATACCTTATGTTTCATTCTAGCACTCTATGTACTTTGCACTACTCTTGACAATTTGGCTTGTAATAAATCTTGCACGGCTTGCTTTCTATTATGACACTCGCATTTGCATGAACTTTTTCAAAACCTATGAATTTTCAAGAATTTTAAGTGCTTCTTATATGGAAATGACCTCTATGATGAAAATTGTGCATATGGATAGGTAAAAAAAGATGCTTAGTTGTGTTGAGATCTTGATTATAGCATGAATGAAATTGCTTTTGTTACTTGAATACATGAATAAGTTATATGATTTAGTTGTTTTGATGAGAAAATGAAATAATAGTCGAAGCTATATTGCAAGTTCTTTTACATCATTTAAGGATGACTAAGGCATTTCACTTCTTTTCTTTTCTCACATCTTGATCATGCTAGCTCCTCAATGAAATATGTAACCCTCCTCTTACCATCCGGGAATTTGGATAAGTGATTGAAAAAGGCATGTTTGATGTGGGAGGGCCAAGGAAAATGTATTGAAAAAATGCAAAATTTCATAAGTTTGGGGACGTTGAACATGAGGATGAGTAACTCGGCACCATTCACATAGCCGGGTGTTTGTGTCTTGCCAAAGTCCGATTGACCGACAAGTCCTAACGGGATATGGTATGTGCATCAGGGGTTTGAAGCATCTCGAAATTGAGAAATGCCAATCTCCTAGGCTTCGGTTTTTGTGCACCGCTGTCCATACTCTCAAAAAGTAAAGTATAATGAAAGCAAAGCTTTCTACATGCGAAGCATGTGTGGTGAAGAAAATTCTTGAAGGTGTTATGTGTTCCTCTTTCCCGGATTAGCACCACAATTGCCAATAAGAACTCCTTCCCTTAATACGTTTCTTGAACCCTTTCTTTGATTAGAAGACCTTGAGACTTTTATGCATGTGTTTAAGACTTAATGGCTTAGATTTGTTTGAATTTGATTGCCTCTACACCTTTATCATGTTCTTTATTTATGGCTTCAAGAAAGAAAAGGGAGTTTGTTCATCTTATAGTCACCATTGATATATGCTTTGCCCCTTTTATGCCTTGAAATATCACTTTGAGAGCGATCCAATGAAAAGGAGCACTACCAAAAGAAAAGTTTTTGAGTTTCATACGTGCATAATCCATGACATCTTATATTCTGAATTTGAGTCTTGCTTAGGGACAAGCAAGAGGCAAGTATGGGGTATTTTGATGACATGAATTATGTATCATCATATTCATGCATATTGCAGCACATTATCTCTATTTACCTTGCATTTAGAGGGATTTTGCATACCTTTTATGTTCTATTCAACCAATTGTCGGAAATAGAGGTCTACACGAGATTTTGATGAATTGCAAGTAAATAGAGTTGAATTGGAAGCAAAAATAGAGCAAGAGGCATCTAAGGATGTTAAGGAAGCTAAAGAAGTCTTAGAAGGAACACAAAAGGTTAAGGGATTGCAAAGGAGAAGCATAGAAGACGAACCAAAGGAAGAGCACTTTCTGTTGAAGAAAATCGTGCTAGTGTACACATAAATCGGACGATTTTCACACATTGAAATCGAACGGTTTTGTACCAAAATCGACTGGGTCGATTTTCTTCACGATTCGGCCAAATGAAAAGACGACATAAAGCCCAATTAATTTGGGCTAGATGAGAGTTTTGCCAAACGGCCCATCTGCAAGAAACTATAGAAGAGAACCCTACGAACGAAGACGAGGAGGTCGCACCAGATAATCTTTACACGTTTTGAAGAAATCAACGATTCTTGGAGAGAGATTGAAGAGCTTTTGCCGGAAAGTCATTCTTGACCTTTGATTGTGAGATTTCTTTGTTCCATTGTCTTGTTTGTGGTTGGTGAACACGAAATTGAGTTGTTGAGAGATACATTGAACAGATTTGACGATTGTTTTACAGATTTGAAAGTTATAGAATTTTTTCAAGATTTGGTTTCTTTACGATATCTTTTTCAATAATTAATTTGATTCGATTTTGAAAATGGTTGGCTAAAAACCTTGTGATTCTGGGGAGAATAGTTGATGATTAAGGCTTAGATGATGATAGACTGAACTCATTCAAACATTAGGACCCTGAGAATTTAGATTTTAGTTTTGCGAAAAACAGGAAAATCGGGCTGTTCTTGAGGAAAATCGGCCGATTTTTCTTATGAACAGGGCGATTTATTCGTCTGACGAACTTTAATTGAATCAATCTTTAACCAAAATTAATCCTTGCCTAAATCCCAACTTTGATTTACCTTCTTACCCTCTAATTGAATGTATGAAGGCACTTCAAACCTGTTTCTACATTTAATAGATTAAGATTGTAAGATTTGGGTAATAAAGAGACTCAACATCCTTTATTAAGATTTTAAGTGTGCTTTCTATTCATACTTTGGAGAGTCATATCCTGGAGTTTTAGATAGTTAGTTTGAACATAATTCTTGTCTTTAGATCTTTCTATATTGCAGCCTCAACAACCCTTATAGAGAGTACCTTTAGATTAGTTATATAGGTTTCGGAACTTCATCGTATGAATCCTACCTTTGAACAATTAATCTTGGTAATATAAATTCTGTCCTATACCTATAGAAGTGTCTTGAATAGAAAGCCTAAATCGGATACTTGAATCCTTGGAATCATTTCTCTCTTTATCATATCACAAAAGCTTTTATACTTTCGCTAGATAATTGAAATTGGAATTTTTCTCACTAAATCCCTGAGTTCGACTCTGGAATTCTTACCTTTCTACAGCCGATCCGTACACTGCGGGTTCGCTTTGCTTTTGAGTTCTAGATATAAATATTAAGACTTTGCCGCACACCCTTTTGAGCGAACAAATTTCTAAGCCTCTCACTAACCTACTAATGAAAGATGTTGATTTTGTCTTTTCCAAAGATTGTCTTGAGGCTTTTTGTAGGTTGAAGAACGCCTTGATATCCGCACCTATCATGCAACCTCCGGATTGGAGTCTACCATTTGAGATCATGTGAGATGCAAGCGATGTAGCCGTTGGGGCTGTTTTGGGGCAAAGGAAAGATGGGCGCACTCATGCCATTTATTATGCTAGCAAGACGCTAGATGATGCCCAACTCAATTATGCTACCACCGAGAAAGAGTTGTTAGCGGTGGTGTATGCATTTGAGAAGTTCCGCTCATACCTTGTAGGAGCGAAGGTCTTAGTTTATACGGATCATGCTGCGATCCGTTATCTACTTACAAAGAAGGATGCCAAACCAAGGTTGATTCGGTGGATCCTTCTTCTTCAAGAGTTTGATTTGGAAATACGGGATAAGAAGGGATCCGAGAACTCCGTGGCGGATCACCTTAGTAGATTGCCTCCATTAGAGCATGAAAGAGATGCCATCCTAATTGATGACTCATTCCGGGATGAGCAATTGCAAATGGTGGAGGAATGCTTGTTCCAAGTGTCTAGAGGAAGTGAGCCATGGTTTGCCGACATCGTGAACTACTTAGTGTGTGAGGAAGTGCCTCCCGGATTAACATATGCACAAAGGAACAAGTTCTTCAACGATGTGAGGCACTACTATTGGAGTGAACCACTTCTATCCAAGAGAGGGCCGGATGGAATGTTTTGAAGATGCATACCGGAAGATGAAGTAGAAAGTGTGATCCGGCATTGTCACTCCTTACCATATGGAGGCCATGCTAGCTCACACAAGACATGTGCGAAGGTATTGCAATCCGGTTTTTATTGGCCTAACTTGTTTAGAGATGTGCAAGGTTTTGTAGCGGCGTGTGATGCTTGCCAAAGGACGGGCAACATCTCAAGGAGGAATGAAATGCCCTTGAACAACATCCAAGAAGTCGAAATATTTGATGTGTGGGGTGTGGACTTCATTGGACCATTCCCTTCTTCGTGTGGAAATCTCTACATCCTATTAGCGGTGGACTATGTGTCAAGATGGGTGGAGGCAATCGCCTCTCCTACAAATGATGCCAAGGTGGTGGTGCGGTTCTTCAACCGGGTGATCTTCCCTAGGTTTGGAACACCAAGGGTGATCATTAGTGATGGAGGAAAGCACTTCACCTATAGGAATTTTGGGGCGCTTTTGGCCAAGTATGGGGTGACTCATAAGGTGGCAACACCTTACCATCCCCAAACTAGTGGCCAAGTGGAGATATCCAACCGGGAGATCAAGGCCATCCTTGAGAAGACGGTGTCTAGGACTAGAAAGGATTGGGCTATGAAGCTCAATGACGCATTGTGGGCATATAGGACCGCCTTCAAGACACCAATTGGAACCACTCCTTACAAGTTGGTCTATGGAAAGTCTTGCCATCTTCCGGTGGAAATGGAGCATAGAGCTTATTGGGCCATTAAGTGGCTAAATTTTGACCACAAGGAGGCGGGAGAGAAGAGGTTGCTTGATATAAACGCCCTTGAGGAGATCCGGTTGGAAGCTTATGAGAATGCCCAGATCTACAAGGAGAGAACCAAAAGATGGCATGACAAGAGGATCATCCCCAAGGAGTTGAGAGAAGGAGATCTTGTCCTTCTTTTCAACTCAAGGCTAAGGCTCTTTCCCGGAAAGCTCAAATCAAGATGGACCGGGCCGTATGTGGTGAAGAAGATTTTTCCCCATGGAGCTATTGAGATAGGAGGGGAGCATTGTGGGAATTTCAAAGTGAATGGGCAGCGCTTGAAGAAGTATATTCCGGGAGCTCCGGTGGACATGATTGCCCCACTTCACCTTGAATAGACGCCCCTGAGTTTGGTCAAGCTAATGACCTTCAAGAAGCGCTTGGTGGGAGGCAACCCATTGGTAACATTTTTCCTTTTTCGGTTTGTTTTCGTTTTTAGATTTTTCTATCTTTGTGTGTGTTTTGTCTACTTTGTGTGTGTGCTAGAACATTAGTGGCATTGGAAGCCTTGCTTGACAGAGGAATGATGATGATGAACTCCTCATCAATTATGGGTGCAGCGAACGCGGAACTTGGACGGCTAGCGGTGCCTAGCGCGGGTCCCGAAGCTTTGATGGATGCTTAGAGCTCTCTACCATGGTTGATAGGATCATCAAACATCAATTCACTATTGAGCAATCCCAAATACCATAGCAAACCATTTTAACATTGTGAGAACCTTCTTTCACTCTCTTTACTTGTTTACCACATTGGGGACAATGTGTTTCTAAGTATGGGGTGGGGTTTGCATGATCCTTTGCATGATGAGCATCTAGGATAGTTTAAAATCTTCACATGTCTTGCATTGTACATACTTAAATCGAAAATACCATAAAAATCAGAAAATTTTAAAAATTTTTGTGCTTTCTAGGCTTGGATATGACCCTAATGATGAATCTTGTCTTGTGAATTGGCTATGGATGGCCTCATGTGTTATGATTGATGAACGCATATGTAGACCTTAAGTACTTCTCTTGAAATTCTATGAATGATTTGTGATCATGATGTTTGCCTAGAAATGATTGAGTATTGAAGATCGAAATTACATGATAGTTCTTGCATACCATCTAGGAATGAATGAGGCAATTCATCTTTCTCTACTTCTCATCTTAATCATGATTGCTTGAGCACCTCAATTGAGATAAAATTGACCTCTTTTAACCCATCCGGGAATAGGAGCATGCTTGTGTGTTGATGTGTGCGAAAAGCAAGTGTGGGGTGAAGTTGTCGATGAAAAGAATATCATGCATAAAATGCTGAATTTGTTGTGAAAGTGTAGCCAAAAAAAAATATAGGCTTGAGAACGTTGGCTTAAATGACAAGTAACTCGGTACACTTCACATAATCGGGTGTTGGTGTCTTGCCAAAGTCAAATAAACCAATAGTCCTAAACGAGCTTTGGTATGTGTGCCCGGTGTGGATGCACCTCGAAAACTAAGAAAAAGCCCGAGGACGGCCAATCACCAAGGTTTCGGCTTTTGTACACCAATGTCATTGTCTCAAAAATAAGTCAAAGAAAAAGAAAAGAAAGAAAAGATAGAGGAAAATATACACTTGAGGGAAGTTGATCGAGGACAAGATTGTGGATGTAACACCCCAAATTTTACAACTTAGGGAGTTACTGGTTAGGACCGCACAGTGGGTTCCGACCTTAGTTTGACAACAACTTAACAAGATCTTACAACAAGGCACAGATAAGGAAAAACCAGAAATCATAAAATAGTTCTTAATAATGCATGAATGTGACCAAATCAACTACAACCGGAAAACGTAATATAACAAAGTACGAAAGGAAACAAGGTTCAACTGTAAAACCCACAAATGCAGAAACTGTAAAACGTCCTAAAGTACGACACCCCGGCTGACCACTACCATCTGGATCACTCGGCATCTGCTCTAACCTGTGGCAAATCTAAACAACATATCAACAGTTAGCTAACTATCCAAATATAAGAAAAATGATAGCAGCACAAGCACACCCAGAAACAGAAATAAACAAACATCATGCTGGCACTCAACCGTTTATTATCTATTATTTAAATGATTCACATTATTCAATTTAAGTTGTGGCACGAGAATTATTATTAGTTCTCGCCTCCGTTCCTTATCCAACTGGTGTAGGTCTAGCTGACTTCCACTGGTAGCATCACTACAAACCAAGTATGGACTAGTCCCGAAAGAAACCCCCAGCGCCCGCAAGCTACTGAGCAGAATGCCACCGCCCGTTACTCTTAGGCCAAAATATAGGTCGGTAATTATATATCACAACCTATCTCTCTAAACATTTCAATCACACACCACCGTCATCATTTATACTCATATCTAGAAGTCAGCTAAGTAAGCCCAAAGGACTTACTTGTTATAACGCTCGACTCTTTGTAAACCACCCGTTTTGTAAACTGTAGCAACTCAGTTGCCTGCCAAAGGCGATAAGTGTATTAGCACACTCTCACGTAGATAGAAGTCTAAAACTTCTAAGATCGAATAAGGTATTAGGACATACTAGTTACAGTATTAGTTTAGGGTAAAATGACCATTTTACCCTTGGTTCCGATTTTCTCGAAAACCCTAAAATTCATGTCTAAACTCCTAGTTGAGGTTCTAAATTTATTTTTTAACTCCTAAAATTTTATTTGGTTCTAAACTGACATTTTTCCTATGTTTCTATTTTCCGGAAGAATCGTAAAGGTTTAACTTCGGTTCTAAATATAAAATTCTTAACAGCTTATAATAATTCCGAATTAAAACTCTAGATCATCTATGAGGTTCTATCTAACCTTAGGATGAAAAATTCCTCTAAACTGTTCAGCCAATAATTTTATAATAATTCACCAAGTTGACTACTTCACTTACAAATCTTATACTTAGCCAAAAACTTAAGTTTACCAAACTGCTCAACTACCTAACTTCGGGAGCTCATAACTTCTAATCCGACCGTTCATTTCTTCCCAAATTTTAATATGCTAAACTACATATATCCATCTACAACATATCCAAAATTCAACGGTGGATCTTTATTCAAACGTTCAATAATTGGTCGACAAGATAGGCAGTTGATAACCTCAAAGCTGAAGGAATAAATTGGATTTTACAGCAGCCCTTTATTTCCACCTTTTTAATTATAAACTCAGCAGCTACCTATTACTATCTTGGCTATGCTCGAGGTCGAATTACAGCAGCTCATCAATCTATCATTACGGAAATAGTATACATACAAAAGCCCATACATTACCCTCCCCATCAAGACTAAACGGAACTTATTTTAAACCAAGTATAGGCTCTTACCGGGTTGCAGCTAAGGGTAATTCGTTGTCGGTTTTGTCGGTTCCGATCTGCACCACTAATCTGTAAGTGTGGGTCGATTTCACTGCTGCACCCGTTGGAAATTTGATCGGAATAAAAAGAAGGGTAAGGAGTCATTGTAGATATGATATCCAGAAGATAACAGATGGGGAAGGATTGTCTTACCAATAGGTACAGAAGGAGACGGTTCTTTGCAGTAGCTGTAACTCGATGGACTCCACTTTTCGGTTATGTAGGCGGCTGCAGTTTGAGACCTAGTAGTGCCGGACGAAGGAACGAGTAGAGAAGGATGGTGAAGACGGAAGCACAAGATTGCTGCACTTACCTCTTGACGCTGCTGGGTGTGTGCAGAAGAAAAGGAAACGCAGAATTGACGCTGCTGGTGTGTGCAGAAGAAAAGGGAACGCAGAAAGGAAGGAGATAACGCAGTAGAGGAGAGAGAGAGAGATTTGTGGAGCCTTGATTGTCTGCATTAATTGAGCAGTTACTCTCTGTAACGTCTTTCAGCGGAGGAGTCTTCAGGGCTGCATCAGATGTGGCGGCCAGCTGCTCTTCCTCCTGTTGGGCTGAATGCGTGAAGCAGCTGGGCGGAGCTGGGCGTTGGCAACTGCTGCTGCTAGGCTGGGTTGAAGATGGACTGAAGCTGTTGCACCTGGCAAGCTGGCGACAAGGCAGCAGTGGGCTGCTTCTGGGCTGGAGCTGGCAACGCTGGACAACGAAAAACGTGGGCTGCTGGCTGCAGAATTGGATCCGTTGGAGCTGAAATATAGAGTTGCAGATGGGCTAAACTGGGTTGCGGCTGGGCTCCTAAATTTAGCGAGTTTCTGGCTGGACAAGCTCCCGACGCATAAAGATACGGACTAGGCGGATATGGAGTTTATTATAGAGTAAGATTGGTTAAGGATTCTATCATTTTATGCGGAAATAAGCTACATAAAATGATAGACTATTTAAAAGATTCTATCATTTTATGTGAATGAATCTACATAAAATGATAAATCCTATAATAATATGTCTAACTAGGTAGACGGATATGGGTCAACTGATCGAGATCTATTTTATAACGGAATTAGACGGAATAAAAATTCCGGATTTTACATCAGTACCCCCTTAAAATAAGTTTCGTCCCGAAACTTTAGAATAAGGTACCTACCCCATACATTTCCCCTCAAGAATTATATTCTAGCAAGCAACTACTCACGTCATCGAGCACATAAACATACACAATCATTTAAACATAAAATCACAGAAGTCATATAAGGTATCGTCTTAGTACTAACCCGTCGGTACTGAGGTAGCGGCTAACTCCACAAAGAACTCAGGGTAGTTACGTCTAATACTCTCCTCTGTTTCCCAGGTAGCCTCATCAACTCCTCGTCTAGACCACTGAATCCTCAGCATCGGTATCTCCTTAGAACGCAGGTGCCTAATGCTACGCTCTAGGACGGCTACTGGATACTCCACAAAAGTGTGGTCTGGCTCAACTATCAGATCCTCATGACTGATGATGTGTCTACGATCCGGTATGTACTCTCGCAGCTGAGATACATGAAAAACTGGGTGTACTCCCTCTAATCTCGGTGGCAGTGCTAGTCGGTAGGCAACCTCTCCGACTCTCTCTACGATCTCAAATGGGCCGACGTATCGGGGACTCAGTTTCCCCTTAATGCCGAAATGTCTAACTCCTCTCGTAGGTGACACCCTCAACCACACCTGTGCACCTACTCTAAACTCCAAAGGTCGACGCCTTTTGTCGGCGTAGTTCTTATGACGACTCTGAGCTGCTAACATCCTCTCCCAGAGTAAGGCAATCCGGGCGATGTCGTCCTGTATCTGATCTGGTACTACTCCATCAGCCTTGCTAGGCTCATCCCAGCACAACGGTGTATGACATCTCCGTCCGTACAAAGCCTCATAAGGTGCCATCCCAATAGACGCATGCCAGCTGTTATTATATGAAAACTCTACTAGTGGGAGGTGATCTGGCCATACCTGTCCCCAATCTAGCACACATGCCCGCAACATGTCCTCTAATGTCTGGATGGTCCTCTCGGTCTGACCGTCCGTCTGTGGGTGGTAGGCAGTGGTAAAGTGGAGGCTCGTCCCCAGAGCAGTATGTACCTGCTGCCAAAACCTCGAGGTAAAACGTCCATCCCTGTCGGAGATGATAGTCCTCGGTACTCCATGGAGTCTCACTATGTGCCTGGTGAACTCCTCTGCTAGACGACTTACCGGCCACGTTTCCTTAATCGGAATGAAACGTGCGGTCTTCGTCAAACGGTCTACCACTACCCAAATGGCATCAAAACCTCTGCTGAGCCTCAATCCAGTAACGAAATCCATAGAAATGTCTTCCCACTTCCAATGTGGTACTGGAAGTGGGTGTAGCTCTCCTCCGGATCTACGATGCTCAATCTTGACCTGCTGACAGGTCGCACACTAGGCTACATATCGGGCCACATCAGGCTTCAAACCACCCCACCAGAAGGAACGTCTTACGTCCTTATACATCTTACTCGCTCCTGGATGTATGGAGTAAGGGGTAGCATGAGCCTCACCTAGTATCCTCTGTCTCAGCTCACTGTCTGATGGCACACAGATACGGTCCTGCCGTCTCATCACTCCATCGGCACCAATAGTGAACTGAGGTGCCTCATCTCGTGACATCCGGTCTCGGATCCGGGTCAACATCGGACAGGTCTCTTGCTTTTGTCGGATCTCACCCAACAGGTCAGGAAGTAACTCTAAGGTGGCTAACTGATGAGCTGTATCAGGGAACTGGATCTCTACCTCCAACCAAGCTAAGTCTCTCTGTAACTGGGGCTGTACCGTCAACCGAGCTATCGCCTTCTCCCGAGGCGTCTTCCGACTCAAAGCGTCAGCAACTACATTCGCCTTTCCGGGGTGGTAGAGAATCTCAAGGTCAAAATCCTTGATCAACTCTAGCCACCGTCTCTGGCGGTTATTCAACTCCCGCTGAGTGAATATGTACTTCAGACTCTTATGGTTTGTGAAGATCTGACAGGTCGCTCCATAGAGATAATAAAGCCAGATCTTAAGAGCATGTACTACAACAGCTAACTCTAGGTCGTGAGTGGGGTAGTTCTCCTCATACGTCTTCAGCTGTCGAGACGCATACGCTATGACCTTACCCCTCTGCATCAAAACACACCCCAAGCCCAGCTTGGATGCGTCACTGTACACTACAAAGTCCTCCGTACCCTCAGGCTGTGCTAAGATCGGAGCAGACGTCAATCTCCTCTTCAGCTCCTCAAAACTCTGCTGACACGGCTCGGACCAGACGAACCGAGTAGTCTTCCTTAGGAGAGAAGTAAGTGGTCGGGCGATCAGGGAAAACCCTTCCACAAACCGACGGTAATAACCTGTCAATCCAAGGAAGTTGCGAACCTCCTTAACATTCTTCGGAGGTTGCCAAGAGGACACTGACTCAATCTTCGCCAGGTCGACCTTAATCCCCTCAGCAGTCACTACATGGCCTAGGAACGCCACTTCTGACATCCAGAACTCACACTTGGATAGTTTAGCATATAGCTGACTATCCTGTAGAATCTGCAACACTGTCCTCAAGTGTCCGGCATGCTCCTCTCGACTTCGAGAGTAAACTAGAATGTCGTCAATGAAGACCACTACAAACTGGTCTAAGAAGTCGATGAAAATCCCATTCATCAACTCCATAAATACTGCTGGCGCATTAGTGAGCCCGAATGGCATCACTACAAACTCATAATGACCATACCTAGTCCGGAATGCCGTCTTAGGTATGTCCTGATCTCTCACCCTCAGCTGGTGATAACCCGATCTCAAATCTATCCTCGAGAACACTGACGCCCCATGTAGCTGGTCCAGCAGATCATCTATGCGAGGCAGTGGATACTTATTCTTGATGGTGACCTTGTTCAACTCCCTGTAGTCGATACACAGTCTCATCGATCCATCCTTCGTTCTCACAAACAATACTGGTGCGCCCCAGGGGGAAACACTAGGGCGTATGAAGCCCTTCTCTGCTAACTCCTCTAACTGCTTCTTTAGCTCAAGCAGCTCTATCGGGGCCATGCGGTACGGGGCCTTCGAGATCGGTCTCGTGCCCGGCTCTAACTCGATGCTAAAGTCCACACTCCTCTGTGGAGGTAGCCCTGGTAAGTCGTCCATGAAGACCTCTGCAAACTCGCATGCGACTGGTATCTCCTCTATTGTCAGGCTCTTGCACTCCTTCATGGCATAACACTAGAAGGCCTCGCAACCCTGTGCTATCAATCTGGCTGCTCTCACTGCGCTGATAACTGTGCCGGACTTTCCGAGGTCCCAACCTCGGAATATCACTCTGTGGCCTTCCTCCGTGGCGACAGTCACAGTCCTCCTACCAATATCCAAGACGACTCCATGTCTAGTCATCCAATCTATCCCTAATATCACATCCTCATGTGCTAAGGGCATGACTAAAAAATTTACTAACCAAATCCGGCCTCCCAGGCGAATAGGGCAGTCATAAATCTCTCGAGATCCTCTAACTTTACCCCCATCTGGTAACCCAACCACAAAAGGTACACCCTCTACTGTAGCTAAGGACAACCTATCTACACATGCATCTGATATAAAGGAGTGCGTGGTACCCGTATCAAATAAAACGCGCACAGGTAAGTCATGGATCCAAATAGTACCTGTGGTCGCAGGTGCCGCAGGCTGCTCAGTGTTCCTCAGCTCGAACACTCTCGATGGTCCTCCTCTGGTGTCAGTGGTACTACTACGTCCTGTGCCACGACCCGATCCCTGTGCCGTACTGTATGAAGCAGGATGCCCTGGGGCCCGGTACTGTGGCTGCTGCTGACTCGGAGCTCGATATTGAGGAGGTCTCTGTACACTCCTCTCAGCACCTGCAGGAGAAGATCCCTGCTGAGAAGGAGCCTTGCCCTGACGGCAGAAAGTAGCTCTGTGTCCCGGCTTCCCACAAGTGAAGCAAGTGATAGGTGGTTTCGGGCAATCCGTCTTGATCTGATCACGGCCACCATAGTTAAAGCACTGTCGATCTCCACCGGGAGTCCGAACTGTAGAGTGGTAGCTGGACCTCCCCTGAGTCTGTCCTCGAACATAACCTGCTACTGTTGCACTGCTACCAGCATGTCCTGTCTTCTGCCGCTTATCCGGCCCACTAGACTGAGCTGCTTTCCTAGAAGCTGGCCTATCTCTCTCATAAGAAAAAGCCCTATCCTGATAATCAGACAAGGTCTCACAGTGGAATCCAGCCAGGTAGGATCGGGTACTCTCTCTCAACCTCCTGGAGAAAAGGTAAACATGCTGCTCTTCTGGAGGTGTAGAAGGTCCAAGTAAGGTCAATTCCTTCTGAAATTTCTTTATAGCTGCAGCAATCGGGATATCTTCAAATCCCGCCTCAATGAAATCCTGGAATCTCTCTCTCCTCAGCGAAACTGGACAGTACCTGTCTCTAACAATGTTCCTCATCTGCTCCCAGCTGGTGACTCGGCCACGAATGGTACGCCACCATGAATGAGCATCATCTGTGAAACAGGTCTGTATCAAATCTACCTGTCGATCCACGGGGCAACGTATTGCCTCCAAAGCAGTCTCAATCTTCCCTATCCAGTGCTCCACCTCTAGCCCTATCACTCCGCTGAATGAGGGGACCTTCTGAGAGTTGAAAGCCTTCAACCACTCATCCGGTCTCGGTGCTCTGGACCCAGTAGGCGCTCTATCAGCATTAGCCCTCCTCTCAGATACAGCCGGCACCTGAGATACTCCCTGTGTCACCTGAGCTGACCTAGCCGGTACCATTGGTGGTACCTGAGTAAGCCTCTCAACTCTGGCAGCTTCCTCCCCGCGCTCAACATAGGCTCTGAACTCCCTATACTCCGATGCTCCAATAGAAACACGTCTTGACTCAGTAGAACGTGCTCCTTGCGCTCCAGACCTAGCGGCGGTCTCAAGCCTGACCTCGGGGCCTACACTGTCAGCTACTTCTTCTACAGCAGCCTCTGGTATGCTTGCTGCAGGTGGGTCCTCTCGAGGAGCTCGTCCTCGACCTCTCCCTAGTGGAGGTCTACCCCCACGACCACGCCCTCTAACAGCAGGGGTGCTATCAGCTCGATCCTGTCTGACTGGGAGAAGGGGGGGACGATCCCTACCTCGGCCAGTCACTTGGGCAGCCCTAGTACGTGCCATCTGCACGAATAGTAATAACTACAGTTATAAACTAGCTAATCTATCATAACAGTACAAGTCTATAATTATTCTAAGAATACCGAGATCCATAGAGGTAGTGGTGGTCATCCGTACTTTCTATCCCAACCCGACTCTGTATGCATTTTAAAACCAAAAATTCGCTTTGGAAAACTCAGACCCTTTTCGGGTTCTGTTTATTTACTTATATGACCTTTTTAGAAGATTCAAGTGCCATTGTTGCCAACCTAGAGCTCTGATACCATGTTGTAACACCCCAAATTTTACAACTTAGGGAGTTACTGGTTAGGACCGCACAGTGGGTCCCGACCTTAGTTTGACAACAACTTAACAAGATCTTACAACAAGGCACAGATAAGGAAAAACCAGAAATCATAAAATAGTTCTTAATAATGCATGAATGTGACCAGATCAACTACAGCCGGAAAACGTAATATAACAAAGTACGAAAGGAAACAAGGTTCAACTGTAAAACCCACAAATGCAGAAACTGTAAAACGTCCTAAAGTACGACACCCCGGCTGACCACTACCATTTGGATCACTCGGCATCTGCTCTAACCTGTGGCAAATCTAAACAACATATTAACAGTTAGCTAACTATCCAAATATAAGAAAAATGATAACAGCACAAGCACACGCAGAAACAGAAATAAACAAACATCATGCTGGCACTCAACCGTTTATTATCTATTATTTAAATGATTCACATTATTCAATTTAAGTTGTGGCACGAGAATTATTATTAGTTCTCGCCTCCGTCCTTATCCAACTGGTGTAGGTCTAGCTGACTTCCACTGGTAGCATCACTACAAACCAAGTATGGACTAGTCCCGAAAGAAACCCCCAGCGCCCGCAAGCTACTAGCAGAATGCCACCGCCCGTTACTCATAGGCCAAAATATAGGTCGGTAATTATATATCACAACCTATCTCTCTAAACATTTCAATCACACACCACCGTCATCATTTATACTCATATCTAGAAGTCAGCTAAGTAAGCCCAAAGGACTTACCTGTTATAACGCTCGACTCTTTGTAAACCACCCGTTCTGTAAACTGTAGCAACTCAGTTGCCTGCCAAAGGCGATAAGTGTATTAGCACACTCTCACGTAGATAGAAGTCTAAAACTTCTAAGATCGAATAAGGTATTAGGACATACTAGTTACAATATTAGTTTAGGGTAAAATGACCATTTTACCCTTGGTTCCGATTTTCTCGAAAACCCTAAAATTCATGTCTAAACTCCTAGTTGAGGTTCTAAATTTATTTTCTAACTCCTAAAATTTTATTTGGTTCCAAACTGACATTTTTCCTATGTTTCTATTTTCCGGAAGAATCGTAAAGGTTTAACTTCGGTTCTAAATATAAAATTCTTAACAGCTTATAATAATTCCGAATTAAATCTCTAGATCATCTATGAGGTTCTATCTAACCTTAGGAGGAAAAATTCCTCTAAACTGTTCAGCCAATAATTTTATAATAATTCACCAAGTTGACTACTTCACTTACAAATCTTATACTTAGCCAAAAACTTAAGTTTACCAAACTGCTCAACTACCTAACTTCGGGAGCTCATAACTTCTAATCCGACCGCTCATTTCTTCCCAAATTTTAATATGCTAAACTACATATATCCATCTACAACATATCCAAAATTCAACGGTGGATCTTTATCCAAACGTTCAATAATTGGTCGACAAGATAGGCAGTTGATAACCTCAAAGCTGAAGGAATAAATTGGATTTTACAGCAGCCCTTTATTTCCACCATTTTAATTATAAACTCAGCAGCTACCTATTACTATCTTGGCTATGCTCGAGGTCGAATTACAACAGCTCATCAATCTATCATTACGGAAATAGTATACATACAAAAGCCCATACATTACCCTCCCCATCAAGACTAAACGGAACTTATTTTAAACCAAGTATAGGCTCTTACCAGTTTGCAGCTAAGGGTAATTCGTTGTCGGTTTTGTCGGTTCCGATCTGTACCACTAATCTGTAAGTGTGGGTCGATTTCACTGCTGCACCCGTTGGAAATTTGATCGGAATAAAAAGAAGGGTAATGAGTCATTGTAGATATGATATCTAGAAGATAACAGATGGGGAAGGATTGTCTTACCAATAGGTACAGAAGGAGACGGTTCTTTGTAGTAGCTGTAACTCGATGGACTCCACTTTTCGGTTATGTAGGCGGCTGCAGTTTGAGACCTAGCAGTGCCGGACGAAGGAACGAGTAGAGAAGGATGGTGAAGACGGAAGCACAAGATTGCTGCACTTACCTCTTGACGCTGTTGGGTGTGTGTAGAAGAAAAGGAAACGCAGAATTGACGCTGCTGGTGTGTGCAAAAGAAAAGGGAACGCAGAAAGGAAGGAGATAACGCAGTAGAGGAGAGACAGCGAGATTTGTGGAGCCATGATTGTCTGCATTAATTGAGCAGTTACTCTCTGTAACGTCTTTCAGCGGAGGAGTCTTCAGGGCTGCATCAAATGTGGCGGCCAGTTGCTCTTCCTCCTGTTGGGCTGAATGCGTGAAGCAGCTGGGCGGAGCTGGGCGTTGGCAACTCCTGCTGCTGGGCTGGGCTGAAGATGGACTGAAGCTGTTGCACCTGGCAAGCTGGCGACTGGGCTGAGGGCTGGCGCTGGACAAGGCAGCAGTGGGCTGCTTCTGGGCTGGAGCTGGCAACGCTGGACAAGGCAAAACGTGGGCTGCTGGCTGCAGAATTGGATCCGTTGGAGCTGAAATATAGAGTAGCAGATGGGCTAAACTGGGCTGCGGCTGGGCTCCTAAATTTAGCGAGTTTCTGGCTGGACAAGCTCCCGACGCATAAAGATACGGACTAGGCGGATATGGAGTTTATTATAGAGTAAGATCGGTTAAGGATTCTATCATTTTATGCGGAAATAAGCTACATAAAATGATAGACTATTGAAAAGATTCTATCTTTTTATGTGAATGAATCTACATAAAATGATAAATCCTATAATAATATGTCTAACTAGGTAGACGGATATGGGTCAACTGATCGAGATCTATTTTATAACGGAATTAGACGGAATAAAAATTCCGGATTTTACAGTGGAGTTAGTTCCGTTCCCGGATTAGCATCACATAACCTAGAAATCCCCACCCAATCACTACAATTTTTGGCCCTTTTATTTCACAAGACCTTATGACCTATTTGCATGTTTGTAAGACTTAGTGATTTAAATTGGATGTACTCTTGATCTTCTTGACTTCTTCATCCTTACATTTTATGCATACTTTTGAGTTAAGTACAATTGTCTTTCCATGTCTTCATTTGTTTGATGCATGACTTGCTTATCCTTTGCCATGAAACATGACTTTGAAGGTGATCCAATAATAGAAGCACAAACCCAAAAAGATTTTGCCATTTTTCTGCATGCATAAATCATGTCATCTCTTAGTGTATAGTTGGGAATTTGCTCGGGGACGAGCAAACCTTAAGTATGGGGTATTTTGATAACACGATTTATTTCTTAGTTTTAGGTAATCATTTAGATAAATTTCTCACTCATTCATGCATAGTTTAGCACTAGTCCACGACGTTTTGCACTCAATTCATGTACTTTGTCGAGATAGACGTCTACACGGATTTGTGCGTGTTTTATAGGTATTTCGGGAGATTTAGGAGCTAAAACGATACGTTTGAGGATCGTTCGCCTAGATGAAACACCCTCGGACTCATTGGGACACAAGCTAAAGGCTAAAGAGGACTCACGGAACCTTGCCAACACTAGCCATGCACCAAATCATAGCTTAATGATCCAAGGCAAAGTTTCTGCATGAAATCACGGTTCTTTGACACTCCACGGCCGTGGAATCACCCGTGGATTTTGCCAGATTCTCGTGACAGCTGTGCCACGACTCTCATGGCCAGCTCATGCAAGTTTGTTATTAAAGTGGTCCTTCATTGGCTGTGAGAAGCATCTTGGAGCAGCTCTCCATTATCCATGACTGCTAACAAAAATATTCTCTCAACAAGAAGTTTTTCTAGGAAGGAAAGTGTCAAAGAGGAAGAAGAAGAGCTCCATTGAAGAGGAGAAGAAGAACACACACCATTGCCACACCTTGATAGACTTTTGTAGTGAAGAATTCCAGATTCTATTTCTAGAGTTGTATGAACCCTATAAACCTTCTTTTGGAAGGATTGTGAGTTACTCTAATTCTATTTTCAGCTTGGTTTGTTTTAAGTTCACTTGTTCATCTCTTTTCCTTCATCAACTTGCAAATGGATGTCATGATTTTGTGTTTGTTTGTTTCGATTTCTATTATGAACGTTGTAGGCTAAATAGATGTGATTCTAGGGTAAGGAAGGGATGGGTATGGCTAGGGCTATGATAGGACGGACTTAGATTTATCTTTGGATGACTTGTGTGCATAAACGTAGCCTCTGTTAGAAATCACGGGTAGTTCTTGCCGAACCACGGCCGTGGTTTAGGCAGAACAAACCGTGATTTTCCCTAGTTCGATGGATCTTGTCCTAGATTGTTAGAATGTTGAAATCCTAAGTGTTTGTTGAATTAAATCTATCATAGGGTGACCTAGTGTTAGTAACTAAGTGTTAGGAGAGACTTACCCGGTGATCCTTACTCTTAGATTCCAAAGATAGCAAACCTTAGGTAGTGGTGAGCCTAATAAGCTGCCATTGGATTAAGTGTGCTAGGATAGTTGTTTAGGACTTTCCTTTCCAAGACTTACCCGGTAAGGATAGGTAAGATCTCTAGGTAACAATCCGGTTTGTGTAGAATTCCGACCCTTAGATTTTTAGAGACCTACCCGGTGATGAGATCTAGGGAATGGATTAGTGGATCGTGAGACTTACCCGGTGATTGATCCCAATCTAGAAACACTTAACCCCAACATAGTTAATCCAAGGAATAAATAGATAGCTTGAGTCCTCTGCCATAACCGGAACTTCCAACCCCTAGAATCCGTCTTTTCTTTCTTTGATCTATATCTTGTTTAGCTTGTTTATTTGTGTTGATTCATAGTTTAGTTGATTGTTTACCTTGCATGAATTCCGATCTTTGATTGATCACCAAAAACCAACCAAAAACATTTGAGATTTTCATTTCTTTATTTCTTCCTTTTCTTTCAACCTAGGTCTTTACTAAACTCAATCACAAATCGAATCAATTTCACCTTAGTCTTTGTGTTCGACCTCGGAGTACTATCCCTACTACAAACGCCCCGTACACTGCGGGTTTCGCTAGGTAGTTTAGGATTTAGTTCGAGTTATAAATTTAAGGCTTTTTGTGCTACCAATCTTAGCGTAACATAGCACACCATTAAAATGTTTTTGAAAGATTTTTTCATTGATCTTTATGACTTATAATCGATTCTATCTTGTATTTTATATGCGGATCTTGCTTGAGGACAAGCAAGGGCTAAGTATGGGGTATTTTGATAGCATGAATTATTGTCTATATTTTGGGGTTTGTTTACACGTTTTATCTTCAATAATCTGAATGTTTGTATGTATATTATGTGATTATATTGTCGTTTCATCTAACTTTGCGGGAATCGAGGTCTACACCTAGTTTTGTTGTAATCGTAGGTAAAATGGCACGTTTTGCATCAAAAAGGAGCAAAAAGAGCTATGGAGTCATTGAAGCTACATTCAGGAGCTTAAGGAAACATCCAGGAAGCATGACCATGGATTAGAGATTCACTTTCGACCAGATTTGAGAGATTTCACATTCAGTTGTGATTCACCTCGGTTGACTACAGCGTCACCTCGACCGAGGTGATCCAGAGGAGCCGACTCGACCGAGGCGAACACCTGGGACGCGGCGAAAATATTTTATTCTTGGCTGAGATCTTTTATCTTTGGAAAGAGGATCTTATATTTTTGGGTTAGGTTCCTAGAAGGAAGAAGATAAATTTGCCCATATATTTTACCTATTTTTATGGGAGGAGATCTTTCTAAGATATCTTATCTTTAGAGAGTAATTTTCCTATATAAAGGGTTGGATTTTCCACAAATCCATATCATGCTATACCACCGATTGTGTTTATACACCGCTGCAGCCATACTCTAGTTGGGAGATTTGAAGAACCTTTTTGAAGGTTGAAGGAAGAATGTCTATAGCTTTTATAGCTTTATGAAGGGTTTTTGTAAGATCATCTTAGATTCCCTTCTTTGTTGATTGTCTTGTTGGATTTCTATCCAAGGAACGCTTGTTGGTTTGATAATTGATTCAGTTATTGAAGCCTTTCTCTTATGGTTTTCTTGTTCAATTATTCTCTTTCTTCCCATATATTTGATTAATATTGTCATGATGATGAGTGGCTAATCTCTTTGTGTGATTCTAGGGTGATTGGCTGAAGGTTGTGGGAAAAACAATGATAGAATGATCTTAATCACATTAGGACCCTGAAAGTTCGAGTCTTTACCTTAACCCTAAGCATCTCGCTCAGTCGATGAACATCTCGGCCGGGGTGGAACTTGACTGACCGAGGCGACTTATCTGATCCGAAACTGAGAGTTAAGTGTTAGAGTTTGCCAAATCCTATTCTTATTACACCTTTCCTGGTTCAATGCAAGCCTAGGATGAGACTTACCCGGTAATTCCTTTGTTTGTTTACCTAAGATCATAAGTGTAGGTAATAAAGGTTTATCCTTTATTGGGGTTTGAGTGTGCTTTCATCCCATCTTTGTGAGTTAGCCTGAGACTTACCCGGTAAAGGTTGATTATATTCCCTTAGGTAGTGTGTTAGTTTGAGGTTATAGTTCTTTACCTTAATTCCTTGAGACTTACCCGGTAATAGGAGTTACGGTTTGGGGTTAGTGATTAGTGAGACTTACCCGGTGATCTAATCCACTTTAGTAACACCTTCCCTTTGCAAAAACCTCAGCTTTGTCCGCTTATCTTTAGATCTTGAGTTGGAACCACAACTAGATGCTTTAATCCCTAGAATTGCAAATTTCCTTTATTGACTTTTATCATCTTTGATTGTTTTAATTGTTTTTTGGTTAGTAATTGCGAAAGTTTACCTATTCCGACTTTGTTTCACTAAGTCCTTGTGATTGACCCTTGGAATTCCTTGCTTTTACTACGATTGACCCGTACACTGCGGGTTCGCATCCTTGTTTTAAGCTTACATCTAGGGTTATAAATTTAAAGCTTGCACACACCGTTTGGAGCGAACACCAAGCAATGTTCAAACTTAAGATACAAGATAATATAGATTATGAATATGCAAAAATAAAAGAAAAACCACAATATTTTGGTTGTACTTCTATTCATAGATCATCTCAAATCCTACTTCATGTATCCTTGAAAACTTCTATGTAAGCAAAACAAATCATGTCAAGCAAAAGAAACATCATACATTGTAAAAGCTCCAAGACAAACATTATAACTCAAAGATAATGTCAAAATCAATCATGTGAAAATTCCAATTTAAATCACTAAGCCAAACAACAATCAAAATATCTTAAGGACTTTCAAGCAAAGGTCAAGAAACGTGAATAGGTGGAACTTTTCATAAGGGAATGTGGTGCAAAAATCCGGGAAAAAGGAACAACAACAACTCTTTTTTGCAAACTTGAATCAACCACCATTGAGAGCTTTGCTCTCCCTTTTCAGCACAAAATTCTTTTTCGATTTTACTTTTTGGAAGTATGGACAGCGGTGAACAAAAACCGAAGCCTAGGAGATTGGTGATTCTCAATTTCGAGATGCCTCAAACCCTTGATGCACATACCATAATCCGTTAGGAATATCGCTCAATCCGACATTGGCAAACACCCGGCTATGTGAATGGTGCCGAGTTACTCATCATCATGATTGACTTCCCCAAACCTATTTTCTATACTTTGAATGCACGATTTTTCCTTTCATGACCCTCCCACAACAAACATGCCAAAATTCATACTCTTCCTAATTCCCGGATAGGTAAAGGAGGCAAAGATTTCATTGAGGGGCTGGATAAATAAAGAAGAAGCAAGAAAAATCAAGGTGCCTTAATCATTTCATAAAGAAGCGCAAGAACTTATAATGTGATATCAACCTTCATTCCTCAATATGATTTAAACAAAAACTTTCACATTATGAAACTTGCAAGAAGATCAAACAATGTATTCAATTTCTTCACAATTCACAACTCAATACAAGCACATAAATGTTATCAAAATTCAGTCCAAAAGTAGATTCATCATAGAGGTCATTTTCAATCCTAGAAGCACAATAATTTTCAAAAATTTTCAAATTTTTGGATTTTTCAAAATTATGCATGAAGCAAGACATAAAACATGCAAAAGTTATTGTAAATACCTCCACCCCATACTTAAGATACACATTGTCCTCAATGGAAGAAAAAAAGGAAATGAAAAAAAACTAAGAAAACTCACGATAGCGGTGGTGTAGCTCGAACCATGCAAATCATCTCATCACATAGGAGGCGGTGGTGGATAGGGGAAGAAGTTAGGGTCGAATGGACGCCTAAACTGCTGCCGGTAGACGTCACGGAGGATCCTTGCATTTTCCTTGCGCTCATCCTCTTGCTTGTCAAAGCGGGTCTCGAGAGCATCCGTCCGCTGCGTAACTCCGGTAACCCACTCCGACTGCTGGTCCATCCATGTCGGTCGCTGCTGCATCCACTCCGGTAGCGCTCCCATCCAAGCTGGAGGAGCACCCATCCAAGACGGTTGCTGGTCCATCCCAGCTGGTGGACCCTCCATCCACGTAGGAGGCTCACTCACACCAGCACATCGGGAGGAGGAAGAAGCGGAAGGCCGCTCGTGGTAAGTGGATCTCCTAGCGCGCTCCTGGAAATCCGCTAGCTGACCCGGAAAACTCAAAAAGCTCCCTCGGCACCTCCAATGTCCAGGAACTTATCACCTCCCATCTCCTCATCTGCAGCGTCATCTACATCAGCCTCCTCAGCAGGTATACCCTCGGGAATGTAAGGTGGAGCTCCTAAGAGGTTGGCATGCATCGGAACAAATGTAGCCTTCCAATTTTGCCGGCTCCTAATAGAATAATCCGCACTCCATGGGATACATCTACCTCCCTTGTCCTCCCAAGACATGGAAACAAAGGATGGACCTCGATGGCGGGGAATCAAGAGCCCCCTAGTCATAAATCCCTAAAGCCCCAAAGGCCTCGCAACAGCAATCATCAAGGCGAAAAATCCGCTCCAAACTGTTTTGTAATGTAAGTCACAATCCTCCATAACCAATATTCCCCACTGATTTGTTCTTGATCTTGGTAAGAGTGGAAGCAAGCATAGTGGCACAATCCAGAGAGTGACCGGGGGTCATACTATAGAGGATAAAAAGCTCATCAGCCTCGAGCTTTTGGGGGGTCTCGGTCCTAGGGAAAAGGCACTCGGAAAGGATCCTATGGGCCATCTTGAAGGTGAGGTTGTAGATCAACTTCGCCTTCGAGTTGGCCGGTTGCCAACGGTCCTCATGGCCTACAATCATAGCAATCTCTCCCCAAAACTCTTTAGCTCTAACACCTCTAGGGAATATCTCGTTGAACGTATCAACAAAACCAAACAGCGCTCCAAACTGAGCAATAGACAAGTGGTAACCGTGTTCCATCAACTGGAAGGACACCGTTCGGTTAACGGCGCTATGCTCAAAGGAAGTGATGAACTCCCTCATAATCTCTTCATATGTAGTACTAGCAAACAAAGTCAATCTAGCCATGTCTAACATCTATCTCAAATCCTCAACAATATGCAACTCCTCAAGTTCTTCAAGTTGAATATACCTAGGAGCTATCACCTTGCGTTTGTGAATCTTCTCAAAATCTCTAAGATAGTTTTCATGGATAGTAGGGACCCTAGGGATAGGTGGGATGATTGGAGGGGGTTGGGAAGAGGAGCCTCTTTCCTTTTGTTTCTTGTTTTTGTTCGACTTACGTGTCCCAAACATTTTCAAAGGAAACCATGGCCTGTTCTTCAGTTTCCACGGCCGTGAAATTGTACGGCTACCCGTGGAAAACCTCAATTTCCCTCAAAAACTCACCAATTCAACAACAAACATAACAACAACAGTCCTAATCTATTTCTAGGTTCAATTCCGTTATTTTTCCTAAAACTTTTCAGAGAAAACGAATGAAATCAACCAAGGAGAAGATTGAGAGAAAACCTAGGGTTTGGATTTGAATAAATCCAAAATCTCGCCCGATCGCTGAATGTTCGTGCTGTTTGTTGCTACAATCAGTTTTAGAATCAGATTTGCTTCAATTTGGGGCAAAGAATCGCACAAAACGATCGGCGAATGAGGAAATGCGTGGTTTTTGGGCGTGGAAGGGAGTTGGTTTTGTGAGAAAATTGTGAAGAATAAGAACTTATATAGTCTCGTAAAATCTTCAAAAACCACGGCCTGTCTGGTTGTTCGATGGCCGTGGAAGTAGCAGTATGACCGTGGAAAGTGGTTCTTTGTTTAGCTGCTCTCGACCTAGTTTTCCAAGGCTGAAATATGGCAAACCACGGCCGTGGTTTTGCCCTTTTGCCCGTGGAATACTCTGTTTTTGCCAAAAATCCAAGTTTCGTTATTCTTTCGGCTTTCTTCACTTCTTTTGCTTGTTTTACAACCCTGACATCCAAAGACACAAACATACCGAAAGGTATCGACGAAAAACAAACAAAAAAAACTACTCTAATCTAATCTAAGAAAGAAAACAAAAACAAAAGTGAGAATGTAATACCTTGGGTTGCCTCCCAAGTAGCGCTTTGTTTTAGGTCCGTAGCTAAACGGTTCCTTAATGCTTAAATGAGGACAATCGGTACGATTTTCTCAGTTTAGAGTTCCAGTTAGTACTTCTTGAGTCGTTGACCATTCACCTTGAAACTTCCGCACTTCTCACCCCATACTTCAACTGCACCATGGAAAAAAATGTGTTTAATTACATAAGGTCCTGTCCAACAAGATTTAAGCTTTCCGAGAAAGAGTCGGAGTCTAGAATTGAAGAGAAGAACAAGGTCTCCTTCTTTGAAGTCCTTTGGAATGATATGCTTATCATGCAAACACTTTGCTCTCTCTCTTTAGATCTTGGCGTTTTCATAGGCGCTCAAGCAAAGTTCCTCTAGCTCATTAAGATCCAAGAGACGCTTCTCTCCCGCTTCCTTCATGCCAAAGTTCAACCACTTTTCAACCCAATACGCCTTATGTTGCAGCTCCACCGGAAGATGACAAGACTTCTACATTAGGTTGTATGGTGTTGTGCCAATGGGAGTCTTGTATGCCGTTCTATATGCCCACAATACATCATCCAGCTGTAATGACCAATCCTTCCTTGTCTTTGACACCGTCTTTTCCAAAATTCCTTTGATCTCCATGTTAGAAATCACTACTTGTCCACTTGTTTGCGGATGGTAGGGTGTGGCGATCTTGTGAGTCACCCCATACTTAGCTAGTAGAGCTTCAAATCAACAGGCAATGAAGTGTGATCCTCCGTCATTAATGATGGTTCGGGGTGTCCCAAACCTTGGGAAAATAGTTCGATTAAAGAACTTAACAACCACCATTGCATCATTAGTTGGAGAGGCAATAGCTTCAACCCATCTTGAAACATAATCTACAACTAGAAGTATGTATTGGTTACCACAAGATGATGGGAATGGTCCCATAAAATCAACTCCCCAAACGTCAAAGATCTCCACCTCTTGGATGTTGTTAAGAGGCATTTCATTCCTCCTAGAAATATTCCATGTTCTTTGACAAGTATCGCAACAAGCAACAAAGGTTTTCACATCCTCAAATAAAGTAGGCCAAAAGAATCCGGATTGTAATACCTTAGCGCTAGTCTTATGAGAGCTAGCGTGACCTCCACAGGGAAGCGACTGACAATGACGAATGACACTTTGCATTTCGTCTCTAGGCACACATCTTCTAATGATGCCATCAGGACCTCTCTTGAAGAGTAGAGGATCATTGCAATAGTATTGACGGACATCCCTTAAGAACTTCCTTTGTGCGTAGGATAGTTTGGGAGGTATTTCCTGACAAACCAAATAATTTACAAAATCAGCAAATCAAGGTTCGTTACCTCTAGAAATATGATCGATGCACTCTTCCATTAGATGCAATTGTTCGTCCGGGAAAGAGTCATCAATAGGCAGGCCGTCACTGGTAGACGACTTAAGTGATCCGCAACAGAATTTTGGGATCCTTACTTGTCACGAATCTCAAGATCGAACTCTTGAAGGAGGAGAATCCACCTAATCAGCCTTGGCTTTGCATCTTTCTTGGCAAGCAAATACCAAATTGCTGAATGATCCGTGTACACAATCACCTTCACTCCTACAAGATAAGAACGAAACTTTTCAAAAGCATAATCAACAACAAGTAATTCTTTCTCCATTGTAGCGTAGTTGAGCTGCACTTCATCTAGCGTTTTGCTAGCGTAATAGATGGCATGAGTGCGTCCATCTTTCTTTTGTCCAAGCACCGCTCCAACAGCTAAGTCACTTGCATCAAACATGACCTCAAAGGGAAGATTCCAATCCGGAGGTTGAATCATTGGGTCTGAGATTAGAGCTTCCCGAATCCAATAAAAAGCATTCAAACATTCTTTCGAAAATTCAAAAACAGCATCCTTCATAAATAGATTAGTTAGCGGTTTAGATATTTTCGAAAAGTCTTTAATGAATCTCCTGTAGAATCCAGCATGTCCTAGAAAACTTATAATCCCCTACACCGAAGATGGAGGAGGAAGCTTCTCTATTGTCTCAATCTTAACCTTGTCAACCTCAATCCCTCTATTAGAGATGAAGTGTCCTAAAGCAATACCTTCCTTAACCATAAAGTGAAACTTCTCCAAATTTAGAACTAGGTTCGTGTCTTCACACCTTTGAAGAACAAGAGCTAGGTTAGTAAGAAAATTATCAAATGAGGAAACACAAAAATAGAAAAATCAATCATAAAAACCTCCATGATTTCCTCTATGTACTCCGAAAATATAGCCATCATATACCTTTGAAAGGTGGTTGGAGCGCTGTAAATTCCGAATGACATCATCCTATAAGCAAACGTACCCCATGTGCACGTGAATGTGGTCTTTTCTTGATCGTCCGGATGAATCGGAATCTGAAAGAAACCATTATAACCGTCAAGATAGCAAAAGTAAGAGTGTTGTACTAACCTCTCAAGCATTTGATCAATGAAGAGAAGCGGGAAGTGAACCTTCCTCGTCGCGTTGTTCAACTTGCGATCATCAATGCACATCCTCCATCCTGTCACGGTTCTTGTTGGAATGAGTTTGTTGTTCTTGTTGGCCACAATGGTCATTCCTCCCTTCTTCGGGACAACTTGAACGGGGCTCACCCACTTGCTATCGGAAAAAGGGAAAATGATACCTGCATCAAGCAATTTAAGGATCTCCTTCTTCACGACATCTTTCATGATCGGATTTAACCGTCGTTGAGGTTAACATGAAGACTTATAATCCTCTTCCATTAGAATCTTGTGCATACATAAAGATGGTTTAATTCCTACAAGATCCTCTATGGTGTAACCTAAATCTTTCCTATGTTTCCTCAAAACAATCATAAGCTTTTCATGTTCATCTTCACTTAAATCAGAACTAACAATGACGGGAAATGTAGAATTAGTTCCATGAAATGCATACCTATGATGTGCGGGAAGTGGCTTCAATTCTAAAGTTGTTGAAGCCTTTGGAGCATCATGAGGGTTGTCCAATGTCTCCTTGGAAGTCTCCAAGGGTGTGGAAGTGTTGGAAGAAGAATCAAGAATGTTTGTAGAAAGAACGGAATTATCCTCAGCATTTTCCAAAACCACGGTGCCACTATTACTTCCACGGCCGTGGAAGGTGTCTTGGGGGCCGTGGAAAGGGGTGTCAATTAAATCTCTGCTCTCGACATACTTTTCCACAGGTGGAATAGGTGAAACCACGCCCGTGGAAAAGCACGACTGGCCGTGGTTTCTAACATTTTCCAAGCCATCGTACAATTTTTCGAATTCTTACACTTGCACTTCTTTTAGCTCTTCCAAAGCATCAATCTTAGCATTGCAATCCTCTTCCTCTCCTCTTTCCATGATGCTCATAGTTATGACCTTTTGTAACGGATTTGTGAACAAGATCAAATTCACTTCCTCTCTAGATACCTCTTCATCATAAATGTTGAACATATCCACTCCCATTACTGGTTCTTTTGTCAAAGTTGAGAGGACAAATTCAACCTTCTCTTCTCCAAGATCGAAGGCCAATCTAGTGTTCTTGAAATCAACCATATAGCCGGAAGTTGCAAGAAAATGTCTCCCGAGTATGATCGGGACCAGGCACTCTGCAGGAATGTCAAGCATAACAAAGTCTATAGGGATATAGAATTTACCGAGCTTAACCGGGACGTTTTCAATGATCCCTACTGTAATACCCCATATTCTGAGAACTCGGGGAGCTACTGGTTAGGACCTCATAATGGGTCCCGACCTTAGTTTGACAACAATTTTACTTGGATCTTACAACAAGGCACAAAAGTATTTGAAACATTTGAAAACTTTAAACAATATATACATGAAGAATATGTATTAGCCTTACAAAACAAAGGTACTAAAACAACGCATATGAAGAATAGAAGACATCCCCGTCCCCAACTAAATGAGTATGTGGACCCGGCTGACCATTCTCTCCGGATCTCTCTACAACTGTCTTAACCTGCACGGCATCTACAGGCGGTATAAAACTGTTAGCTAACATTCTATGCATAAGTATAAAGGTAAAAGCACAAACATACACATACACAATCAACAAGCAACACTCAATTCTTTTATTATCTTTAATTAGGTGATAGGTTATTACTAATGATACTTATTTTGTGACACGAGGGATTACCAAACCTCGCCCCTGTCCCCGTTTACCAACGAGGAATGGTACTAATGCATCTGATAGTCTACCTAACTGGGCTGGTCGCAAGGAACCTCCTAGACTCACGCAAGAGCTAGGCAAATGATGTCACGACCCGTTATCATACACTTTGGTCAATTACGTAAATAATAAAGTCGGCCTAATCCGGTTTCGTTGTTTATCATAACTAACAAACACCACTCATACACATTACACTCATACAAGAAGCCAGCTAAGTAAGTCTGTGGACTTACCAGTCTCCAAGCGCAACCGATCACCAAACTCTCAAGTTCCCTCGGGAAAACGCGCAATGCCTGTTCAGGACAAGGCACACGAATCAAACAACACTCTAGTCAACTAGAAGTCCTTAGACTTCTAGGCTCAACATCCTCACAAGAAAAACATCACTCTCATCAACTAGAAGTCCTTAGACTTCTAGGCTCCACAACCTCATAAGAACATAATAAATCTAGATTAACCCAACAGATCGTTCTCAACTTTTACCACATGCTCCTATATATATCCATCAACATATCCCAAAATCATGTACAACAGAGGTCAATAACCCCTCCAAATCTATTTCACAAAACTGCATCACAAGCAGTTTTTCTCATACATAGAATATATCAGCATAACCTAAAAACTACACGAGGAACCAACTTTGGAGAACCATATCTCCTAACCTATAACTCGGAATACTCTCAAATTTCAGTATGTTATACTATATAATACCAACTACAACATATCCAAAAATCAAAACTAAAGGAGGAGTCTAACTTACCCAAATCGTGACCCAAAATTGACTGTTTTTCACTTCCGAAAACTCAGAAAACGCCTCAGCTCTTCAAGCTATCTTCCGAGGTTGTTAGGGATGGATTGAAGACACAAAGGATGCTCACATCAGCATATATATGTTAAGGATTGATCGAAGAGAACGACTAAGGAAGGACGGATAACGATCTTACTCGATTCTATGACTCGAAGGGTGAAGAATGTAGAACCAGCTGTTGTTGTTGTTCACAAGGGCTGAGAAGATCGATGTTTAGATAGAAATAGGAGCGTCTACACTTGTTGTTGGCTCAAAGGGAAGAAGTCCGTCCTGAGGGTTCCACTGCTGATGGTTTTGACTCGCTCCTTCGAGGAGAAGGAAGCCGAAGACCTGCTCGCAGCCATGGGTGCACTCGAGGAGAAGGGAGCCGAAGACCTGCTCGCATCCATGGGTACACTCGAGGAGAAGGGAGCCGAAGACCTGCTCGCAGCCCTGGCACACTGCATTGCTGCTACGGTAGAAGAGATAGAACGGAAGGGAAGGGAGCAAGGGTTACGTGAAATCTGAACTAGGGCAAGAGGGAAGGAGGCTGAGAAGTAACGTAATTGCTTCTTTTCTTAATGGGCCCGGAAGGCCTTGTTGAGTGTTGTCAAAAAAATAGCCCTTGACCTTTAATTTTTCAAGAATTAAACTCTAAGGAAGATAGATATATATTATGTGTGTAAAAATTCCACATAAAATAATAAAATGTGTTGATTTATAAAACTAAGGATTAAGTAAGAAGATTGAGGTCTCACATAAAATTATAGAAGTTGATAAAAGCATTTTATGTGCTTAACTCTACACATAATATGACAAGGTTTATGATGACTCGGGATTTACCGGAAATTTAATTTTCGGGTATTACATAAGTACCCCCTTAAAATCAATTTTGTCCCGAAACTTAAAAGATAACGACATATAGTCTGATTTGTTCCTAAGATAGCCGGAAATAAATTTTCCGGGTATTACACCTACGGGTCGAGTAATGGATCGATACGCCATATATAACGTCATCTTCACCGGTTAAGGTTCACCTAAACCAACTTTCCTACACAAGGAAAGTGGAATAATGCTCACACTTGCTCCCAAGTCACAAAGTGCATCATATGTGACTTCTCCCACTCCTATTGGTATGCAAAATGACCCCAGATCTCGCAGTTTTGGGGGCATATTTTCCGTCATTGATTTGATGAGCTCCGAAGATTCCGAAATCATCTTGACTTCTCCAAAGTCAACAAACTTACGGGAATAAAATCTCATTAATAAAAGGTATGTTAATATGCAGTTTGCTCATACGATCAACAAACTTACCGAAATGCTTGTCTAGACGCACTCTTGCTCTATAATGCGGGAATGGCAAAGAAGGTTTATAAGCTGGAGGAGGAACATATACATCTTCCTTCTCCTTCTCTTTTTCTTTCTCTTTTTCGGAGGGGACTTCAACGAACTTGGGTTGCGGATCGGTGGTTGTTACACCACTTCTAGTTGTAATCGCCATCACCCTTCCTTTCGGATTATCCTCCGTCTTTCCAGGAAGTTTCCCTTGGTCTCTAGGAACTTCTCCAACCTTGCTGAATACTTGATTCTCTAAAGCTTTTTGTGCTTTATCAATCGAAGTAATGTGACTCTCCATTCCTTGAATCTCGCCCAAGATCGTCTCCAACATAACATCGAGTTTATCCTTCTCCGGTTTGCTTAAACTATTTGAAGTTTGCCCCTGACTTTTCAAAGGAATAGAAGAAGATGGTGATGTTAGTGCATTTTCAGCATGTGAATAGGGATTACAGGGGTTTTGTTGGTTGGATCTCCAATTGTTGTTGGAGTTCTTGTTGTTGTTGTTGTTGCTGTTCCAATTATTATTCCGGTAATTTTTCCGATTTCCTTGATTGTTCTCCCTTCCTAGATAGCCAACATCTTGCTCCTTCGTCTTTTGAAGGTTGGATTTTATGACTTCCTTCAGTTCCTTAATCTCATTAATGAGGGAGAAGATTTGAGCTTGAGTTGTTGAATTTAATTTCGCTCCCGGATCTCCGGAATCTCGATTCCCACCATCAACCTTCCCGTGGGAATACTTCTCATTCACTTTAGCTTGTTTCTCAATGAAATCACAAGCAATAATTTCTCTCATATCCATAAAAGTTCCAAAAGAAATGGAAGATTGAATTACGTTGCCACATCCAATCCCTTGTAGTAGATCTTCAATAAATCCAGCTTTGAAATGCCATGGTGCGGGCAATCCAATAGAAGATCTTGAAACCTTTCCTAAGATTTAAACAAACTTTCGTTAGGTTTCATATAAAAAGCATTTATTTTCCCTTCCGCTGTTGTGGATGGAGGAAAGAACTTGGTGAGGAATTCCGAAGTCAAATCCTCCCATGTATTAAGTCTTCCGGCTGGAAGAGCTTGATACCAAGCTGAAGCTTTGTCATTCAAAGAGAAGAAGAATGGCCTCAACTTATAGTTGTTGTTGACAGCCCTTTTAGGCTTCATAGTCTCCATAAGAATCTCAAAATTTTGCAAATGTTGGTGCGGAGATTCAGCTTCCGTTCCACCAAACTGACTTTGGCGGATCATAGTAATGACTTGTGGGCTAAATCCGAAATCATTGGCATCTTGTCTCCAAGATTCACACCTAAGCGGCGTGGTTGCTGAATTGGATCCATTCGTTGCCCAAGAGTTCGTGGTTGATCCATGACTATAGCAGCTCTCGCATCTCTAGCGGGAATGCGAGGATCAACATAGGCTTGAGGATTAAATGGTGGTATTTCCTCCAGCTCCGGCATATCATCATCAACGGATGATTCAGCTCTAGATGATTTAGATCTCTTACTCTTGGCGCCTCTTTCTAATTGTATTTGTAAAACCATCGCCTTAAGCTCATCAATTTGAGCTTGATTTTGCTCTCTATTAGCACGAAAAACAACTTGTTCTTCAATGCGTCTTCTTTCACTTTTATTGAGTTGAGCTCTAGTTTCATCCAACTCCTCTTCGATGTTCCTTTCGTTATGTTCAGCAGTCTATTTCTCTCTTAGCTTTTTCTTCAAATTTTTCTACGGTTCAGAATCAAAAGGGACGAGCACTTTCGCTGATCTAGACCTTCGCATATACCTAAAAAGAAATTTGCAAGATCACTAAGGTAGATAGATCAAATAACAAAAGAAAAATCTCCGAAGCCAGACAACCGAAAAACCGAAGTCCATATGTCTCACCCAAAGGTAAGGCAATGCTAGGTTAAAGCAAATCTTTAACTTTAGATCAAAGCAAAAACAAAGGACATACGACAAAAGAAAACCACGGTCAGATCTTGAAGAACCAAGGTCTTGGAACTCAAGAATAGGTTGTGGAAAGCCTCAACGACGAGGTTTCTCGCAACTCTCAAGGTCCAATATATTTTGGTTCAATCTATCATCATCTATGCCACAACTATCAACCCTTCACCTTAGAATCGCTTAAGGGTTATTAGCCAATAATCATCATAATGAAATCAATAATCAAAATTAAAAGGGAGAAACGGTAAATCCCTGAAATCTCAATAACAAACACGAAATCAATGTCAATCAAACACAATAATCACAACTTGCGTTCAATGGATGTAGAATAAGGTAAGAATCTCCCACAAATCTCAAGGAACAAAGAAGAACGAGATGTCAATCCGCCTTCAAGATGAAACCCTAAGATCTTTTCCGAGTACACAATCTTCAACTGCCCACTTCTCCAAATATTTCCTCTACGCAATAAAATCTTCTCGGAATCTCTCTAAGCAATGTTCCAAAATGTCGTTGGATGCAAGACATAAGCTTATGATGGATCCCCTTTTGGAGATTTTGGCTCTCTCCAGTCTCAATCTCGGGGTTGTCTTTCAATGTTGAAGGCTATAGAACATTTATAGGGATAAATCTAGGGTTTAAAGATAAAAACCTAAATATTTGGGCTGAAAAGAAGTCGAGCCCGCAGGTATCAGAAAATACTCCTGGACGCGCCAGACGGTATCAGAAGATACTTTGGTTCGTCAGACGGTATCAGAAGATACTTTGGCGCGTCCTAGCTTCCTTTTATGCACCTTTTCATCCCGCTTCAAGCCTTGATCAATAAATATGCCATTTCGTTCCATAATTCGCCAAATTACCTACAAATGCAATAAAACTCTGTGTAGACTTCTATTCTCGCAAAGTAGTTGAATATAACCATAATTGCTATGAATGTATGTCTATGCATGCAAAATAAAGGGAAAATCTACATAAATACATGCCTAATTATAAGTCAAAATTCATGTCAGCAGTTGTCCGCGCGTCTTCTTACGAAACTTAAGTTCGTTAACTCTATTGGTCTCATTGTCATTCACTCATGACTTCTTTAGAACCACTTCTACACTTTAAGGTGGCTCCCTTTTACTTGTATTTCTTCCATCTTGATTCCTCTTAAGTTGTCTCGAGTTTTCTTTTACTTGGTTCTCCGACATTTTTGTCATTTCTACTTCTCTTCTTCGACGTCCTCTTAACGGATTCCGAGTACCCAAGGTGATCTTCACGGCATGATACTCAACTCGATATTTGAGCGTATTCCTTCTCGTATGTACACTATCCTATGTCAAACAACGTTGTCTAAGGGCGATGATATCATACAATCATCTTTTCTTATTAAGTCCTGTAACTCTATATGCTACTACTATATATAATAAGAATATGTATACATAACTATAGAAGTCCTAAGTCCATATCAACACCAATATAACCCATCCAGCATTTCATCCACAATATAAGGTCCCATAACATATAACCGTGCACATATATAACTATACACATATATTCAGTTCATCATGCAACTTACAATCACAAAGATACACATTAATTCCATCATGCATAACTACAAACCTCATATCCATATCTATATATACGTATATATACATATCAAAATCCAATAAACTAAACTGCCGACATCCGCGGAAGGAGTGGTGGTCCGTACATTCTACCCCAACTCATGCATGAGATTTTAAAAACAAAAAGTCAAAACCCGTGTGGGTTTTGTTTATTCCTCATTCGGCCTTTAAAAGATTGTGAGTGCCATTGTTGTCAACCTAGGGCTCTGATACCATATTGTAACACCCCAAACCCGCGGGACTCAGGATGCTATGGGTTGGGACCTCACAATGGGTCCCGACCCTTAGCTTGACAACAATTTCACCGGATCTTGCAGCAAGGCACAAATAAAGGACAAAACGAAATACATTTTTGATGCAATTATAAGAAACCCAAAAGACAACAACGGACTTCAGCCGAAAATACAAATCCAAAGACCATAAGCCATACACACGGCCAACAAAATACAACATACAAACTCCAAACATAAAACCAACCAAAAACCCTTCCTAAAATGTACGGACCCCGGCTGCCTACTCTTCCGGATCTCTCGGTCGCATTTCTAACCTACAGGACAATCTACAACAATCGGTATAATACCGTTAGCTATATTCAAAGCATTAGAATCAAGGTGATTGCACAAACACACACAAATTAACATAAACTCACAACATGCTCGAAACACACAAGACCCGTTCATTATATTTTTATTATTATTAAGTAATATCCCGTTACTAATTCAACTTAGGTTTGTGACACGAGAATCACCGCATGATCTCACCTCGGTTCCTACTCACCGTAAATGAATGGCACTTATGCATCTGGCCGTCTACCTACCTAGGCTAGTTACCGAGAGCCTCCTAGCTCTCCGCAAGAGCTAAGCAGTATTGTCACCGCCCGTTATCATACACTTGGGCCAATATCAAAATATAAAGTCGTCTTATGTCCGGTTTCGTTGTTATAACATAATTAATAAACACATATCAAACATAATAATACCCACACACCACCAAACACACATAGATGCTAATACAAGGAATACGAGCTAAGTAAATCCCGAGACTTACCTCATCTTTACACTCTACTCACAACACTCTCGCTTCCCTTGGGAAGAGCCCACAACCTGCTCACACGAGGATATATATATCAACAACTCACTAAACTCAAAATTCTAAGGCATCACACACAAACGATCTACGCAAGATCATTTGACTCTCATTCTAGGACCGCATCCTAGAATTTATAACACTCACATCACCCTCAACGCATGAGGAGATCACTCAATAACATACTACCTCTCATAAGATCATACTCAACATCCAAGAACTACGTAAAAACCTATGAGGTCTAACATGCTCATCACACTCGCCTAAGATCCATAACCAGTACTTGGTACTCACTCTAAGTTATGCTAGATCCAACCTAGCATGATACTAATACTAACATAACTAAATCAAGTAAGATCATAATCTCGAGGGAGAGGTGTTCGCTCCAAATGGTGTGTGCAAGCTTTAAATTTATAACCCAAGATGTATGCTTAAAACAAGGATGTGAACCCGCAGTGTACGGGTCAATCGTAGTAAAAGCAAGAATTCCGGGGTGTCGATCTCAGGGACTTAAGTGAAACAAAGCCAATATAGGTAGTCAATATTACAACTAACCACAAAAGCGATTAAAGCAATCAAAGATGATAATATAGTCAATTAAGGAAATATGCAAATTCTAGGGATTAAAGCATCTAGTTGTAGTTCCAACTCAAGATCTAAGGATAAGCGGACAAAGCTGAGATTTTGCAAAGGGAAGGTGTTACTAAGGTGGAATAGATCACCGGGTAAGTCTCACTACTCACTAACTCCAAACCAAAAGTTCCTATTACCGGGTAAGTCTCAAGGTACTAAGGAAAGGAATTATAATCTCAAACCAACACACCACCTAAGGGAATAGAATCAACCTTTACCGGGTAAGTCTCAGGCTAACTCACAAAGATGGAATGAAGGCACACTCAAACCCCAATAAAGGATAAACCTTTATTACCTACACTTATGATCTTGGGTAAACAAACTAAGGAATTACCGGGTAAGTCTCATCCTAGGCTTGCATTGAACTAGGAAAGGTGTAATAAGAATAGGATTCCAAACTCTAACACTTAACTCTCAGTTTCGGATCAGCCAAGTTCCACCCCGGCCGAGATGTTCATCGACTGAACGAGATGTTCTAAGGTTAAGGATAATGGCTCGAGCTTTCAGGGTCCTACTGGGATTAAGATTATTCTATCATTGTTTTTCTCACAATCTTCAACCAATCACCCTAGAATCGCACAAAGAAATTAGTCACTCATCATCATGAAAGCAATAATCAAATATACGGGAAGGGAAGGTATATTTGAACACAAAAACCTTAAGAACAAGACTTCAATAACTGAATCAAATATCAAATAAATAAGCGTTCCTTGGATCACAATCCAACAAGACAAATCAACAAGAAGAGAATCTAAGAAAGTCTTACAAAACCCTTCACAAAGCTATAATAAGCTATCAATCCTTCCTAGATTGATCTTCAATCTTCCTTCCTTCAAAACTCTGGAGAAAATCCCTTAATTGCTGGATGTTATCAGCCCTCTAAGCATGCATAAGCATTGTTGAACTTGTGGAAAATCCAAACCTTTATATAGGAGAATTATCTTCCAAAAATAAAATATCTTAAAAAGATAATTTCCTAATAAAATATATCTTATCTCCTAAAATAAATCCTCTAAATATATGATCTTCCTTCCAGAAATCCAGCCCAAAAATATAAGATCTCTCCTTCCAAAAATATAAGATCTCAGCCAAATAAAATATATCTCGCCGCGTCAGGATATTCGCCTCGGTCGAGACGCTCCTCTAGATCACCTCGGTCGAGGTGGTACTGTAGCTGACCGAGGTGCCTCTAAACTGAATGTGAAATCTCTCAAATCTGGTCCAAAGTAAATCTCTAATTCAATTCCATGCTTCCTGAGTTCTTCCTTAAGCTGCAGAATGTAGCTCCAATGACTCCTTAGCTCCTTTAGCTCCATTTTGATGTAAAATGTGCAATTTTACCTACGATTACAACGAAACTTGGTGTAGACCTTGATTCCAGCAAAGGTAGATGAAACGACAATATAATCACATAATATACATTCAAACATGCAAATTATTGAAGATAAAACGTCTAAACAAGTCCCAAAATATAGACTATAATTCATGCTATCAAAATACCCCACACTTGTCCCTTGCT
Organism: Fagopyrum esculentum; assembly: GCA_033239045.1. Lineage (NCBI taxonomy): Eukaryota > Viridiplantae > Streptophyta > Magnoliopsida > Caryophyllales > Polygonaceae > Fagopyrum > Fagopyrum esculentum. The sequence goes on along the minus strand of BSUD01000008.1, from coordinate 22,892,464 downwards.
TGTCCCCAAGTAAGTTCCAAATCTTAAGTACAAGATAGAATGGATTATAAGTCATAAAGATCAATGAAAAGTATTTCAAAACATTTTTAGTGGTGTGCTCCACTCATAGATCACTCTAAGAGAATGCTTCATGGAATTTAAAATCAAAACATGCTCAAAACATTTTATAAATACAAGAAAGTTGTTCATCTTTGCATAAAATCATAGAATGCATAATAAATCGTTATTATCGAAATTAATCATGTATAATCCAGTTTAAACCACCAAGTCAATCAACAAGCTCGAGGTCTCAAGGTCTTTTCAAAAGAAGGTCGAGAAACGTGTGAGGGTGGGGTGTATATAGGGAATGTGGTGCTAGAATCCGGGAAAAGGGATCTTACTTCACTTCCTTTCTTTGAACTTCAACATCTTCCACCAAGAAGCTTTGCTTATTCTACTTTTTACTTTTTGGGATGCATGGACAGAGATGCACAATAACCAAAGCCTAGGAGATCAACAATCATCAATTTCTCGAGATGCCTCAAACCCTTGATGCACATACCATGACCCGTTAGGAATATCGCTCAATCCGACTTTGGCAAGACACAAACACCCGGCTATGTGAATGGTGCCGAGTTAGTCATCATCATGATTGACTTCCCCAAACCTATTTGTTTCTTTCTAACTTTCAGCCAACATCTCAACTTTTCTTTCACTTGCTTTTCACTTGTTTGCTTCCAAATTCCCGGATAGGTAAAGGGAGGCAAATATATATATGAGGGGCTAAGCATGATCAAGAAGAAGAAGAGAAGAGAATGAATTGCCTTGGTCTTTCCAGGAAGAGATTGAGAGAACTCATCATGTGGTGTCAACCTTAAAATTCTACATAATTTGGATAAAAACAAAGTATTAAACATGCCAAAATTTCAAACAAAGCATTTAGCAACTTAAACATATTATAAAACCTTTCAAACATATAAAGATTTCAAAACCAGTCTGCAAACAAGATCTTCGCTGAGGTCATATCCAGATAAGAAGCACAACAATCGTTTCGAAAACTTTCAGTTAAACCACCTCGGTCGAGATGTTCTAGTCAACCGAGGTACTGCACCTCGATTGGTCAGAATCACTTCGGTCGAGGCATAAAATTTTTTATTTTAACCAGTCTTTGACGTTTTTCTCAATCAAATAACATGTATGCATGCATGTAGTCTCAAATAAGCACATAGAGCATAAGAAAATCATAAATATCCGAATCAAGTCATACAAGCATACATAATGTCGATAATACACATAAATACCCCATACTTGGGACACATTATCCCAATGGGTCAAGATAAGTCTAAGGAAACAGGAAGAACTCACCGGACATAAGCTGAGCTGCATAATAAATAAAGAAAAGAAATCCTTGCGAGCTCTAGTCTTGATCTATTGGCGGTGGTGGTGGATAAGGTATGAACGGATGTCGGGACGGGTCGAATGGATATCCCATCATATGCTGGAACTAGATCTCCATCATCCGGCGCTGGTAGTGCTGACTCTCCAGCATCTGATGAGTCCAGCTATCCATCTCTCTACAATGGTCATCAAACGTCCGCCTAGATCGACGGTCAGGGCTGCGTAGGAGTCAATCATCTGATCTGTCAGATCGTCAATCCGGCGGTGAGCTACGGGATCCGTCTGCCTGCGAACTCTACGCCTGGCAGGACGTGATGGTGCTGTAGCTGGCTCATTCTCTGTCTCCTCGTCGTCTAGATCGACGACTGGTATACTGGGACCAGCTGTATCTGTCCCTGTCTCCATGGCAGCACCGCCATCATCCTCCTCATCAGCCTCCTCCTCATCTTGCTCCTGGGCTGTTGCTGCGTCTCTAGCGTCCTCAATAAGAGGAATCCACGCAGTGGACCAGTACTGAGGGTCAAACACTGAGAAGTGAGATGACCATCTAATACCCTGAGGGGCAGTCTGCTCCCAAGGCATCGCCACGTATGGCGTAATAAGTCCACAAGGAACCAAGATCCGCCTCGTGATCATCTCCTGCAGACCAAGCGGCTTGGCAGCCGCCACCATAGTACATGCGCTCAGATCAAAGTCCATCACTATAGCAAGATGAGTCACTAAGCCGCCACAACAGATATCTCCCTTCCCCTTCGCCTTGATCCTGTGAAGATCCTCAACTAGCATCACTCCAAAGTCGGGAACTCCTCCGGTAACCATGCAATATAGACTCAGAAGCTCCTCCTGTCTAATCTTCTGGGGCAGTACGCGCCATAAGTGTATCGCTAAAAATACGGTGAGCGAGTATGAAGGCAAGGTGGAAGATGATCCGCTCCCTGGATTCTCCAGGTCTCCACCTATCAGCATGCTCAACTACATGAGCTATCTGTCCCCAAAACTCTCGAGCTACAGCTCAAGAGGGGAAATCAGTAATTGTCGGGGTCGGGAAGCCGAAGATCTCTCTCTAGTGATCCATCGGGACTAAGTAGTTCCGGTTCAGCAACCGGTACTTGATGGCCCTCTCCTTGGGCAAGTAGGTCACGGAGCTCACAAACTCCAATGTGGGCTCAAGGTAGGCTGGAGCTCTAATCTCCATAAACTGCTGTAGCCCTACCATAGAAATCATCCACCTCAAGTCATCATTCACATAGAGGCAATCAAAGGCAGCAACATCTAGGAACCGTGGCGCAATCACTGGGCACGCAGCAATGCGGACATAATCTACCCGGTGACGCTCATGGATCACCGGTATGGAACGTCGGGACGAAGAAGAAGGTGAGGATCCATCCCTCAAAACAAGCTGTCTATCAGATTTGGAACTTATTTTTTCTCTCTGTTAGAACACCTCGGTTGCCCTGACAACCCTCAAGAACACCTCGGTCGAGATGGAGGTCGACTGGACCGAGGTGATGCGCTGTTTGATTCCAACTCTCAGAACTCCAATTATTTTCCCCCAATATCACTACCAATTGTTCCTATGGGGTACTTAAGCCTTTTTCAACAAGAATGATTGGCAGCCAAAGCCAATTTCTTCCAAAATCATTAAAAGACAAGAAGTTAGGGTTTTCGGTTTTGTTACCCCAGATTCGGTCGATTTGGAGCAATTTTGTTGCTGAATGTCGCTTTCAAACTAATCGTCTACTCTTTCCTTGCAACCAAAGCCAATTAGGGTTTTCCAAAGAGTTACACGGTATAAAGTACGGTCGTGGAAGTTGTGGAGAACCGTGATGGAATCCACGCTCTAAACCATGGGCGTGGAACCCTCTATGACCGTGATTTAGGCGATCTTTTAACGTACTAATTAAAGCCACGATCTTTTACATATGGGCCGGAGGGAGACATTTTATCTTGCCCTATAAAAGGAATGAAGGAAGGAGAATTCACTACCCCCGCTTAGACTGCGCTTACGCCCTCGCATAGAGCATCATCGCTTGGAGATTTGCTTCCGCACATTGAGGGTATTGTTGGACGTACGGAGATTACGTCTTTTGTCCTTGGGTTTGATTAGAAGACGGATTGACATCCCGTTCTTCGTTCTTATCAAGGATTGTGATTGTTTGTGTTATTCCGAATCTGATGTACATCATTATCCTTGTTTGTGGATTTGAGATTAATTTGAAGTTTATTGAAGGTTTTCGAAGGTTTTCATCTTTCATTCTTCTAAATCTTGAATTTGATATCATAATGACTGTTGTTGGCTAAAACCCTTTAGCAATTCTAAGGTGAAGGGTTGATAGTTGTGGCTTAGATGATGATAGATCGATCGTAAACAGATTGGACCCTGAGAGTTAGAGAGATTTCGTCGACAGCCAAAATCACGGTGTGTTCTTGAGTTCCACGGCCGTGGAATCTCAAGATCCACCCGTAATTTTCCCTAGTTTACAAACCTTGCTTTTACTTTAATCCAAAGTGAAAGATTTGCTTTAACTTAGTCTTGGCTTGCCTTTTCTAGGTGGTAGTGAAGCCTCAACAACCTCTACCTCGATTTCGAGTGTCACAACCTTAATCGGTTTAGTTAGTCTTGATCCTAGAATTACAAGTTTGGGTATTTGATATTAATTCTTGTCTTTAGATTCTTTCTATACTGAAGCCTCAACAACCTTTATAGAGAGTATTTCTAGATAAGTCACATAAAGCCTTGGAACTTCACCGTACATTGCTTTGCATTAGCATACCTTTGCAACTCTTAACTCTGTCCTTATATCTTTAGTATATCTTGAATCGATTGCCACAGCTGGATTCTTGAATCTTTAGGATTGTTGTTTTCCCAATATTTACAAAGCTTCATACATTTACTTGCTTGACGATTATTAACTGGATTTAACCCCCCAAATCCCTGTGTTCGATACTCGGGAATTCTTGCTTAAATACGTCGATCCGTACACTGCAGGTTCGCTTGCTTGATTTCAAGTTTTATAAATTTAAGACTTATTTGCACGCACGCTAAGTGGCGAACATGTTTTTGGCGCCGTTGCCGGGGATTTTGTCTAGGCCGAATTCGGTTATCGGTTGTCAAGCTTGGGAGCTCTTCCCTTGTTATTTGATATCTTTTCGAGTGTATGCGCAGGTCTAGGAACAACAAAGACCTCTTACCTCTCGATCAAAAACTTAAGAGGACTTTGAGGAGAAAGCTCAGGGAAAGAAAGATGACTGAAGAAAGAGAACGTGATTACCAAACGTAACGAACCATGGTTTGCTGATTTTGTTAACTATTTGGTTTGTCAGGAATTACCACTCGGATTATCCTACGCACAAAGAAAGAAATTCTTTAAGGATGTTCGGGAATACTTTTGGAATGTACCTCTCCTCTTTAAGAGAGGTCCGGACGGCATTATTCGGCGATGTGTGCCGGAAGATGAGATGCAAAGTGTCATCCGTCATTTTCATTCACTACCTTGTGGAGGACACGCTAGTTCGAACAAGACTAGCGCTAAGGTATTGCAATCTAGATTCTTTTGGCCTACTCTATTTAAAGATGTGCAAACCTTTGTTTCCTGCTGCGATGCTTGTCAAAGAACAGGGAATATATCTAGGAGGAATGAGATGCCTCTCAACAACATCCAAGAGGTGGAGATCTTTGACGTTTGGGGAGTAGACTTCATGGGACCTTTACCATCATCTTGTGGAAATTAATACATACTTTTAGCGGTGGATTATGTTTCGAGATGGGTTGAAGCAATTGCCTCTCCCACCAATGATGCCATGGTAGTGGTTATGTTCTTTAACAAGACCATCTTCCCACGATTTGGGACACCACAGACTATCATTAGTGATGGAGGTTCTCACTTCATTGCCCGACGTTTCGAAGCTCTTTTAGCTAAGTATGGGGTGACTCACAAGATCGCCACCCCTTATCATCCACAAACTAGTGGACAAGTGGAGATCTCAAACCGGGAGATTAAAGGAATCCTAGAGAAGACGGTTTCAAGGACAAGGAAGGATTGGTCTTTGAAGCTAGATGACGCATTATGGGCGTACCGGTAGAGTTGGAGCACAAGGCGTATTGGGCAATAAAGTGGTTGAACTTCAGCATGAAGGAAGCGGGAGAGAAGCGTCTCTTGGACCTCAATGAGCTTGAAGAACTTCGCTTGAACGCCTACGAAAACGCCAAGATCTATAAAGAAAGAGCGAAGCGTTGACATGATAAGCATATCATGCCAAAGGACCTCAAAGAAGGAGATCAAGTTCTCCTCTTCAATTCAAGGCTTCGTCTCTTTCCAGGTAAGCTTAAATCTCGTTGGACTGGACCTTTTCTAATCAAACGTGTTTTTCCCCATGGTGCAGTTGAAGTATGGGGTGAAAAGGGCGGAAGCTTTAAGGTGAACGGTCAACGACTCAAGAAGTATACACCGGAACTCCAAGCTGAAGAGTTCGCGCCCACCGCACTCGAATAAGATATCGAATAAGCTGAAGAGTTCGCGCCCACCGGAACTCCAAGCTGAACGGTCAACGACTCAAGAACTTACTGGAAGGTATCGAATAAGTGCGAATATGGTCTAGCTACGGACCTTAAACAAAGCGCTTCTTGGGAGGCAACCCAAGGTATTGCATTTACATTTTTGTTTTTGATTCATAGCTTAGAGTAGTTTAGACGTTTTTGTTTTATTTTGCCTTCGATACCTTCCAGTAAGTTCATGTTTTTGGATGTAGGATCAGTGGAAAGGGAAAGGAGAAGAGAAGGTTGAAGAAAATTGACGAAACTTGGACTTTGGCACATTACAAAGAGTTCCACGGCCAAAACCACGGCCGTGACAGCTACAGTGACCGTAATTTGCAAAAGCCTTTGAACAATCACCAAAACCACGGTTCCGTACAAAACCACGGCCGTGGAAACCCCCGATAGACCGTGATTTTCAAAAATTTTTACGGCCACTATAAAAACCACGTTTCTTCACAAAACACACAAAAAATCCCAATTCCAGGCCCTATTTCGCCGATTGCCTTCTCCCTCTCCCAAATTCTCGTTCGCTAATCGTTTTTAACGATTATTTGACCAAAGTTGAAGCAATTTCTGCCACCTACAAGATCCAAGCAACGATTCGATTGGCAAATCATCGGAGAAGACAGAATTCGGATTTCAAAATCTTAAAACCTAGGTTTTTCATTCCTTCTTTCTCTTTGTCGATTCGGCTTCGTTTTTGCTAGAATGTTTAGGAGAATTGATTGGAATTGAACTGAAATTAGTCTAGGACTGCTTGCTGTTGAGTTTGGTGTGAATCTGTTGAGTTTTGAGAATTTGCGTAACCAATCACGGTCTCTGGGCATTCCACGGCCGTAGAACCTGAAGAACAGACCGTGGTTTCTCACAGAAATGGATCTCGTAAGGAGAATGTCTTAGAGAAATAAAAAGAGGAAAGGCAATACTTCTTCCTCTTCTAGAGCACCACCCGTTGAGCCCCCATCACCACCATCACCACCTTCCCCTAGGATCCCTACTATCCATGAGGATTACCTCGATGCTTTAGAGAGGATCCATAAGCGAGCGGTCATAGGACCTAGGTATCTACTACTTGAGGAGTTAGAGCCTTTGCATGTGGTAGGGGATCTCACTTGGCTACTAGATAGAGCCGGATTGGTCATCTTCTCTTCTATTCGAGAAGATGCATATGAGGAGATCACTAGGGAGTTCGTGGTCTCGTTTGAGCATAGCCACGTTGACAGGACCGTTTCTTTCCGGCTGATGGAGAGAAACTATGAGTTTTCTATTAGAGAGTTTGGGGCCTTCTTTGGGTTCCAGGAGACCTTCAATGATCGATTCCCTAGTGGCGTGTACGCCAAGGATTTCTAGGAGGAGATAGCTATGATATACGCCAACGAGGACCGCTGACAACCTGCTGATACCAAGGCTAGGTTGATCTATCACCTAGCCTTGAAGATTGCCCATAAAGTGCTTTCTGAGTGTCTCTTCCCTAGGACAGAGACACCTCAGAAGATCAAGACGGATGAGTTGTTTTTGCTTTACTGTATGTTGTACGGTAGGCCAGCTGATTGTGCCACCCTCTTAGCTTCTACTATGAGCAAGCTAAAGAACAAGAGGGCCGGCAATATTGGATACGGTGGGATGGTCACCCACCTTGCTAGGCAGTTAGGGATAGACTTCTCCGCGTGCACCCGCATTGCAGCTAGACCTCTAGGACTTCAGAGCCTCATGACTAAAGGCATTATCTTCCCTAGACATAGAGGTCCACCTACAGCTTCCATGCCTTGGGAGAGTAGGACAGGTAGAGGGATTGCATGGCTTTCTGAGTATTCCATTATGGATGGACGCCATAATTGGAAGGAGACATTCGCTGCTATGCATGCGAATAGACTAGTAGCACCACCCTACGTTCCCCTTGAGCCACCAGTTACAAAGGATGAGGAGATGAGAGGAGGTGATGAGTATGAGGGAGGAGGAGGAGAGCATGACTTTGGTACCTTTCCGGATCAGCCGGATGCAGTTCCCGGCCATCCTAGACACTCTTCCCATCCCGCTAGAGGTTCAGGCTCTTCCTCTCGCCGTGCTAGTGTGAGCGAGAGACCGACTTGAATGGCGGACCCTCCTACATGGTATAGCACTCAGCCGGAGTGGATGGGAGCTCCACCTCCTTGGCATGCCCAGCCACCATCTGCACCAGCACCGTCAGACGCACCGGCATGGTACAGCCAGCCGCCTGGATGGTATGAGTAGCTGCCGGAGTGGGCCACCGATCTTTCCAGCAAGGTCGGAGCCTTGGAGATCCGTGCAAATGCTAGGGATGCATGAGCCGCCGATCATGATCGCATGATGAGAGACATATACCGCCAGCAGTTTGGGCGGAACTATGATCCCGGCTTCTTCGCGTTTCCACCTCCACCGGCACCTCAGTAAGGATGATTCATGATCCACCGTTCTAGTCACTCCACCACCGTCTTGTGAGTTCATTTTCTTTCTTTTCTTTATTTTCTTTTTGAACATTAGGGACAATGTTTGTTCCAAGTATGGGGTGGGGTGTGACTAATCATTTGTAATAACTCTTACTCACTTTGTATGCTTTTATCAAGGACACCTTGCATGTTTCATTCCATTGTTACACGTTTCATTATCGCATTGCATGAAAAAGTTTTTGATAAAACCCATAAAAATTGAAAAATTTTGAAAATTTTGTGCTTCTAAGGATAGAGATGACTTCTATGATAATCACTACTTGTGAATTGAGTTTTGATGATAATCGCATGCTTAAACAAATAGTGAATTGAAAAGAAATTGAATGAGTTGATTGTTCCTCTTTTGCAAGTTTCATAATGTGAAGAATGTTACCTAAATCATATTGAGAAATAAAAGTTGAAATCACATGATAAGTTCTTATACTTATTGTTGAAATGATTAAGGCAATTCAATTTTCTTTCTTCTTTCTTTGATCATTTAGCCCCTCAATGAAATAATGGCCTCCTTTACCTATCCGGGAATTTGGAGGAGTTGATATTTGGCATGTTTGATGTGGGAGGGCCATGAAAGCAAAATTTTGCTTTCAAATAATAGAAAGAACTTATAGGTTTGGGGAAGTCAATCATGACGATGAGTAACTCGGCACCATTCACATAGCCGGGAGTTTGTGTCTTGCCAAAGTCGGATTGAGCGATATTTCTAGCAGATTATGGTATGTGCATCAAGGGTTTGAGGCATCTCGCAAAATTGAGAACCGCCAATCTCCTAGGCTTCGGTTTTTGTGCACCTCTGTCCATAACTCCAAAAGTAAAGTCGAAAAATGAATTGAAAAGAAGAGAGCGAAGCTCTAAGTTGAAAGTGTTGCAAAACCGCAAGAGAAAAAGAAAAGAGTTAGTTATCCACTTTCCCGGATTCATGCACCACATTCCTTAAAGTTTTCCTTCCCTTTCCGCATTCTAGACCTTGTTTGAAAGTCCTTAAGATCAAGAGAATGATATATGACTTGGTGATCTAAATTGAAGTTTCTTATGATTGAATTTGATAATGTTTGAAGGTTATGATGTTTACATGGAAGTTTGATCAATTCATGAGTTTTCTTTACTCTTTACTCTTTGATTATGTATATGAGAGTCTTATGAACGAATGAAGCAAGATTTGAGAATGATCTATTGACTAGGAAGCACATTCATCTAAAAGAAGTTTTGTTTTGAGATGCATCCATATTTCATCCTAACTTGAGTTTTAAAGCTTTTGAAAGACCTTGCTTGGGGACAAGCAAGTAGCAAGTATGGGGTATTTTGTTAGCATGAAATATTGTGATATTTTAGGCACATTTTCTAGATGTATTTCATCCATATTGGTGTTCATTGATAAAGCATTTAAGCAATTGTGAGCTAGTTTATCTATATTGTCCATATAGAGGTCTACATAAGCTTTGTGTTGATTGTAGGCGAATAAGAGCTAAAACCGAACGAATCAAGAGAGAATGGAGATGGATTGAGCACATCCAAGGATTGAGGACACCACAAAGAAGCTAAGGAAGATGCTAGGATGAAGAATGGCACAAAACAAAGGGAATTACGAGCAACCTATGCTTCCACGCTCTAAAATACGGCCGTAATGAAGTCCACGCTCTAAACCACGGCCGTGGAACTTGGCAACATGAGCGTGGAGCATTCCAGAGAGTTACACGGTATAAAGTACGGTCGTGGAAGTTGTGGAGAACCGTGATGGAATCCACGCTCTAAACCACGGGCGTGGAACCCTCTATGACCGTGATTTAGGCGATCTTTTAACGTACTAATTAAAGCCACGATCTTTTACATATGGGCCGGAGGGAGACATTTTATCTTGCCCTATAAAAGGACTGAAGGAAGGAGAATTAAGTACCCCCGCTTAGACCGCGCTTAAACCTCGCTTACGCCCTCGCATAGAGCATCATCGCTTGGAGATTTGCTTCCGCACATTGAGGGTATTGTTGGACGTACAGAGATTACGTCTTTTGTCCTTGGGTTTGATTAGAAGACGGATTGACATCCCATTCTTCATTCTTATCAAGGATTGTGATTGTCTGTGTTATTCCGAATCTGATATACATCATTATCCTTGTTTGTGGATTTGAGATTGATTTGAAGTTTATTGAAGGTTTTCGAAGGTTTTCATCTTTCATTCTTCTAAATCTTGAATTTGATATCACAATGATTGTTGTTGGCTAAAACCCTTTAGCAATTCTAAGGTGAAGGGTTGATAGTTGTGGCTTAGATGATGATAGATCGGTCGTAAACAGATTGGACCCTGAGAGTTAGAGAGATTTCGTCGACAGCTAGAATCACGGTGTGTTCTTGAGTTCCACGGCCGTGGAATCTCAAGATCCACCCGTAATTTTCCCTAGTGTACGAACCTTGCTTTTACTTTAATCCAAAGTTGAAGATTTGCTTTAACTTAGTCTTGGCTTGCCTTTTCTAGGTGGTAGTGAAGCCTCAACAACCTCTACCTCGATTTCGAGTGTCACAACCATAATCGGTTTAGTTAGTCTTGATCCTTGGATTACAAGTTTGGGTATTTGATATTAATTCTTGTCTTTAGATCCTTTCTATACTGAAGCCTCAACAACCTTTATAGAGAGTATTTCTAGATAAGTCACATAAAGCCTTGGAACTTCACCGTACATTGCTTGGCATTAGCATACCTTTGCAACTCTTAACTCTGTCCTTATATCTTTAGTATATCTTGAATCAATTGCCACAGCTGGATTCCTGGATCTTTAGGATTGTTGTTTTCCCAATATTTACAAAGCTTCATACATTTACTTGCCTGACGATTATTAATTGGATTTAACCCCCCAAATCCCTGTGTTCGATACTCTGGAATTCTTGCTTAACTACGTCGATCTGTACATTGCTGGTTCGCTTGCTTGATTTCTAGTTTTATAAATTTAAGACTTATTTGCACGCACGCTAAGTGGCGAACAGTGACAATGCCGTATGACACTAGTAACTTCATCTTCCGGAATGCATCTTCGAAGCATCTCATACGGACCTCTCTTAAATAGTAGAGGTTTATCCCAATAGTAATGGCGTACATCTTTAAATAATTTCTTCCTTTGAGCGTACGTCAATCTTGGTGGTATTTCCTAGCAAACAAGATAATTAACAATGTCAGCATACCAAGGCCCTTTATTATCGGAAGTTTGGTGGAGAAAGTGTTCTACCAATTTAGGATGAATTTCAGAAAAGGGAATAAGAAGTTTGTTATTCTCAGTGGACATCATCTTGTTTTCGACCTCGGTCGAGGTCCAGAGAGGGTGACCGAGATGTTCTTCAGTCAAGAACACCTCGCTCGGTCCAGAAAGTGCCTCGGTCGAGGTACTGCAACTGGGACCGAAACTAGAGATTTTCTTCTCCTGGATTAATTCTTCAATCTTAGCTCCTGGATCTCCTTCCAGTGCCTTTAATCTTTGTATATCTGCATCACAAGAAACATCTATACCTTTCTCCATTAAGCTAAAACTAATAACTCTCTCAAGTGGATCATTAATAAGCATAGAGATCACCAATTCTCTTGATTCTTCTTCATCATAGATGTTGAAAATATAATCTTCCAGCGGCTCTCCTTTCATTGCCGCAAGCAATGCAAACTCAACTTGATCACTGCCAATGTTGAATTGCAACTTGGCGTTCTTACAATCCACATTGCAACCCGAAGTTGCTAGAAATGGTCTCCCGAGAATGATAGCAACGGGATAATCTGCGGGAATGTCAAGCACAACAAAGTCTATAGGTAAATAGAAGTTACCTAACTTAACCGGAACGTCTTCCAAAATGTCCACAGGATGGGTAATTGTTCGCTCCTAAGTGTGCGGGCAAATAATCTTTAAACTTATAAAACTAGAATCAAGCAAGCGAACCCGCAGTGTACGGATCGGCGTAGTAAAGCAAAAATTCCAGAGTGTCGAACTCAGGGATTTGGGGGGAAACAAATTCAGTTCGCAAATCTTCAAGCAAGTAAATGTAATAAGCTTTGCAAATATTGGGAAAACAACAACCCTAAAGATTCAGGTATCCATATGTGGCAATCGATTCATGATATACTATATATATAAGGATAGAATCGAGGATTGCAAAGGTATACTAAAGTAAGGTAATGTACGATGAAGTTCCAAAACCCTATATCTGTAACCCAAAGACTCTCTCTATAAAGGTTGTTGAGGCTTCAGTATAGAAAGGATCTATGGACAAGAATTAATCTCAAATACCCAAACTTGTAACCCAAGAATCAAGACTAACTAAAACAATTAAGGTTGTGACACTCGAAATCGAAATAGAGGGTGATGAGTCTCACTACTACCTAGAAAAGGGCAAGCCAAGACTAGATTAAAGCTAGTCTTTAACCTTGGATTAAAGTAAATGCAAGGTTCGTAAACTAGGGTAAATCACGAGCAGATCTTGAGTTCCAAGGCCGTGGAAGTTCAAGAACAGACCGTGATCTTGGTTCCTCGACGAAATCTCTCTTACTCTCAGGGTCCAATAAAATTACGATCAATCTATCATCATCTAAGCCACAACTGTCAACCCTTCGCCTTAGAATTGCTAAAGGGTTTTAGCCAATAACCATTGTCATAATATCAAAAATCGATTTAAGAAGAATGAAAGATGAAAACCCTCGAAAACTCAAATATAACTCAAAGTCAATCTCAAATCCAAATCACAAATTGGAATATTCAATAGATTCAGAATGTAACACAAAACCTCACAATGATCTTAGGCAAATCCGAAGAACGGGTTGTCAATCCGTCTTCAATATCTAACCCTAAGAAAGAGGTAAAAACCTTCGGCGATCTTCAATCCGCCCTAGGCAAGAATACTCTAAGCAAGGTAGGCGGCCGTCACGTCTCCGCGAGATCCAACGCCAATATTACGGGAATAGGTCGTAAGCGTCAATGTCCAAAACTCTCTTCTATGGCCTTTTTATAAGACGGAGTAAAAGTAATTGTTCCGGCCCATTACGTGAATAACGTGGTAAATGAATACTCATCAAAAGATCGCCTAAATCACGGTCTCAAGGGATTCCACGACCGTGGTTTAGGGCGTGGAATTGGGTTACGGTCTTTTGTGACTTCCACGACCGTACTTTAGGCCGTGTAACTCACTGGAATGCTCCACACTCATGATGCCAAGATCCACGGCCGTGGTTTAGGACGTGGACTCTTCTACGGCCGTATTTTAGGGCGTGGAAGTGTAGATTGCTTGTGATTTCCTTTGTGTCGTGCCATTCTTCATCCTAGCTTCTTCTTTGGCTTCCTTTATGTGTTCCTAATCCTTGGGTATGCTCAAATCCTCTCTTATCTCTCTCAAATGGTCCGGTTTTAGCTCTTATTCACCTATAATCAATCACAAACTAATGTAGACCTCCATATCGAAAATATAGATAAACGAGCTAACAAATGCTTCAATACCTTACCCATGAACACTATAATGAATGAAAAACAACTAGAATGAGTGCCTAGAATATTGCAATATTTCATGCTAACAAAATACCCCATACTTGCCACTTGGTTGTCCCCAAGCAAGGTTTTTGAAAGCTTAGAACACAAGTTAGGATGAAATATGCAAGCAAACTTAAAAACAAAACATCTCTTAGGTAAGTATGCTTCTAGTCAATAGACCATTCTCAAACCTTGCTTCATTCGCCTTTGAAACGCTTAAATACATAAACCAATGAATGTAAAGCAAAGAAACATCATGAATTGGTCAAACTTTAAAGTAAACATCATAACCTTCAAGCATTACCAAAATCAAGCATAAGAAACTTCAATTTAGATCACCAAGTCAAATAACATTCTTTTGATCTTAAGGACTTCCATGTAAGGTCTAGAATGCGGAAGGAAGGAAAACTTAGAAAGGATGTGGTGCATGAATCCGGGAAAGTGGACAACTGACTCTTTTTCCTTTTTAATTTGAATTGCAATACCATCAACTTTGAGCTTTGCTCTCTTCTTTTTCACATTATTTGTTTTCGACTATACTTTTGGAGTTATGGACAGCGGTGCACAAAAACCGAAGCCTAGGAGATTGGCGTTTCTCAATTTCGAGATGCCTCAAACCCTTGATGCACATACCATAATCTGCTAGGAATATCGCTCAATCCGACTTTGGCAAGACACAAACACCCGGCTATGTGAATGGTGCCGAGTTACTCATCGTCATGATTGACTTCCCCAAACCTATTAATTCTATTCTTTGAATGCAAAAATTTGCTTTCATGGCCCTCCCACATCAAACATGCCAAAACACAACTCCTTCAAATTTCCGGATAGGTAAGGGAGACAATTATTTCATTGAGGGGATAAATGAACAAAGAAAGGAAAAGAAAGGTCGAATTGCCTTAATCATTTCATAAAGAAGTATAAGAACTCATCATGTGATTTCAACTTCGATTTCTCAATATGATTTAGATAAAACTCTTCACATTATAAAACTTGCAAGAAAGGATAATCAACACATTCAATTCCTTTTCAATTCATTATTCGTTTAGGCATACAATTGTCATCAAAAGCTCAATCCGCGAGTGGTAACTATCATAGAAATCATCTTAACTCTTAACAGCACACAACATTTAGAATTTTTCAAAATTTTTCACATTTTTATGGGTTTTTCAAAAGATTTTTCATGAAATGCAATAATGAAACGTGTGACAATGAAATGAAACATGCAAAGTGTCATCGATCAAGGCAAGCAAAGTGAGTAGAGTTATTACAAACGATAGTCACACCCCACCCCATAATTGAGACAAACATTGTCCCTAATGTTCAAAAAGAAATAAGGAAAAGAAAGAAAAGAAAAATGAACTCACTAGACGGCGGTGGAGCGGCTGAAACTGTCTACTGGCATAGCTCGTCACTGCGGTGGAGGCGGTGGTGGAAACGGGATGAAACTGGAGTCGAAGTTCCGCCCAAACTGCTGGCGGTAGATGTCCCTCATCATCCGGTCATGCTCATTAGCTCGTACATCTCTAGCGTCCTGGTGGATCTTTAAATTACCGACTCTCCTGGAAAGGTCGGTAGCCCACTCCGGTAGCTGCTCATACCCCTCCGGTGCCTGGTTGTACCATGCAGGTGCATCCTGTGGGGCCGGTGCTGCTGGTGGCTATGCATACCATGGTGGCGGAGCTCCCATCCACTCCGGCTGTGATCCATACCAAGTGGGAGGAGTCTCCATCCATGTCGGTCTCTCGCTCACACTAGCACGGCGAGAGGAAGAAGCACCGGAAGGTCTAGAAGGACGGGGAGACTGTCTAGGTGGGTCCGGGAAGATGTCCGGCTGGTCCAGAAAGGTACCAAAATCCTGCTCATCACCTCCTCTATCCTCATCAACATCGGCAGCTGGAATCTCATTGGGAATGTAGGGAGGTGCTGCTAGTCTATTTGCATGCATAGCAGCGAATGTTTCCTTCCAATTATGGCGCCCGGCCATAATGGAATACTCGGAAAGCCATGGAATGCCTCTACCTCCTCTATCCTCCCATGGCATAGCAGCAGTAGGTGGACCTCGGTGCCTAGGAAAGCTCAAACCTCTAGTCATAAGGCTCTTGAGACCCAAAGGTCTCACCGCTATCTTAGTACAAGCGGAGGAATCAATCCCGAGTTGTGTGGCAATGTGGGTCACTATCCCACCATACCCAATGTTCTCAGTCGTCTTGTTCTTAAGCTTGCTAATGGTGGAGGCTAAGAGGGTGGCACAGTCGGCGGGTCTACCGTGTAGCATAGCATAGAGAAGGAATAGCTCGTCGGTCTTAATCTTTTGTGGGGTATCGGTCCTAGGGAATAGGTACTCGGAAAGAACCCTATGAGCTATCTTCAAGGCTAAGTGGTAAATGAGCTTAGCGTTGGTATCAGCCGGTTGCCAGCGGTCCTCGCTAGCGTAAATCATAGCAATCTCCTCCCAAAAATCCTTAGGGTATACGCCGCTAGGGAAACGACCGTTAAAGGTCTCATGGAACCCAAAGAAGGCTCTGAACTGCTAGATGGAAAACTCATAGTCCGTCTCCATCAATCTAAAGGACACCGTCTTATCTACTTGGATATGCTCGAAGGATATAACAAACTCCCTCGTAATCTCCTCATAAGCATCCGCTCTAATAGCGGTGAAAACAATCAATCCGGCTCTATCCAAGAGCCATGTCAAATCATTAACCACATTAAGTGGCTCCAACTCCTCAAGCAAGAGGTATCTAGGTCCAATGACCGTTCTTTCCTCGATCTTTTCTAAAGCATCGAGATAGTTAGGGGGAATGGTTGGGATTCTAGGGCGTGGAGGTGATGGTTCACTAGGAGGGTTATGGGAAGAGGAGGAACTATCACCCTTTCTCTTCTTTTTCTTTCCTGCACTTCTCGTGAACATTTTCTCAAAAACAGAAAAAACCACGGTCTGTTCTTAGTTTTCCACGGCCGTGGAAGTCCCAGGGACCGTGGTTCGTCTCAGAAATTCTCAAATCTCAATCAAATCAATAGCAAACTCAGCAGAACCTGTCCTAGGCTAATTCCAATCTTAATCCTACGCAATTTCTCTAAGTTCTTGCAAAAAATTAGCCCAAATTGACAAAGAGGAGAAGAAGAGTAAAAACCTAGGTTTTTGGATCTTTGAATCCAAATTCTGCCTTCTTGATGGATTGTTCGCTTGTTTTGTCGATTGGATCTTGTAGAGGAATGAATTTGCTCCAATTTTGCACCAAGAATCGTTCGAAACGATTACCGAATGAAGAATTGTGAGAGGGGGAGAATTTTCGGAGTTTAGGGTGTGGAAGAGGGGCGTGGAAGAGGGGTTTTGTGGTGTTTTTGTGAAGGAAGGTGGTTTATATAGTGGCCGTAAAATTTTTTGAAAATCACGGTCACTCGGGGGTTTCCACGGCCGTGGAATTGTACGGACCCGTGGTTTTTGGTGATTTTTCTCAGATTTTGAAGAATTACGGTCACTGTAGTCTCCACGACCGTGGTTTAGGGCGTGGAACTCTTTTTAGTGTGCCAAAATCCAAGTTTTGTCAATTCCTTCTAACTTTTACTCCTTCCTTTGCTATGCCATTTCTCCTACATCCAAAAACACAACATACCGGAAGGTATCGAGGGCAAAACAACACAAAAACGTCTAAACTAATCTAATCTACGAATGACAAATAAGATCATAAGTGCAATACCTTGGGTTGCCTCCCAAGAAGCGCTTGTTTAAGGTCCGTAGCTAAACCGTGCTTTGCACCTATTCGAGTGCGGTAGGCGCGAACTCCTCAGCTTGGAGTTCCGGTGAGTATTTCTTAAGTCGTTGACCGTTCACCTTGAAGCTTCCGCCCTTTTCACCCCATACTTCAACTGCGCCATGGGGAAAAACATGTTTTATTAGATAAGGTCCAGTCCAACGAGTTTTAAGCTTACGTGGAAAGAGACAAAGTCTTGAATTGAAGAGGAGAACTTGATCTCCTTCTTTGAGGTCCTTTGGAATGATATGCTTATCATGCCAACGCTGCGCTCTCTCTTTGTAGATCTTGGCGTTTTCGTAGGAGTTTAATCGATGTTCTTCAAGCTCGTTAAGGTCCAAGAGGCGCTTTTCGCCTGCTTCCTTTATGCTGAAGTTCAACCACTTTATTGCCCAATACGCCTTATGTTCTAGCTCTACCGGCAAATGACAAGACTTCCCATACACAAGGTTGTATGGTGTCCTTCCTATAGGAGTCTTATATGCAGTCCGGTATGCCCATAATGCATCATCTAGATTCAAAGACCAATCTTTCCTTGTCCTCGAAATTGTCTTCTCTAGGATTCCTGTAATCTCCCGGTTCGAAATCTCCACTTGTCCACTCGTTTGTGGATGGTAAGAGGTGGCGATCTTGTGAGTCACCCCATACTTAGCTTGTAGAGCTTCGAATCGTCGGGCAATGAAGTGAGAGCCTCCGTCACTAATGATAGTCCGTGGTGTCCCAAATCGTGGGGAAATAGTCTTGTTAAAGAACTTAACCACAGCCATGGCATCATTAGTAGGAGAGGCAATTGCTTCAACCCATCTCGAAACATAATCTACAGCTATAAGTATGTATGGGTTTTCACAAGATGATGAGAAAGGTCCCATGAAGTCTACTCCCCAAATGTCAAAGATCTCTACCTCTTGAATATTGTTTAGAGGCATTTCGTTCCTCCTAGATATGTTCCCTGTTCTTTGACAAGCATCGCAGCAGGAAACAAAGGTTTGCACATCTTTAAATAAAGTAGGCCAAAAGAATCCAGATTGCAATATCTTAGTGCTAGTCTTGTTCGAACTAGCGTGTCCTCCACATGATAGTGAATGACAATGACGAATGACACTATGCATCTCGTCTTCCGGCACAAATCGTCGAATGATGCCGTCAGGACCTCTCTTAAAGAGGAAAGGTTCGTTCCAAAAGTATCCCCGGACATCCTTAAAGAACTTCTTCCTTTGTGCATAGGATAACCCGGGTGGTATTTCCTGGCAAACCAAATAGTTAACAAAATCAGCAAACCATAGTTCGTTACCTTTAGTAATCTTGTCGATGCACTCCTCTATGATGTGTAAATGCTCGTCCGGAAAGGAGTCATCTATAGGTAGATTGTTGTCCTCTAGATGTGGTAGACGACACAAATGATCCGCAATAGAATTTTCCGAACCCTTCTTGTCACGGATCTCTAGGTCGAATTCTTGTAGGAGAAGAATCCATCTAATCAGCCTTGGTTTCGCATCCTTCTTTGCAAGTAGATACCGGATTGCAACATGATCCGTGTATACAATCACCTTTGCACCTACAAGATAAGCACGAAACTTTTCAAATGCATAGACAATAGCTAGAAATTCTTTTTCAGTAGTGGCGTAGTTAAGTTGCGCTTCGTCTAGCGTCTTGCTAGCATAGTACATAGCATGGGTTTGTCCTTCTTTCTTTTTCCCAAGCACAGCTCCTATAGCTACGTCACTTGCATCACACATGACCTCGAATGGAAGATTCTAATCCGGAGGTTGAATGATCGGGGCTGAGATTAGAGCTTCCCGAATCTTATGAAAGGCATCTGAGCATTCTTGCGAGAAATCAAAAATTGCATCCTTCATCAATAGATTAGTAAGCGGTTTTGATATCTTAGAGAAATCCTTTATAAAACGTCTATAAAATCCAGCATGTCCTAGAAAGCTTCTTATTCCCTTCACCGAAGATGGAGGAGGGAGCTTTTCTATAGTTTCTATCTTAGCCTTATCTACTTCAATCCCTCTACTAGAGATCAAGTGTCCTAATACAATGCCTTCTTTCACCATCAATTGACACTTTTCCCAATTAAGAACTAGGTTAGTGTCTTCACACCTTTGCAACACAAGAGAAAGGTTAGAAAGACAATTATCGAAAGAGGAACCATAAACAGAAAAGTCATCCATGAAAACCTCCATGATTTCCTCTATGTACTCCGAGAATATAGCCATCATGGGCATGTGAATGTGGTCTTCTCTTGATCGTCCGGGTGTATCGGGATCTAAAAGAAACCACTATAACCGTCAAGATAACAGAAATGTGAGTGTTGTGCTAACCTCTCAAGCATTTGATCGATGAATGGTAATGGGAAGTGGTCCTTCCTCGTTGTGTTGTTTAGCTTGCGGTAGTCAATGCACATCCTCCATCCCGTCACGGTTCGTGTTGGAATGAGCTCATTGTTCTTATTGGTGATTACCGGCATTCCTCCCTTCTTTGGAACAACCTGTACGGGACTTACCCACTTGTTATCGGAGATAGGGTAGATGATACCTACATCAAGTAGTTTAAGAATTTCCTTCTTGACAACCTCCTTCATGGTCGGATTTAACCGCCTTTGAGGTTGTCGCGAGGTTCTAAAATCTTCTTCCATTAGGATCTTATGTATGCATAGTGAAGGCTTAATTCCTACTAGATCCTCTATAGTGTTTCCTAAGGCTTTCCTATGTTTCTTTAGAACAATCATAAGCTTACTATGTTCACCTTCACTTAGATCGGAACTAACAATTACCGGAAAGGTAGAATTAGATCCTAGAAATGCGTACCTTAGATGCCTGGGAAGTGGCATCTATTCCACCACTATTGGAGCCTCTAGTGGCTCTTGAGGAGTGTCCAATGCTTCCTTAGAAGTCTATAAGGGTATAGAAGTTGATGGAGAATAATCAAGGGAAGTGGTAGAAAGAACGTAATTGTCTTCAAATTTTCCCAAAATTACGGCACCTCTGTTTCCTCCACGGCCGTGGTTTAGGGTGCGAAAATCAATTACGGCACCTCTGATAGTTCCACGGCCGTGGTTTTGGCCGTGTAACTTACTGGAGTCTTCTGAATAGCTAATTACGGTCATGTTGGTGGGAACCACGGCCGTGGAATAGCACGACTGGCCGTGATTCCTCACGTTTTCTGACCCATCATAGAGTTGTGCAAACTCTTCTTCATGCACTTCCTTTTGCTTTTCCAAAGCTTCAACTTCTTCATTGCATTCCTGTTTCTCTCCTATGTCCATAATGCTCATAGTGATTACCTTTTGCAAAGGGTCTTTGAAGAGAATTGAGCTTACTTCCTCTCTAGATGCCTCTTCGTCATGGATGTTAAACATATCCTCTTCAAGAGCCGGTTCTTTCATCAAAGTAGAAAGAACGAACTCTACCTTTTCTTCTCCTATGTCGAAGGCGAGTCTAGAATTCTTGCAATCCAGCATACAACCAGATGTTGCAAGAAACGGTCTTCCGAGTATAATCGGGACCAGACTATCTGCAGGAATGTCAAGCACAACAAATTCTATTGGAACATAGAACTTACCAAGCTTGACCGGGACGTCTTCAATGATACCGACGGGACGAGTTATGGATCGAACCGCCATATATAACGTCATCTTCACCGGTTTAGGTTCGCCTAGACCGATCTTTCTGCACAACACAAGCGGAATGATGCTAACGCTTGCTCCTAAATCACATAATGCATCTTATGTGACATCTCCTACTCCTATTGGAATACAAAATGACCTCGGATCCTTCAGCTTTGGGGGCATCTTTTCCTTCATCGTCTTGATGAGGTCCGACGAATCCGAACTCATCTTGACTTCTCCAAAGTCTTCTAGTTTCCTCTTGTTAGAGAGGATCTCCTTTAAGAACTTCCCATATGTTGGCATACCTACAATTGCATCAATGAAAGGTATATTAATATACAGTTTGCTCATGAGTTCAATGACCTTACCGAATTGCTTGTCTAGACACGCTCTTGCTCTAGATTGCGGGAATGGTAGGGGAGGCTTGTAAGCTGGAGGAGGAATGTAGATGTCTTCCTTCTCCTTCCCCTTTTCCTTCTCCTTTTCGACGGGAACCTCCACAAACTTAGGCTGCGGGTCGGTGGTTGTTGCTCCACTCCTAGTTGTGATAGCCATCACCCTTCCTTTCGGGTTATCCTCCGTCTTTCCTGGAAGTTTTCCTTAATTTATAGGAACTTCCTCAGCATTGCTAAACATTTGGTTTTCTAAAACCTTTTGGGCTTTATCAACCTTAGTGATGTGACTCTCCAATCATTGAAGCTTTCCCAAGATCGTTTCCAACATGGGATCGGGCTTCTCTTTCCCCGAAGTGCTTCTACTATTAGATGTTTTCCCTGGCTTTTCAAAGCAATGGAAGAAGAAGATGGTGGAGTTAGTGAATTTCCTGAATTGGGAGAAGAATTACCGGAGTTTTATTGTTGGTTGAAACGCCAATTGTTGTTGTTTGAACCCCTATTGTTGTTCCAATTGTTATTCCGGTTGTTGTTGTTCCAATTGTTCCGGTTGTTGTTCCGGCTGTTGCGATTGGTGTTCTCATTCCCGTTGTGGTTATTGTTGTTTCCTAGATAACAAACATCTTGCTCCTTAGGCTTTGGAAAGCTAGCCTTGATGACTTCCTTCAATTCTTTAATCTCGGTGTTGAGAGAAAAGATTTGAGTTTGAGCATCTTGTGTTAGCTTTGCTCCTTGCTCCACTCGGTTAGCTTCTACTTTCCGGTGAGAATACTTCTCAATGACTCGGGCTTGCTTCTCAATGAAGTCCCAAGTGTCATCTTCCCTCATGTCCATGAATGTGCCACATGAAAGGGATTGGAGCTTGAATTTTGTCTCCACATCTAGCCCCTAATAGTATATCTCCAATAGCTCCAATTTGGAAATGCCATAGTGTGGGCAATCCAATAATAAATCCTGAAATCTTTCCCAAGACTGAAACAAACTTTCATCAGACCTCATAGAAAATGCATTAATTTTACCTCTCAACTCCGCCGTCTTGGATGGCGGAAAGAATTTGGTTTGGAACTCCGAAGAAAGATCCTCCCATGTGTTGAGTCTTCCATTTGGAAGAGCTTGATACTAAGACAAAGCATTCCCTTTCAAAGAGAAAAAGAATGGCTTGATCTTGTAATTGTTGGTGGTTGCATTCTTTGGCTTCATTGTCTCCATCAAGATCTCAAAATTCTGTAAATGTTGATGTGGAAATTCGACACTCGTTCCTCCAAACTAACTTTGGCGAACGATGGTAATAACTTGTGGGTTGAAGCTAAACCCCTGAATATCGTCAGCATCAAAGTTCACACATAGACGGCGTGGTTGCTGAATTGGATCCATTCTTTAGCCAGGAGTTTGGCTCCTCATCTACACGAGCCGCTCTCGCACCCCCAGCTGGGATACGAAAATTAGCGGCCGGTCTTAGAGTATTCTGGTTCGCATTGATCGTTGGATCAATGTCCTCTAGCGGTGGCATGGAGGAGTCGCTATCCTCAACGGAAGAGTCGGTTCTAACCGATCTTGTCGGTTTCCGTCTCTTCTTCTTCTTGAAATCACTCATCTCCAGCCTCATTTGAAGCATCATGTCCTTGAGCTCATCAATTTGCAATTGATGACGATCCGATTCTTTCTTGCGAGTTTTCTCGCTCCATCTAAGTCGAGCTTCGGAATCATCCAACTCCGCTTGAATGTCCCTCTCTTTACTTTCAGCCATCTTTCTTTCTTTGAGCTTCTTTCTCAAAGTCTTCTCAAGTTCTTGATCAAGAGGTAAGAGGTCTTTGTTGGTGTTAGACCTGCGCATATACCTAAGGGAACCTGCAAATATCACTCACAAGAGATATCAAATAACAAGAGCAAAGCTCCCAAGCTTGATAACGGATTACCGAATTCGGCCTAAACCAAATCCCCGACAACGGCGCCAAAAACTTGTTCGCTCCTAAGTGTGCGTGCAAATAAGCTTTAAATTTATAAAACTAGAATCAAGCAAGCGAACCCGTAGTGTACGGATCGGCGTAGTAAAGCAAGAATTCCAGAGTGTCGAACTCAGGGATTTGGGGGGAACAAATTCAGTTCGCAAATCGTCAAGCAAGTATATGTAATAAGCTTTGCAAATATTGGGAAAAACAGCAACCCTAAAGATTATGGTATCCAATTGTCGCAATCGATTCAAGATATATTATATAAGGAGAGAATTGAGAATTGCAAAGGTATACTAAAGTAAGGTAATGTACGATGAAGTTCCAAAACCCTATATGTCTAACCCAAAGACTCTCTCTATAAAGGTTGTTGAGGCTTCAGTATAGAAAGGATCTATGGACAAGAATTAATCTCAAATACCCAAACTTGTAAACCAAGAATCAAGACTAACTAAAACGATTAAGGTTGTGACACTCGAAATCGAAATAGAGGGTGATGAGTCTCACTACTACCTAGAAAAGGGCAAGCCAAGACTAGATTAAAGCTAGTCTTTAACCTTGGATTAAAGTAAATGCAAGGTTCGTAAACTAGGGTAAATCACGGGCAGATCTTGAGTTCTACGTCCGTGAAAGTTCAAGAACATACCGTGATCTTGGTTCGTCGACGAAATCTCTCTAACTCTCAGGGTCCAATCAAATTACGATCAATCTATCATCATCTAAGCCACAACTGTCAACCCTTCACCTTAGATTTGCTAAAGGGTTTTAGCCAATAACCATTGTCATAATATCAAAAATCGATTTAAGAAGAATGAAAGATGAAAACCCTCGAAAACTAAAATATAACTCAAAGTCAATCTCAAATCCAAATCACAAATTGGAATATTCGATGGATTCAGAATGTAACCCAAAACCTCACAATGATCTTAGGCAAATCCGAAGAACGGGTTGTCAATCCGTCTTCAATAACTAACCCTAAGAAAGAGGTAAAAACCTCCGGTGATCTTCAATCCGCCCTAGGCAAGAATGCTCTAAGCAAGGTAGGTGGCCGTCACGTCTCCGCGAGATCCAACGCCAATATTACGGGAATAGGTCGTAAGCGTCGATGTCCAAAACTCTCTTCTCTGGCCTTTTTATAAGACGGAGAAAAAGTAACCGTTCCAGCCCATCACGTGAATAACGTGGTAAATGAATACTCGTCAAAAGATCGCCTAAATCACGGTCTCAAGGGATTCCACGACCGTGGTTTAGGGGGTGGAATTGGGTTACGGTCTCTTGTGACTTCCACGATCGTACTTTAGGCCGTGTAACTTACTGGAATGCTCCACGCTCATGATGCCAAGATCCACGGCCGTGGTTTAGGGCGTGGACTCTTTTACGGCCGTATTTTAGGGCGTGGAAGTGTAGATTGCTTGTGATTTCCTTTGTGTCGTGCCATTCTTCATCCTAGCTCCTTCTTTGGCTTCCTTTATGTTTTCCTAATCCTTGGATATGCTCAAATCCTCTCTTATCTCTCTCAAATGGTCCGGTTTTGGCTCTTATTCACCTGTAATCAATCACAAACTAATGTAGACCTCCATATCGAAAATATAGATAAACGAGCTAACAAATGCTTCAATACCTTACCCATGAACACTACAATGAATGAAAAACAACTAGAATGAGTGCCTAGAATATCGCATTATTTCATGCTAACAGTAATGGAGCGGTCCGCCATGTACAACCGTATCTTCACCGGCTTGGGCTCTCTAAGTCCGATCCTCACATATAGCTCCAGCGGGATGATACTCACGCTGGCACCTAGATCACACAACGCCTCACAAGTGACATCCCCAACTTAAATGGGAATGCAAAATGAGCCGGGATTTCTCAACTTGGGAGGCAACTTCTCCTTCATAATTTGAATGAGCTCCGAGGATTTAGATGTCATCCTTACTTCATCAAAGTCTTCCAACATCCTCTTCCTTGATAGAATCTCTTTCAAGAACTTCCCATAGGCGGGCATCCCTAGAATAGAATCAACGAAAGGGATATTAATATATAGTTTATTCATCAAGTCAAGGAACTTACCAAAATGCTTGTCTAGATGTGCTCTAGCCCTTGACTGGGGGAATGGAAGTGGTGGTTTATAAGCAGGAGGTGGAACATAAACTTCAGATTTTTCCTCCGCTTTTTGAGCTTGATCAAAAAGCGGAGGAAAAATCTGATAGCTAGGACGAGCTTGATCAAGATAGCCTCCAGCACTACATCTTTCTTTTCTGGCTAGGACGAGCTTGATCCAGGCTCCTGGCTCTTCAATGGAGTAGAAGAAGAAGAAGAAGAAGAAGAAGAAGAAGAAGAAGAAGAAGAAGAAGAGAGGAAAGGATTTGAAGAGTTGTTTGAATTGGAGTTAGAGTAAGAGTTACCCGAATTTTGATTGTTTGGCCTCCAATTATTGTTGTTGGATCCTCTATTGTTGTTGTAGTTGTTGTTCCGGGAACCGTTGTTGTTGTTCCGGTACCCGTTGTTGTTGTTCCTTGAGTCTTGATATCCTTCCTCTTTTTTCTTGGTTTGAGCAACCAAAAGGTCTTTCAATTGCTTCACATCATTTTTTAAAGAGGTGAGTTGATCGTTGTTTGATGGAGCTTCTTGGAAGTTGACTCTTTTAACTCCACTTTCAGCTCCTTGGTTGGAGTATTTCTCCATGTGCAAAGCTTGTCTCTATGAACTCCCAAGCTTCGTCAATTGGCATGTCCATGAACGTGCCGGCGGATAGTAGTTGAAGGTTGAATTGGGTGTTTCCATCTAATCCTTTGAAGTATATCTCCAGTAACTCTATCTTTCAGAAATTTTAACTATATTTTGGTCGAGACAGTGGTCAGAGACCGAGGTGGTCAACCGAGGTGAATCCTTGTTGCCTACATCTTGGTTGCTCGAAAGGGCATTTCGGTCGAGATTGCTTCCGAAATAGCCTCCTGTTTCCGTTTTCCTTCCAGTTTCTCAAATGGAAAAGTTGCTCATTGGTTGGATTGTACCTAAGTCCTGTTATCATGGACACAAAAAATGCAAACTACACTAATCTAAACTAGAAAGCAAGAAAGAAAGCAATACATTGGGTTGCCTCCCAAGAAGCGCTTGTTTTATAGTCGCTACTGGACCTAACTCTTGGATGTTCAATTGAGATGCATGGATGCAATCTATTTGACCGGTGGTATTGGTTTATGCTTCTTCAGCCGGCAACTGTCGACTTGAAAGGTTCCACAATGTTCACCCCATACTTTAACTACACCATGAGAATAAACATTCTTTATAATAAATGGTCCTGTCCATTTTGACTTGGGTTTATTTGGGAGAAAATGAGAATGATAATTGTAAAGAAGAACAATTTCTCCTTCTTTGATTCCTCTCCGGATGATGTGCTTTTTGTGCCAATTCTTCGTCTGTTCTTAGTAGATGTTTGCAACTTTAGCTATCATTCTACGGAGTGGTGCTTTCACCCTTTTATCCTTGTCTTGCGATGCGTCGAAAGAGTTAAGATAGATGCTTGCATTAATTGATGTTGAAGAATTAATCACTTCGTTTTCCCAAGATGTATCTTGACTAAGGTCTGATCCGAGGTGACTCCCTATTTCCTTCACCTCGACTACTCCAAAAGTTGCTTCGGTCAAAAAGATTTGCTCTCTATCGAGGTACTTTGTTGGTTCTTCTTTAAATTTCTCAAACTCAGCTGACGGGTCTTCCTCAAAAGTCTCCAAGTTATGTATATCTGCATCACATGAAATATCTACACCTTTCTCTATCATACTAAAGCTTAGAACTCTTTCAAGAGGATCTTTAGTAAGGATAAAGCTAACCAATTCACGAGATTCCTCTTCATCATAGATGTTGTAGATGTCTTCTTCCAATCCTTGGTCTTCCATCAAGGCTGACAATATGAATTTAACCTGCTCTTATCCAATGTTGAAAGACAACTTGGCGATCTTGCAATCTACATAACAACCAGATGTTGCAAGAAATGGTCTCCAAAGGATAATAGGAACCGGATAAGCTACAGGATATCCAAAATCACAAAGTCTATGGGAATATAGAATTTACATAGTCTTATAGGAATGTCCTCCAACACGCCTACGGGTCGAGTGATTGATCGATCCGTGATAGCATGTATTATAGTCGATATTTTGGGACTTGTTTAGACGTTTTATCTTCAATAATCTGCATGTTTGGATGTATATTATGTGATTATATTGTTGTTTCATCTACCTTTACGGGAATCGAGGTCTACACCAAGTTTCTTTATAATCGTAGGTAAAATGGCACGTTTTGGACTAAAATAGAGCTAAGGAGCAAAGGAGTCATGGGAGCTACATTTTGGAGCTTAAAAGAGAACTCAGGAAGCATGGAATTTATGAAGAAGATTTACTTTGGACCAGATTTAAGAGATTTCACATTCAGCTGAGATTCACCTCGGTCAGCTACAATGTCACCTCGACCGAGGTGATCTAGAGGAGCACCCCGACCGAGACGAACACCCTGGCAGCGGCGAGATATATTTTATTTGGCTGAGATCTTTTATTTTTGGAAGGAAGATATCTTATATTTTTGGGCTGGATTTATGGAAGGAAGATCATATATTTAGGAGATCTATTTTGGAGATAAGATATATTTTATTGGAAATTATCTTTTTAAGATATTATTATCTTTGGAAGATAATTCTCCTATATAAAGGATTGGATTTTCCACAATTCAATCATCTTTTGATCAACAAAAAATCCTCTTTTCACCATCCAATCTTTGGATCACTTGTAGTTAAGAAGGAAGTTTGGAAGTTTGAAGGAAGTTTGAAGATTGAAGGAAGGAAGTTCATAGCTTTGTGATAGCTTTTAAGGAGATTTGTAAGACTTTCTTAGATTCTCTTTGGTTTGTTGTCTTTGTTTGATTTGTGATTCTAAGGAACGCTAATTTGTTTGATATTTGATTCAGTTATTGAAGCCTTGTTTTAAGGTTTTTGTGTTCAAATATTCATTCCCTTCTCATATATTTGATTATAGCATTCATGAGGATGAGTGTCTAATTTCCTTGTGCGATACAAGGGTGATTGCTGAAAGTTGTGGGAAAGACGATGATAGAATAATCTTAATTCCAGTAGGACCCTGAAAGCTCGAGTCTTTAACCTTAACCCTAGAGTACCTCGTTCAGTCGATGAACATCTCGGCCAGGGTGGAGCTTGACTGACCGAGGTGACCTTTTCTTATTCGAAACTGAGAGTTAAGTGTTAGAGTTTGCCAAATTCTATTCTTATTACATCTTTTATGGTTCAATGCAAGCCTAGGATGAGACTTACCCGGTAATTCCTTTGCTTGTTTACCCATGATCATAAGTGTAGGTAATAAAGGTTTATCCTTTCTTGGGGTTTGAGTGTGTCTTCATCCCATCTTTGTGAGTTAGCCTGAGACTTACCTGGTAAAGGTTGATTCTATTCCCTTAGTTGGTATGTTGGTTTGAGATTATAGTACCTTTCCTTAGTATCTTGAGACTTACCCGGTGATAGGAACTTTGGTTTGGGATTGTGAGTAGTGAGACTTACCCGGTGATCTATTCCATTTTAGAAACACCTTCCCTTTGCAAAATCTCAGCTTTGTCCACTTTATCTTGAGATCTTGAGTTGGAGCCACAACTAGATGCTTTAATCCCTAGAATTTGCATATTTCCCGTAATTGACCGTAGTATCATCTTTTGATTGCTTTAATCGCTTTTGTGATTATTAGTTGCATTGACAACCTATACTTGCTTTGTTTCCCTGTTCGATCCAAACGGTGTGTGCAAGCTTTAAATTTATAACCCTAGATGTATGCCTAAAACAAGGTTGTGAACCCGCAGTGTACGGGTCAATCGTAGTAAAAAGCAAGAATTCCGGGGTGTCGATCTCAAGGACTTAGGTGAAACCTAAGCAAGTATAGGTAGTCTATGTAATTACTAACCACAAAAGCGATTAAAGCAATCAAAGATGATAAAAAGTCAATTAAAGGAATATGCACCTCTAGGGATTAAAGCATCTAGTTGTGGTTCCAACTCAAGATCTAAAGATAAGCGGACAAAGCTGAGATTTTGCAAAGGGAAGGTGTTACTAAAGTGGAATAGATCACCGGGTAAGTCTCACTACTCACTAATCCCAAACCGTAACTCCTATTACCGGGTAAGTCTCAAGAAATTAAGGAAAAGAACTATAACCTCAAACCAACACACCACCTAAGGGAATAGAATCAAACTTTACCAAGTAAGTCTCACGCTAACTCACAAAGATGGGATGAAGGCACACTCAAACCCCAATAAAGGATAAACCTTTATTACCTACACTTATGATCTTGGATAAACAAACAAAGGAATTACCGGGTAAGTCTCATCCTAAGCTTGCATTGAACTAGGAAAGGTGTAATAAGAATAGGATTTGGCAAACTCTAACACTTAACTCTCAGTTTCGGATCAGATAGGTCACCTCGGTTAGACAAATTCCACCCCAGCCGAGATGTTCATCGACTCAACGAGATGTTCTAGGGTTAAGGATAAAGACTCGAGCTTTCAGGGTCCTACTGGAATTTAAGATTATTCTATCATTGTTTTTCCCACAACCTTCATCCAATCACCCTAGAATCACACAAAGGAATTAACCACTCATCATAATGAAAGCAATAATCAAATTAATGGGAAGAAAGCGAATATTTGAACACAAAAACCTTAAGAACAAGGCTTCAATAACTGAATCAATTATCAAACAAACAAGCGTTCCTTGGATCACAACCCAATAAGACAATCAACAAGAAGGGAATCTAAGAAAACCTTACGAAACCCTTCACAAAAGCTATAAAAGCTATCAACTTCCTTCCTTCAATCCTCCTTCCTTCAACCACTATAAAGTTAGTAGAATTTCCGGTGCTGCGCCGCCCCCCCC
>BSUD01000008.1:22739546-22861634 GCA_033239045.1 Fagopyrum esculentum | reverse complement strand
CCCCCCGATTTGTGGAAAATCCATCCCTTTATATAGGAAAACTACCCTCCAAACATAAAATTTCTTGAAAAGATATTTTCCTAACAAAATATATCTATCTCTCATTAATAAATCCCTAAAATATATGATCTTCCTTCCAGAAATCCTGCCTAAAAGTATAAGATTTCTCCTTCCAAAAATAAAAGATCTCAGCCAAGAATAAAATATATCTCGCCGCATCCAAGGTGTTCACCTCGGTCGGGACGCTCCTCTGGATCACCTCGGTCGAGATGGTACTGTAGTTGACCGAGGTGACTCTAAACTGAATTGAAATCTCTTAAATCTGGTCCAAAGTGAATCTCTAATCATTTCCATGCTTCCTGGATTCTTCCTTAAGCTTCTGAATGTAGCTCCTATGACTCCTTAGCTCCTTTAACTCCATTTTGATGCAAAACGTGCCATTTTACCTACGATTACAACGAAACTTGGTGTAGACCTTGATTCCCGCAAAGGTAGATGAAACGACGATGTAATCACATAATATACATCCAAACATGCAGATTATTGAAGATAAAACGTCTAAACAGGTCCCAAAATATAGACTGTAATTCATGCTATCATTCACCTAAGTCCTTGAGATCGACACCCCGGAATTCTTACTTTTTACTTTAATTGATACGTACACTACGGGTTCGCATCCTTGTTTTAAGCATATTTCTTAGGATATAAATTTAAAGCTTGCACACACCGTTTGGAGCGAACAATCCGCCATGTAAAGTGTCATCTTAACTGGTTTATGATCCCCTAAACCATCCTTCTCACACAATGCAAGTGGAATGATGCTCACACTTGCTCCTATGTCACACAATGCATCATATGTGACTTTCCAACTCTGATGGGAATACTAAACGATCATGGATCTCTTAGTTTGGGTGGAATCTTCTCCGTCATGATCTTGACAAGTTCTGATGACCTTGAGGACATCTTCACTTCACCAGAGTCTTCCAACTTCCTCTTGATAGAGAGGATTTCTTTTAAGAACTTCCCCTATGCGGGCATGCCTAGAATGGAATCAATGAAAGGTATGTTAATATGGAGCTTACTCATGAGGTCTAGAAACTTACGAAGTGCTTGTCTAGGCGTGCTCTCGCTCTAGACTGCGGGAATGGTAGTGGCGGTTTGTACGCAGGAGGTGGTATGTAAAGTTATTCTTTCTCTTTCGTTTCGGTTGACCTAGAAGTATTTTGGTCGAGGTCTCTTCCGAGGTGACTCCCTGTTGGGGTCTCCTCGGTTGGCCCAGATTTCACCTCTGTCGAGGTGTTCAGCTTCACAGCTTCACTCGATCGAGGCTGTGGGTCAGCGGTCTACACATCACTCCTTGTTGTAGTTGACATGATTTGGCCTATTGGGTTGTTCTCTATACGTCCTGGAAGTTTCCTATGATCTCTTGGAACTTTTTCGGCCTTGCTAGACACATGATTTTCCAAGGCTTTTTGTGCCTTAGAAATTGAAGTAATGGTGCTCTCTAGTCCACTCATCTTTCCGGCCAACGCTTCAATCATAGCTTCCAACTTAGAACTTGGTGGTTGGCTCGAGCTTGATGATGGTTCCATGCTCTTCAATTGAGAAGAAGAAGAAGAAGAAGAAGAAGAAGGTGGTATTAAAGCATTTTCAGTATGGGCATAAGGATCACAAGATTGTTTTGATTGGATCTCCAATTGTTGTAGTTCCGGTTGTTCTTGTTGTATTGGTAAACTATAACTAGGAAAGATGTGGTGATGAAGAAGAAGAAGAAGAAGAAGAAGAAGAAGAAGAAGGTGGTATGAGACTTCTTGTATTGGTAAACTATAACCAGGAAAGGTGGTATTAGAGCACCTTTCCTGGTTTATATGCAAGTATCGGTGTGGTGATTCTCTTTCCATTCCTCCTAAATGATTATGTTGAATCATTGTGATGACTTGAGGTCTGAACTCATAATCCCTATTAGATGGATCACCTAGGTTGACACTGGGACGGCGTGTTTGCTGAACGGGATCCATACGTTGACCTAGTGTTTGTGGAATGCCCGCAAATGGATCAACTGGCTCCACTCTTGGTGGAGGCGGTGGTACATAGGCGGGCGCTGGTGGAGGTGGGTCGATCACAACCCTAGCAGCTCTCTCCGCTTCCAGATGCACTTGTCGCATTTGCTCTCTCATTGCGGCCAAATTGGCCTGAACTTGCTCTTGTTGAGTAAGTTGATCAGCTCTCTCTTTCCTTAGAGCTTCTTCTTGGAGCCTTATTTGATCTCAAGCTGTGGCAAATTCAGCTCTATGATCCTCTACTTCCTTATCATTGGCAGCAACCATTTTCTTAGCTTCTTTCAACCTTTTCTTTTAAGTCTTTTCTGGTTCATGATCATAAGGAACGAGTTGTTTACCAGTTCTAGTTCTTCGTATTAACCTAAGGGAAGGTCCTACAAGAACACTCAAGCAGAAAGATCAGTAGTAAAGCAAGAAGCTTCCAAGTATGGACAGTCGTACACTGGATTGATCTTGAGCAACTCCCCGGCAACGGCGCCAAAAACTTGTTTGCTCCAAAAGGTGTGTGCAGACAAAGCTTTAAATTTATAATCCCAATAAAAAACCTAATGATAAGCAAACCCGCGGTGTACGGATCAATCGTAGCAAGGGCTTATATTCCGGAGTGGATCTCAAGGAATCGGTGAGAACACTCACAATAAAGCAATCCAACTTCAGAAGCATGCAATATTATTGATCAAAAGCAAAGCAAGAATATATGTTAAGATGGGGAAATGCATATTCTAAAGATCATAGTATTCAGTTGTGGTTTTGCCTCAAGATCTCTTCGGATAACATGGACAAGACTGAGGTTTGCTGAGGGAAGGTGTTGCTACTATGGGATAGATCACCGGGTAAGTCTCACTACCCACTTTCCCAAACCAAAGCTCCTATCACCGGGTAAGTCTCAAGGAACTAAGGAAAGGTAAAGGCGCTCAAACCAACATCACTCACCTAAGGGTACAGAACTAACCATCACCGGGTAAGTCTCAGGTTAACTCTTAAAGGTAGGATGAAGGCACACTCAAATCCTAATAAAGGATAAACCTTTATTACCCAACACTCATCATCATCGGTATACAAGCAAAGGAATCACCGGGTAAGTCTCATCTCAAGCTTGCGTATAAAAGAGGAAAGGTGCAACAAGGATAGGATTTGGCAAACTATAACCTAAACTTGGAATAGGAAAAGCAGTGGACGATCTCGTGCTATTCTATATCGATCTCGGTCGAGATACTCAACGAACAGCCCGAGATGGGTTTCAGATAAAGGTTAACTTAAGCTTTCAAGGTGCACTTGGATAAAGGTTTATTCTTTCATCGTCTATACTACAACCTTCAACTAATCACCCTAGAATCATAGGGGTGTTTAGCCAACAATCATTATAATCAATACAATATCAAATATATCAAGAATGTCAAGAAAAGAGAATGAAGCAGGCAACAAAGATGTCTCAATTATCAAAGCACAAGTATCAATAATGTGTTCCAAAGAGGTATGATAACAACTCACTAAAAATCTCCAAAGAAATCCTCACAATCTAGGGTTCCTCAAACCCTAAACAATCCTTCCTTCAAATCTTCCCTTCCTTCAATCCTTCAAGTCAGCCTTTTAAAGAAAACTTTTATGGCGTCTCAACGTTCGAGCGTCCAGCCTCTCTAACTTCATGTCCACCTTCCATTCTTAAATAAGAATTTTAGGTCAAAAATATATTTTATCTTATTGGTTTGTTGGACGTCGACCTCAATCCAGGCCCAATGGGCCATCTCAGTTGAAATGCATGGTTGTGTCCATCCGAGATCAATAGTGATCTACGTGCATGAAATCATATCCTCGTCTGAATCTCTCTTCCTTCCTTCCTGCATGGTTCTTGTCCTTCTCCTCGTCCTTCCTAATGCTCCTAAATGTAGCTCCATAGCTTCCTTAGCTCTTTATGCTCCATTTTCACCCAAAACATGCCATATTCCCTACAATTACAACAAAACTTGGTTTAGACCTCGATTCTTGCAAAGTAACCGAATAATGACATAAACACTATAAATACATATATATATGCATGCATAATTATGAAGAGAATACAATAAAACCATGTCCAAAATATAGACAATAATTCATGCTATCATTTCCTAAATAGAAAGGAAACATGCGGTCCTAGTTAGTCGGTCTACCACAACCTATATAGCGTTAAAATTCCTACTCGGTCTCAAACCGGTGACAAAATCCATGGGGTTGTCCACTCACATCCGCTACGGTGTTGTAGTTGGTGGAACTCTCCTCTCGACCTACGTGTTCAACCTTGTCATGCTGATAGGTCACCCTGTGGCTACGTACCTAGCCACAATGGTTTTAAGCCCGCTCCCCACAGAAAGGGCATCTCACATTCTGATACACCTTACTCTCACATGAAAGTGTCCAGTAGGGTGTAAACCTTCTGCCTCGGCTCTTTGACCAAAGGCGTGCATGTGCGCTCCTAGTGTCTCATCCCCCAGCTGTCACCTACTATAAAATACGGTTCCTAGCCTCAAGCCATCTTGTCTTGGATCCTCATCAGTGCCAAAGATCTCTCTTGCTTCTGTCAGATCTTTCCCAACAGTATCTCCAAGGTAGATCAGTAGATGTCCGCATCAAAAACTGGATATCCGCTCTAGCCCTTCTAGATCCCTTAATAACCAAGGTTGAGCCGTCAGCCGACTAATGCCTTCTCCTGAGGCATCTTCCGGATAAGGGCGTTGGCAATCACGTTTTCCCTTCCCAGATAGTACAATAACTCCAGATCAAAGTCTTTGATCAACCCTAACTATCTCCTCTAACGATTACTCAACTCTCGCTGAGGGAATACGTACTTAGGACTTTTATGGTCAAAGAAACTCCGGTATGACGCTCCATAAAAGGCGTCCTACCTTAAGAGCATGCACTACGGCGGCTAACTCTAGATCCCTCGTCCGTAATCATACGCCGTCCACAGTCCCATAACATAAACAAAGACCTTTTTATGTTGCATCAAACACATCCCAAGCCCCGCTTAAATGTATCACTATTCACTATAGAGCCCTCAAGAATCTTGCTTGTACCAAAGGAAATCGGAGTAGAGGTTACTAACCTCTTTGGCTCTTCGCAGCTTTACGGACACGGCTCTAACCAACTTGATTCACGCTGGATCAACCTTGATCCCTCCAACTGTAATTACATGGTATAGGACTCCACGACAGACATCCTAACTTACTTTTAGACAACTTGAGACATAGCTATCATAATGAAAAACTCGTAACACTGACATTGAGTGTCTTGGTTGCTGTTCGCAACTCCGAGAGCACGCCATAACATTATTGATGAACACCACTGGAATCTTATCTATAAAAATCGTTGAATACCATAATCAATTCCATAGCTTGTCAAGTGCACTCATGAGTCCAAATGGCCTCACTACAACTGGTAGTGATCACACTAGGTCCAAAATATTGTCTCAAGTATGTCCGGCTCTCTCTTACCCTTAGCTGGTGACATCTCGACCTCACGTCGACTGCGGAGGACACCGTAGTCTCAATCCACTAGATTAGCGAGTCGTGAATACGGGCAAAGGTTCTCCACTCTATGCATCTCTCGGTAGTCGATGTACGACTTTACCAACTCGCCCTTCTTTCTCCCAACAGTATCAGTATGCCCATGAGGAATGATAAAGTTCCAGTGTTGCTACCATCTAGCCTTCATGGCTCTTCCATGTGAGTTTGGAAGGTTGGCTCAACTTACACTCATGAAAACCCAGTATCCGTTTCATTTGAACGAACTAACATGCATATGTTATGTAGGGTTGTAATTGAAACATACACCTTCCTCTATTTCTTATAGTTCTCTTCACACTGATCAACCTTGGAATTTCTTATCATTGTCATTTACCCATGTGCCGATCCAATGATTTAGCAAGGCCGCTAATAGGATGAAATATCACAGAGTTCAGATATGCATATAAGTAGTTTTTCCCTTTCTTTTGAGTACATGGACATGTTTTCATTGCATTTATTGAGCATATTCACCTATTATCTTGGAATCGAGATCTACACACCCTTTTTTGTGATTTTAGATGAATTGGCGTTGAATTGGAGAGGAAAGGGAGCATTTACAAAGTATTGATTGATTTGGAGTTCATTTGGAATCACTTGAGCATCATAGGAAGGAGTATAAAGTGAACCAAAGGAGGAGAACATCAAAAAGAAGAAACCACGGCCACATTGGAACTTCCACGGCCGGGGTTTTGGTATTTCTTTGATTTTCACACGTGGAAAGGCTGGTTGAGAGTCACCACGGGACAAACCACAGCCGTGGTTTTGATGACGTCACCCGTGGTTTTCTTCGGAAAAGACCGCTCTGTTATTGTCACGTCAACAACGTAAGAAGGAAGCCTTTAGACCTAATTTTATCTTATAAAAGGAGGTTGACGGCTGCATTTTGAGGACGACGCTTTACACGTGGGAACAAGGAGACACTCTTGGATTCATCATTCACACTTTTGGCGGATTGCTTCAAGTTGGAGATTCCATTGCTTCATTAGGAAGGGATTGAAGATTATTGTGAGATTTTCTTAGGTTTTTGACCTTTGTCTTTGAGAACATATATTATGGATTAGTCGTGTTTGATTGATTTATTGATAATTTGAAGATTAATTATTGTTCATCTTTGTGTTCTTTCTTGATTGAATGTCATTCTTGATTCTTTCTTTAATTCTTGAATTGAATATGATGATGATTCTTGGCTAACCCCCCCCCCCTACGATTCTAGGGTGAAGGGTTGATGGTTGTGGTACAAATGATGATAGATTGAGCCTAAATAGATCGGACCCTGAGAGTTGTAAGGCGAAACCCTCGAACGAGGTTTTCCGCGGCATGTTCTAAAGGAACCACGACCGTGGTTTCCCAGATTTGCCCGTGGTTTCCTCTATTTTGCACGTTTTGCTTTTTCCCTTATCCAAAGTTAATGATTGCCTAAATCCTGACCTTTGTGAGCCTTTCTAACCAATAGCCTTGCTTGGTTGCTAGCGTTTACGAGTTGTAGATATTAGGGGACTCAAAACCCTCTATATAGGTGAGGAGTGTCAAAGCCTTTAACTTTGTTTTTCTTTTCCTTGGATTTTAATTGGGTATGAGAGTTGAATCCTATCCTTATGACCTCTTCTTGATGAGACTCAACATCCGTTAAGTAGAATCCTTTGGTTGGGAAAAAAGGGTGTTGAAACTTCGCCGTACGATACCCTACCGAAGAATATATACCGTTGCTATCCAGCTCTGTCCGTACACATCCTTAGACATCTTGATACGAAGTATAAGGATTTCTTCCAAAATTCTTGTATCTCTGAAGACGTCAAACCAACACCATGTTTATGAAATCTACTTTCCGCTTTAAGCTCAACGTAACTCTCCATTCCTTGGCAAATAAGATCTTCATATCCGGTCGACATCCTATCTTTTCTAGTCTCCCATGCCCATAATTGTCTATGGGTCATCCACCTCGATTGTAATATCCTTTGTCTCACCAAGCGTGATTGTACTCCGCCCTGCTAGATTCGTGTTCCACAATTTTTGTCTTTAATCTATTTGTTTGTTAAGCCTTCCATGCTTCTCCGGGTTCTATTTATCGTCTTCATACCGCTAGGTTCCTTGTACAGCTTTCTATCACCTCCATCTGAGTTGACTCCAGAATTCCTTGATCATCTATGAAAACTCCACCTCAATTATATATATGCATATGTGATGATGGAAGACATAGCACAAATGAGCGGTTTTTATACTAACAAATATCGATTTTATTTCTAGATTGCTTGGTTTGGTTTTTGTGTTTGTCAAATGTATCCAGGCCTTGGAAAGAATTTCAAGGGATGAATAGAGGCCTTGAAAACCGATACAAGGAACAAGCGCAAAGATTGGAAAGCGTTTCAAAGGTTCAACACGGAGGCCTTGAAAACAATTTCAAGGGATCAAACCCAAAGCCGGAAAATAAGATTCAAAAGATAGGACTGCTTGAAGGAATTTGAATTTCAAGATTCAATCTCAACAACCAAATGTACCCAGGATCAAGTGAAGATCTTCCAATGAGATTCGACCAACTGGAAGATCTCAATCAAAAAGATTTGGCCCAACAAAACTGTAACACCCCAAATCCACGGGACTTGGAGTGTCACATTGGGCTAGGATCTCACAATGGATCCTGACCCTAGCCTGACAACAAGTTCACTGGATCTTACAACAAGATCCATGTAGATTAAAACCAAATACATAAAAGTTGTATATGATACATCAAAAGAGTTTACAAACTCAAAGCCGAGTACAAAACATCAAACCACAACATCTGATACAAAAGATCGCATATCCCGCGCATCCTAATGTACAGAAGTCCTCGGCTGGCCACACCATCTGTCTCACCCTGTAGTCTTCCTAACCTGCAGATCATCTACAACACGGCATGAAACCGTTAGCTACAACAATAAAAAGCATGAAGGTAACATCACAACCACACATCAACATCTCATACATGCAATGCCACACACATTCATTTATTATCTTTCATTACGTTATTCCATTACTAATTCAACTTCTTTTGTAACACGAGGAACCTAAAGAACCTCGTCCCTTTCTTCGTTAACACAGGGGTTTGCATTGGGGGTGATCGTCACTCGTCCCCCTGTGTTACTGGCTTCCAGGCACCTCCTCCTAACCAGCAGGCGAAGACCGGTGGTTACCGCCTGTTATAATACACTTGGGCCAAATAAATGTAATAAATGGTCATCCTAGTCCGGTTTAGGTTATAAATGCACAATCATATGAACACACACAACCATCACAATCACACAATCCACAACTGCACGCTAAGTAAGTCTTATGGACTTACCTGATATACTCGTAACCTGTACCACGTCACATCTTCCCCTTGGGGAAGTAATCAACGCCTGCAATAGCAAGGCACACACAATCACATACTGCAAAGGTTACAAGACTCGTCTCACTAACCACAACAAACCTATATCTCAAATCTAAACCTCAGATCCTCAACACATTCATAAATGCCTAAGGCATATCCTCAAGATAACATCTCATCATACTCGTACACATACTAAACCTTAAAGCCATAACCGATATTCATAACATCATCATGATCCTCAACTCATTCTGACACCTAGCATACATCTAATCAGTATTCCTCAATCTTAAATTTAATCCTAATTTAAAAATTAATTAAATTTCACCAGAATAACGTTTTGCCCGCAGGCCATTTCTAAACCCACCTATCATCCGATTTCATCAAAAAAAACAACCCATAAACACCAGAATAATATAATGATCATAATGGAATTTCTAATTATCCATTTTGAAAAGCCTACGGTCAATTTAGGCCAAATCGCAGTACGGAAAACGAATAAATTCATAACTTATTCGTGACTAACCCGATTGACGATCTGAAAGAAGATTCGGAATCACAACGACGCAGGCTACGCGTGTACAACATCAAATTCACCGGAATCTGAGCGACAGAACTGTCCTAGTAACATATATGCTCGATCAGGTCTTCATCTGCTCGGAAATGCAGAAACTCGGTACCGATATTAAGAGAATGAGGAGAGGAATCCAAAAACTCAAACGGAATTGAAATCGGATTAGAAACGGAGAGTAGATCTGAGTTTGAAGTTTGACAGAAATCAGAGCTTTTACGAAGAAACGTGAAAGGAAATGAATTAATAAACGGTTTTCCGCTATTTATAGTGAAGTCGATAATTATCCTTTAGCGAAGTCGATAATTATCCTTTAACCGATCCAATGGTGGGTTGAACCCCCTTCTCCAAACATCTCGAAATTGGAACAATAAAGCTTGAATATTGTAGGGATAATTATCCCACAATTGCCTCGGAAAACGTGTATTCCTAAGCCGTCTTTCTTAGCCGTTAAGAAATGAAATAGCGACTTTGTTGGCCGTTTTGCCTTTCCATGTTATTTTATATGTAGGATATGTCCAATGTCCTGATCATTTCTCTCAACTGCATCTTTATTAATTGGAGCTTCCAAATGCTCCAAATAATACCGGAGGGTAAAAATAATTACCCGAGGGAATAAGTGAAAATTTCACCATAAGCCCAAAATTACGCCAGGAACATAACGGTGGGACTTATACTCAACACTTACGCAATCTTCACGAGTTATATGTCAATTACTATCACTGATTAAGTTAATCAACATTAATTAGAATTCGGAAATCCTAGCTATTACATAAACGAATCTTGCAAAGATCCTTAACTAAACGCAAGTTTGAAGATCTCTTCCAACATATCTTAAAAAGATCTCGAAGATCTTCAATCGAAGATCCTCAACAAACAAGAAGATTTCAAAGCTTGAAGGACAAGATCTTCAACTAATCTTTTCAAGAGGAGATTACGGAGAAAGAGAATCATCATGTGTTAAGGAGATGAAGAAGATAAAAAATATCTACAACGGCTATTTCATCTCAACCAAGAGCGTTTTCCATGGAGAAGAAGAAACAACAACGGTGATCTTCTCAAACGGCT
The DNA here is from genome assembly GCA_033239045.1 of Fagopyrum esculentum. Classification (NCBI taxonomy): domain Eukaryota; kingdom Viridiplantae; phylum Streptophyta; class Magnoliopsida; order Caryophyllales; family Polygonaceae; genus Fagopyrum; species Fagopyrum esculentum. The sequence continues at coordinate 22,851,053 of BSUD01000008.1, read as the reverse complement.
AGAAGTCTTCTCCATCAAAGACTATAAATGAAGATGTCGATTGAAGAGAAGAACAACAATCTTACACGGAAACATCTAAGTCTTCAAGCGATCCAAAGCAATCTTCATTTTTTATCAAAACGTTTTTCTTCATCTTAGGTTACAAAACCTTTATTCCTTAGAGAGAGAAAAACACAAGAGCTTCATTGGCATATCTAGAGAGTGTTATACTTGAGTGTGTGTTACTCTACTGTAAGATACTAACGTTTTTCTTAATCTTAGGTTACAAAACCTTTATTCCTTAGAGAGAGAAAAACACAAGAGCTTCATTGGCATATCTAGAGAGTGTTATACTCGAGTGTGTGTTACTCTACGAAGTAACTAGGCTTTTATAGCTAGGTTAAAGAGTTAGAACTATATTGTAGCATTGGCTACTGTAAGATACTAATGGAAGATGATCACAAGACTTCACAGGAACCTCAAAGACGGTTAAATCCGATGATGAAAGAGGTTGTGAAGAGGGAGATTCTTAAGTTGCTTGATGCACGTATCATATTTCCCATATCAGATAGCAAATGGGTGAGTCTGGTGCATGTAGTTTGCAAGAAGGGTGGGATGACCGTTGTGACCAACAAGAACAACGAGTTAATTCGCACTAGGACCGTTACGGGTTGGAGGATGTGCATTGATTATAAGAAGCTGAATTTGGCTACAAGAAAGGATCATTTCCCTCTTTCATTCATTGACCAAATGCTTGAACGGTTAGCACAACACTCCCATTTTTGCTGTCTAGATGATTATAGTGGCTTCTTTCAGATTCCTATCCATCTGGATGATCAAGAGAAGACCACTTTCACTTGTCCATGGGGGACATTCGCTTACCAGAGGATGCCAATCGGATTGTGTAACACACCTGCTACTTTTCAGCGTTGTATGATGGCTATCTTCTCCGAGTATATTGAGGAGATCATGGAGGTATTCATGGATGATTTTTCGGTATATGGTTCCTCTTTTGATAATTGTATGGCTAACCTTTCTCCAATGTTAGAATGTTGTGAAAAGTCCAGGTGCGGCTCCGGCAGGCGGCGAGGGATCCAGGCGGCAGAGGATGCGGGGCTGCAGTGGGCTTGCGTTTCTCCTCCGGCAGTTGACAGTGGGTTCCGGCACGACAGAAGATGGGAGAAGGAAGGAGAGGCGGCAGAAACTGTAACCTAGGTGAGGCTGTTCCCGGCGGTTGCGGCTCCGGCGCGCTAGGGCAAGCGGGCAGTGGCTTCTCCGGCGAGATTCGACAGTGGTTCCAGGGGCGTCACAGCTTCGTTCGATCAAATGACTAAGAGGAGGGGGAAGGGTGAGCTCTTGCGGGCAGCAGGGTTCCGGTGAAGCACAACAGAGCAAGGAAAGTCGGCCTTAGGTGGGTCCGGCAAGGCGAAGGCCGATCTCCTGGTGGCAGGCGAGGCAACAGGGTTCCAAGAGAGGGGAAACTCACATGTGAAAGGAGAATGAGGGAGTTGGGAGATGAAGCTGAGTGTTATGCAGAGGATAGAAAGGAGAGTGGATGGCTGCTGCTGTGTGGAGTGTTGGTTGCTTGCGGGAGAAGGAGAGACAAGGGTGTAGGCTGCAGGACCTGCAGGCTAGAGTGGGCAGTACCAGGAGCAACGAGGAGTCGGAAGCGAGGGGTCGTTTGTTGTTGGAGTGCAGAGGGAAGGGTTGGATAGCGCAGGCACGTCTCACCCGCAGGGAGAAGAAGAAAAAGAAAAAGAAAGAAAATGAAAAAGGGAAAGAAGGAAAAAAAATAAAATAATATAAAACAAAAATAGGAAACGGGATGAAATAACTCGATCAAAACTAATTTGAATTGAACTTTAGGATCGGGAAATTTCTCGAACTTTTTCCGTAAAATAAAAATACGGAATATATAACCATATATAAATTCATAAAATATCTCGTGCGACATAGAAGTCGATCTCGTAACTAATATTACAAGATTCCATTAATAATTAAATACCAAGTAAAATATATACTAATAAAATTGAATTCACGACTTAAAACACTCGTAAAATATCTTTAAGATATTAAAAATATCAATAATTGCCGGAAAAATAAAAACGCAAACGCGCCAAAAAAAATTGGGGCGTTACAAAGGTCATGCCGTTTGACCTCATCCATGTGCCAAGTACCTTCATGCGTCTCATGAACCACATTTCCAGGCCTCTCATAGGGAAATGTGTGGTTTTCTACTTCGACGACATCCTAGTATACATCCTAGATCTTGATATCAACGAGAAGCATCTCACAACAGTACTAATCCTATTGTGCAACCACCATTTATACATCCTAGATCTTGATATCCACGAGAAACTTGACCTCGATCCCTTCCTCTAATACCAATGCAAGCCGCCCGACTCCAACAATGTGCTTCTAATGTTGAATTTCAAGGGTCTCGTTCCCAAAGTTACTCCTTTATTTTCTGACCGTGGAAACGAGGACATTTCACATTCAAGAGGAGGAGAATGATATGCCCCGGAGGACAATGCAATTGTTCGCTCGAAAGTGTACGTCACTAAGTCGTAAATTTATAAAAACTGAAATCAAGCAAAGTGAACCCGCAGTGTACGGATTGGTATAGTAAAGCAAGAATTCTAGAGTATCAAACTCAGGGATTTGGGGGATCAAATTTAGTTCATAAATTGTCCGGCAAGATAAAAAAAAACTTTTGTAAAGATAATTGGGAAAACAATGATTCTATAGATTCAGGTATCCAATTGTGGCTATCGATTCAAGATATTCTAAAGGTGTAAGGACAAAGTTAGGATTGCAAAGGTATAGATCTAAGGTAGGGAATTGTACGGTGAAGTTCCAAAACCCATAAGTCTTACCCAAAGGCTCTCTCAATAAAGGATGTTGAGTCTCGTTATAGAGGGAATTGAAGGTAAAGATTAAACTCTCAAATACCCATGCCCAAACCCAAGGGAATCAAAGATAAGCCAAAACGGTTACGATTGTGAAACTCGAAACCAAAGTAGAGGATGTTGAGTCTCACTACTACCTAGAAAAGGTGAGTCAAGGCTAGGTTAAGGCAAATCTTTAACTTTGGATCAAAGCAAAAGCAAAGAACGTACGACAGAGGAAAACCACGGTCGGATCTTGAAGAACCACGGCCGTGGAACTCAAGAACAGGCCGTGGAAAGCCTCGACGACGAGGTTTCTCGCAACTCTCAGGGTTCAATCTATTTTAGTTCAATCTATCATCATTTATGCCACAACTATCAATCCTTCGCCTTAGAATCGCTTAAGGGTTTTATCCAACAATCATCATAATGAAATCCAAAATCAAAAATAAAAGAGAGAAAAGATAGAACCTTAAAATCTCAATAACAAACACAAAACCAATCTCAATAAAACACAAAATCCGTAACTTGCGTTCAATGAATGTAGAATAGAGTAAGAATCTCTCACAATCTTAACGAATAAAGAAGAACGGGATGTCAATCCGCCTTCAAAGTGAAACTCTAAGATCTTCCGAATATGTAATCTCCAAGTGTGTACTTCTCCAAATCTTCCTTCCAAATCTTCTCGAAATAAGATATTCCGTAATGATCTCTCTAGTGTGGTGTGTAAAATGCAGCGAAGGATCCTTTTTCTCCCTTTCTTCAGCCTTCTTATAGGAGAAAATAGGATTACAAAAAGCCCATAACCGCTGCTGACGTGGCAAATATGACACGTGGCAGCCGTTAGAAGAACCACGGCCAAGTACATAATTCTACGCCCGTGGAATACACCGTGGATTGGTTTTCTTGCTCTCGACATACATTCCCACGGTCATAATAAATTAAATTCCCAAAACCACGGCCGTGGTTTCTTGTGTTTGGTCGTGGAATGTCCAAACTCTTCGTAAAAGCCTTTGTTTTGCAAAGCTTTCTACTCATGCTCCTTCCTTAGCTGCTCCAATGCATCCTCTTGATGCCTAGCATGATCAATCACTCATATATACTCCATTTATGCTCCAATCCAAGCCTTTATTTACCTAAAAACACAACAGAGCTTGTATAGATCTCTATACCAACATAATAGGTGAATGTGCTCATAAATACTTCAAACTCATATCCATATACACAAAAGAAGGGGAAAAACAACCAAACATGTGCCTAAAATATCGTCATATTTCATGCTATCAGCAATCCGTGTTTTCGGCTAAAAGAACTCGGCAAGCGAAGTTTGCCCATTTTGAAGACATTTATCATATTTCGGCTATTTAATAATAGACTTTTTATATTCGGAACGTTATTTTCGTGACTTTTTTTCCGACATTTAATATTTTAGGCTTTTCATTTTCGGAACATTAATTCCAGCTTTAATTTACGTCATTTAATATCCGACTCTTTGTATGACCACTTCCACTATATAAGGGGATGCTTGGCTCATTTGTAAAGCATGTCTAAGTTGAATCCAAGTATTGAGAAGGAAAATCCTCTTACATGGTTTAGGCATCACCTCTTCTTCCACCCTCTTACAGTTCTATTTTAGATCGAGTCTTTGATCCAAGCCTTTCATACTCGAGGATCCTTTTGGAAGGATCAACTCTATCTACTCGACTTCGTGGATGATTTGATCTACCTAAAACGGATCGACTTAATGCTTCCGGATCCATTTCTAAGCTTCCGCCGCTCAAGTTCTATGTTTGATCCAACTCCAATGATCAAGAAGAAGCAGTTGAAGTTTCTCCTCGATCTAGATCTCCCTAGTTCTATCACTTAAGAAGTATGAACTATGAACCAATCAAATTACCTTCTTATGATTCACCGTGAATACTCAAGGACTCAAGGTGGATGAGAACAAAACCAAAGCCATACAAGACTAGCCCACTCCAACAACCACTACCAAAGTTCAAAGCTTCCACGGACTAGCCAACGTCTACCGATGGTTTGTAAAGGATTTCAGCACCATAGCAACCCCGCTCAATGAAATCACCAAAAATAAAAGTGATTTCATCTGGGGGAAGAGCAACATCAATAATTTGAAGAACTTAAATGCAAGTTAACCCAAGCTACACTACTATGCTTGTCATATTTCAACAAAACTTTCAAAGTGGAATGTGATGCTTCAAAGATTGGAATCAGAGGCGTCCTCATGCAATAAGGTAAGCCTATTGCCTTCTTTTCAAAAAATTTGAAAGGAGATATTTTAAATTACTTCACCTACGACAAGGAGCTATACACTTAGTTATGAGCTCTCAGAACTTGACATCACTATCTATGACCCAATGAATTCATTCTCCATACGGACCATGAATCCTTGAAGCACTTCATGAGCCAAGATAAATTAGATAGTCGGCATGGTAGGTGTATGGAACTAATAGAAACCTTCTCCTATGTAATCAAGTACAAAAAGGGGAAAGAGAATTTAGTAGTCAATGCCCTCTCAAGAAGGTATACTATTATGAATACTATGGACTCCAAAGTATTCCTTTTGTCTACATTAAAGAATTGTACGCCAAAGATCATGAATTCGGTGAACAAATCCAGATATGTCTAGACAAAGGAGCCAACGGAAAACAATATATCTTTGAAGGATTCTTATTCAAAGAAGATAAAGTATGCATACCCCGTTCCTCACTTAAACTTATCCTATTAGAAGAAACGCATTATGGAGGACTAATGGGACATTTGAGAAGGGATAAAACCCTCCATACCCTAGGAACCCATTTCTATTTGCCCCACATGTGGAAAGACATTAAACACTTAGTAAAGTGATGTCTAGACCGTCTCAAGGCCACATCCAAACTTCAACGCCACAGTTTATGTACCACTAACCCAATCCCTACAACACCTTGGGAAGATATTTCCATGGATTGTATTATAGGGCTACTAGTTACCAAAAAGGGAAGAGATTTTATCTTTCTCTCCGTAGATAGATTTTTAAAAATAGCCCACTTCATTGCTTGTCACAAAACCAATAACGCAACTAACATTGCTCGTCTCTTTTTTCGAGAAGTAGTGATACTACATGGGGTACCCAAGACGATAGTTACTGATCAAGATGTCATGTTATTTAGTTCCTGAAAAAACCCAATGGGAAAACTAGGAACTAAACTCCTTTTCTCAACAGCTAGCCATTCAAAAACAGACGGTCAGATTGAGGCCATAATAAAGAAAAAACTTAAAGCATGGGAAGATGCCGTACTTCAGGTTGATTTCTCATATAATCACACTATACACTCCTCTACATAACTTACCCCTTTTAAACGTGTCTATTATATGAACCCTTTAACCTCACTTGATCTTGTCCCCTTTCATATGAAGGAACGAGAAAATTTTGATGTAGAAAAACATGTCGAGTTTATTAAAGAAATACATGCAAGGACCAAGTATAGGCTCATCACGCGCACCAATCATGAACGATGTAGAGTCATTTTTCAGTAGAAGATCTTGTTTGGTTTCATATTAGAAAGGAAAGGTTCCCCACCCGACGAAAGAACGAACTGAATGTTCAACGAGACAGGTTATTCAAAGTCTTTAGGAGAATCGCAGACAATGTCTGCCAACCAAAACTACTTGGTGAATAGGAGGTAAACACCACCTTCAATGTAGCAGACCTCACGCCCTTCCTGGACGACGAAGATGAAACATATTAGAGGTTGAATCCTTCTAAAGAAGGGGAAGATAATGTGAGAGCATCTGAACTACCACCCAACTACCCAAGGAGACCCATCGCAAGACCATAAACTAAGAACATAAGAAAGGAATCATGAAAAGAAATGCACACTCTAGAGAACTAATAAATCAAGTTAGGGACAATGGAAGGAAGCCCCATCATGATCATGCAAATTCAAACTCATGACGCACATGACGTACAAAGCACATGCATGAACATAGGAGGCAAGGCGAGTCCATGCATGATGAGGTCATGCACAAGCTTATGCACGGACGTAGAAGGACGACCGAATCCTTGCTCGGACGTGCAAACCCGATCCATCCAAGAGCCCAATTTTCGATCTTATTTTATGTTTGTAGAACATGGTTGTACAACCATGTTCGTACAAACATGTTTTTAATCCATAAAGACTAATTTTAATTATTGGTTAATATGGGTTAGTTTTTAATCCATAAAGACTTATTTTATGTTTTTAATCCATAAAGACTTATTTTTAATCCACAAGCACATGCATGAACCTTAGGGTTTGTCGCGTCCTATTGTACCTCCAAGTCGTTGTTTAAGGTTCAATCTTGATTTATCCATCTATTGATCCATCCCATTATCGGATCATCCGATCTATCGAGTATTTTAGGTGTCTAAAGATCGGGTCATCCAATTACGCTAATCTCCGCATCATAGACAAAAATGGCTAAGATCTCAGAGTGAAGTGAAGAACACCGGGAAACGTGAAGAAATGCTTTTCATGACTAGATATCGCTCGACCTATCTCTCACACCTTCTGAGCGTAACCTCAAAATGACCTCCCATCGATGTAGTAATGTCCTGGAGCAATTCTGGATCATACCCACATTTTTGGGTTAAAAAGTCGCTCAACGGCCCACTTAACTACTTGCTTCAACGTCTTATTTTCTTTCCCGTATCTATAAATAAGGATTTTCATACATTAGGTTAGATACCTCATCCTCTACAAATTGCTTTCAGTTTCTCCGCTTTGTGTTCCTTAAGGTCACTCGACTGCCCTATAGGTCGCTCGACCATTCCTTGATTTCGATCATAAATAAATTTTTTAACAGTTTGTTTAAGGTATGTGTGGTTAATAACCATCTTTTCTAGATCTTGGTGAGCCCAACCACATTGATCTATGATGTTGGATTGAGTTTATGTAGTGAGTGTTTGTCTATGAGTTATGGTAGTATTAGATCCTTCTATGTTATATGTTCTTCAAGGTGATGTTGACTTTAGGTGGCAATATATCCCACATACCTCCATTTTGAGTTTGACGTGAAGATTTGGTCCCATCTTGAGTATGTGACAATCAATGGGTGACAACATTGTTGTAAGCCGAGCAAAGACTTGCCCACGAGACAATCGGATGAAGTTGTCTTTTAGATAACTTTGACTTACATCCGATAGTGTGGAATTTTCAACTAAGATCTAGTATATGCATGTTGTGGTGATTTGGATTCTGAAATTGTTTTAGATGATTGATACTTCATATTTCCCTCTATTTACTCTCTTATTTCATTTCAAACTTGCTAAAGAATTAACTTTTCTCTCTTCTTTCTTCTTTATATTATAAATTGTTTTACGAAGTAATCAAGCGAAATCTTTGAGAGAAGTTAAACGATCGGTTAACCTAACTTCGACCTTTCACCCCGGTTTTAGTTATGGTTATTCATAAATTGATTACTGGTTTCAAATTGTGGTTTAACCCAGTCGACCAGACCTAGTCAATCGACGAGGTCCCTCGACTCTTGATTTTTGTTTGAGTTTTTTTCTTCGTTGAAGAACCGAATAGATGTATAATAAGGATATAAATACTCTAGAAGGGGGTTGAATATAGTGTGGAAACTTTTCGCAATATTGTATTTTAAGGCCTTGAAGTCTATCTATTAGCTTAGTGACAAAACTGTTTCTCAAGGCTTTGAAGTGGATCTCAAGGCCTTGACTTCGAAACCTGCAAAAAGTTGTTAGTCACAATAAAACGCGATAATAAGTGCGGAATGTAAAAGATCGACGCAACGATATTTTTACGAAGTTCGGCCCTAACAACCTACTCTTCGCCTAGGGTTTCCGACCCTAGGATTCTAACTATCTATTATCTTCTTGTTGTGAGTCCTAGATACAACCTAGAAGAACTTCCCTTCTTCTCTCAATGTAGCCTCAATGCTACGATCTAGTCAACTATATTCTAGTAATAATAGCCTAGTTACTTCACAGAGTAACACACTCGAGTATAACACTATAATGATATGCCAATGGATCTCTTGTGTTTATCTCACTCTAAGGAATAAACTAATGTAAGCTTAAGAGGAAGATAAACTTTTGGATCGATGAAGATGTTCTTGTATGATCGCTTGGAAGGCTTGGTTACTTTCACTTGTAAGCTCTCTCTTCATCTTCAATGGATGTTCTTACTTTATAGTCTTCTATGGAGATCTTCTTTTAGACGTTGTCCCATAGCCATTGGAACGTCTCCTTTCCTCCATAGAAACCGTTGTTGGGTTGAGCGAGATCTTCATACGTTTTTTGAGAAGTAGCCAATGCAAGATCTTCATCAACGTACACTTGAAAGTTGTTGGAGATTTTCAAGCCCGAAATCTTCTCTTCACTTGAAATCCGTTGGATATCTTCAAGAATCTTCACCATGATCTTCTCCTCAACAAACGTCTTAGGATCTTCAACCGAGATCTTCTCTCCTAGATTTTTGCGTTGGTTTAGATCTTATCTTCAAATGTCTTCATCCGAGATCTTCCGAGATCTTCTTGTTTGGTTTGTTGTCTTTTGAAGATCTTCTCCTAGATCTTCTCCTTTGGTTGTTGTAGGCGTTCATTGTTATAATAAACCTCTTAATCGAGATCTTCCTTTGTAATGTTATCCAAGACCTACACACACTTTAACAAACAAACCAAGACAAGTAATCCAGAAATATAATCGATATTTGTTAGTTTATAAAGCCGCATTTATATGTTAAGTCTTCCATCATTAAATAAAATAATCCATATCAAAGGTGGAGTTATCAATCTCCCCCTTGATAAAAGACAAAACAAATATTGTACCTGCATTTAAAGTTAGATAATACATGTATGTAAATATTTCGAAATTAAGATGCAGAATGCAGTAATGTCGGAACACATAACTTCTCCCCCCAAGTTTCACAAAACCAAGTTTTAAGAACCAGCCCACAAACGCGTTTTAAGGCCTTGAAAATTAAAACAAAGAAAAATTGAAGTGCATGTCAAGGCCTTAACATCCAGTTTAAAGGCCTTGAAATCGGTTTCAAGGCCTAAAAATTGGTTTCAAGGCTTTGAAATTTATTCTTGGTTGTCTTCGTAGAACTTCTTCCTCCACATTGACTGGGCGGTACCTTTGCTTTTGTCCTTGACCTCTACTTCAAATTGTCATTTTCTCTTTGCATTACGATACTCGTTGATAACTGCATGCTCCTATGTTGTCAGAATGGTTGGTTCGACATGAGTAGGACGAAGGTGTTCACTCCAAAAGGTGTGTGCAAGCTTAATATTATACCAAGAATAATTGCAAATAGTGAACCCACAGTGTACGGATCGATTGTAATAAAAGCAGGAATTCCAGGGTCGAACACAAGGACTATGGTGAAACAAAGCTCGGTAATTCAAGTTGTCAATAAAACACAAGCAACAGATCAAATCTATCAAAGATGATATAAAAGTCAGATAAAGGGAATGCGGATTCTAAGGATTAAAGCATCCAGTTGTGGTTCCAACTCAAGATCTCAAAAGATAACGTGGACAAAGCTGAGGTTTGAAAAGGGAAGGTGTTTCTACGGTAGGAATAGATCACCGGGTAAGTCTCACTACTCACTATCCCAAACCAAAGATCGATCCTCTCACCGGGTAAGTCTCAAGGTACTAAGGAAAGGAACTATAATCTCAAACAAACACACCACCCAAGGGAATAGAATCAACCTTTACCGGGTAAGTCTCAGGCTAACTCTCAAAGATGGGATGAAGGCACACTCAAACCCCAATAAAGGATAAATCTTTATTACCTACACTCATGATCTTGAGTATGCAAATGATAGCATGAATTATAGTCTATATTTTGGGGTTTGTTTAGACGTATTATCTTCCATAATCTGCATGTTTGTATGTATATTATGTGATTATATTACCATTTCATCTACCTTTGCGGGAATCGAGGTCTACACCTAGTTTTGTTGTAATCGTAGGTAAAATGGCACGTTTTGCATCAAAAAGGAGCAAAAGGAGCTATGGAGTCATTGGAGCTACATTGAGGAACATAAGGAACCATCCAGAAAGCATAGCCATGGATTTGAGATTCACTTTGGACCAGTTTTGAGAGATTTCACATTCAGTTATGACTCACCTCGGTTGACCACAGATTCATCTCGGCTGAGGTGATCCAGGGAAGTCGACTCGACCGAGGCGAATACCTAGGACGCGGCGAGGATATTTTATTCTTGGCTGAGATCTTTTATCTTTAGAAAGTAATATTATATTTTTGGGCTTGGCTCTTGGAAGGAAGAATACTAGATCTTATATTTTACCTATTTTTATGGGAAGAGATCTTTCTAAGATATCTTATCTTTGGAGGGTTATTTTCCTATAAAAAGGGTTGGATTTCCACAAATCCAAGACCCGCTTAGCACGTTATACACCATTGAAGGCTGCGAGATCCAACATATATCGCTGCAACCATATTCCGGTTGGAGATTTGAAGAACCTTTTTGAAGGTTGAAGGAAGATTGAAGATTGTAGCTTTTATAGCTTTTGAAGGTTTTCTTGTAAGATTACCTTAGATTCTCTTCCTTGTTGTCTTGCTTGTTGGATTTATATCCAAGGAACGCTTTTGTTGTGATATTTGATTCGGTTATTGAAGTATTTCATTAAATTCTTCTTGTTCAAATATTCACCTTCTTCCCATTCATTTGATTATTGCTTTCATGATGATGAGTGGCTAATTTCCTTGTGTGATTCTAGGGTGATTGGCTGAAGGTTGTGGGAAAAACAATGATAGAATGATCTTAATCACAGTAGGACCCTGAAAGTTCGAGTCTTTAACCTTAACCCTAAGCATCTCGCTCACTCGATGAACATCTCGGCCGGGGTGGAATTTGGCTGACCGAGGTGACTTATCTGATCCTAAACTGAGAGTTAAGTGTTAGAGTTTGCCAAATCCTATTCTTATTACACCTTTCCTGGTCCAATGCAAGCCTAGGATGAGACTTACCCGGTAATTCCTTAGTTTGTGTACATAGGATCATAAGTGTAGGTAATAAAGGTTTATCCTTTATTGGGGTTTGAGTGTGCTTCCATCCCATCTGTGTGAGTTAGCCTGAGACTTACCCGGTAAAAGTTGAATCTATTCCCTAAGATGGTGTGTTAGTTTGAGGTTATAATTCTTTATCTTAATTCCTTGAGACTTACCCGGTAATAGGAGTTACGGTTTTGGATTAGTGAGTAGTGAGAGTTACCCGGTGATCTATTCCACTTTAGTAACGCCTTCCCTATGCAAAAACCTCAGCTATGTCCGCTTATCTTTAGATCTTGAGTTGAAACCACAACTAGATGCTTTAATCCCTAGAATTGCATGTTTCCTTTATTGACTGTTTATCATCTTTGATTGTTTTAATTGCTTTTGTGGTTAGTAATTACTAGAGCTTACCGTGATTGGACTTTGTTTCACTAAGTCCCTGTGATCGACCCCTGGAATTCCTTGCTTTTTACTACGATTGACCCGTACACTGCGGGTTCGCATCCTTGTTTTAAGCTTACGTCTAGGGTTATAAATTTAAAGCTTGCACACACCGTTTGGAGCGAACAAGTTTTTGGCGCCGTTGCCAAGGACTTGGTCTAGACCGAGCCGGTTACGGTTTGCTCTTGGGGCACTTGCCCCCGTGTCTACTAACCACTCTACTTGAGTGTCTTTTGCATGTTCTTTCTTAGGTATATGCGAAGAACCCGCACTAGGAAGGAAATCGTTCTTTACGATCCCGAACCAAAAAAGACATACAAGCGACGCTTAAAAGAAGCGAAGATGTCCCAACAAGACAACCGCGATCTTGAGGCCGAGTTGAAAGAGGCGTTAGAGCTACTACGCCTCAGCAGGGAAGAACTAAGGCGAGAGAAGGAAGAAACTCACACCAAGACTGAAGCAATCGAAGCAGAGATGGCCGTCATACGAGACCAGGTTCTACTTCGACCGAGGGAAGACCCAGTTCCCGATGCTGGACCAAGGCAGGTCCCAGTTGCTGACCCTCGACCGAGGCAGGTCCCAGTACCTGACGCCCCGGCCGAGGTACTTCCACCTCGGATGCCAGTCCGAGATGTTCTTCTCGCAGGAATCCCACGAACCCTAGGTCAAAGGATGGACCCTAATCAACAACTGAGGCGCCCAGGAGTTAATCTAGGAGATCCAGCGGACCATGACTATGAACTTCGACCGCAAGTTCTATCCATGATTCGCCAATGCCAGTTCGGAGGGCTAGAGAAGGAATCACCACATCAACATCTTCAAAACTATGAGATCTTGATGGAAACCTTGAGACCTTCAAGGATTGAAAACAACAACTACAAGCTAAGACCTTTTTACTTTTCTTTAAAAGATAGAGCTCTCACTTGGTATCAATCTCTTCCTCCAAGAAAAATCAGCACATGGGAGGAGATGACAACGGAGTTCTTGACCAAATTCTTTCCCCTCTCAAAGACCGCTGAAATGAGAGAGAAGATCAACGTTTTCATCATGAAGGACAAGGAGAGCTTGTCCAAGTCATGGGAGCGGTTCAAGGACATTCTTTTGGATTGCCCACATCATGGGATTCCAAAGTTAGAATTATTGGAGATATACTTCAAGGGACTGGACGGAAGCACCCAGTTCAATCTCCAACTACTCTCCGTCGGTACCTTCATGGACATGGCGATTGACGAGGCTTGGGACTTCATCGAGAAGCAAGCCTTGCATATGGAGAAGTACACCCACCAAGGAGCTGAAGGTGGAGTTAAAAGAGTTAACTTCCAGGAAACTCAGCCCAACAACAATCAACTCACGTCTTTGAAGAATGACGTGAACCAATTGAAGGAACTCTTGGTTGCTCAAACCAAGAAGGAAGAGCAAGGGCAAAGGAACAACAACAACGGATACCGTAACAACAACAACGGTTCCCGGAACAACAATGACAACAACAACAATAGAGGATCCAATAGCAACAATTAGAGGACAAACAACCAATATTCCGGTAACAATCATTCAAACTCCAACTCTAACGATTCCTCTAACCCTTTCCTCTCTTCCCCTTCTTCTTCTTCTACTCCATTAAAAAGCCAGGGGCAAGGATCAAGTTTGTCTCAGCCGGAAAAGAAAGACGCAGTTCTGGAGGCTATCTTGATCAAGCTCAACGCTATGGAGACTTCTATGACTTCATTTTCGAAGGCCCAAAAAGCCTTTGAACAACAACTTGCAAGTAGGGCGAATGAAGCGCCAAGAGATCCAGGGAAGCTTCCAGCAAGGACGGAAAGCAACCCTAAGGGCCAAATAATGGCCATAACTACGAGGAGTGGACTGAAAACTTCAGATCCAGTGCCTCGGTCGGTGCCAATACCGACGAAGACCACCTCGGTCCAGATGCAGTCGAACAACACTTCGGCCGAGATACCAACCGAGGTGGAGCCACAGAAAGCAGAGGGGAAAACTGAAGTTTATGTTCCACCTCCTGCATACAAACCACCACTTCCATTCCCCCAGTCAAGGGCCAGAGCACATCTAGACAAGCACTTTGGTAAGTTCCTTGACTTGATGAATAAGTTGCATATTAACATTCATTTTCTTGATGCCATTCTAGGAATGCCCGCCTATGGGAAGTTCTTGAAGGAGATCCAATCAAGGAAGAGGAAGCTGGAAGACTTTGGTAAAGTTAGAATGACATCTAAATCCTCGGAGCTCATACAAATCATGAAGGAGAAGATGACACCTAAATTGAGAGATCCCGGCTCATTTTGCATTCCCATTCAAGTTGGAGATGTCACTTGTGAAACCCTTTGTGATCTAGGAGCCAGCGTGAGCATCATCCCGCTGGAGCTATGTGTGAAGATCGGACTTGGAGAGCCCAAGCCGGTCAAGATTCGACTTTATATGGCGGATCGCTCCATCACCCATCCCGTGGGCATCTTGGAGGATGTTCCGGTCAAGTTAGGTAACTTCTATCTACCTATAGATTTTGTTGTACTTGACATTCCCGCAGATTATCCTGTTCCTATTATTCTCGGGAGGCCATTTCTAGCAACTTCGGGTTGCAACGTGGATTGCAAGAACGCCAAGTTGAAATTCAACATTGGCAGCGATGAGGTGGAGTTCGCACTACTTGTAGCCATGAAAGGGGAGCAGCTGAGCGATGATATCTTCAACATCTACGATGAAGAAGAATCAAGAGAATTGGTGAGCTCTATCCTTACTAACGATCCACTTGAAAGAGTTATTAGCTTTAGTTTAATGGAGTAAGGTATAGATGCTTCTTGTGATGCAGATATACGGAGCTTAAAAGCACTGGAAGAGGATCCAGGAGCTAAAACTGAGAAGCTAATCTAGGAGAGGAAGATCTCTAGTTTCGGTTCCAACTGTAGTACCTCGACCGAGGCACTTCCTGGACTGAGCGAGGCGACTGAAGAACATCTCGGTCAATGCCTCTGCGCCTCGACCGAGGTCGATGACGAAACGATTTCAACTGAGACTTCCAAAAGTCCAGTTTCTGGATCTACCCCACTGGAAGGAGGAGCAAGGATCCCCCTCAGAAAGCACCCCTAGTTGTGGAGCTTAAACAACTCCCAAATCACTTGAGGTATGTCTTTCTTGGACCGGATTCCACTTATCCCGTCATTGTTAGTGCTTCCCTTTCCGAAACTGAATTGTCTAAACTAATGCATGTCTTGAGAAAGCATCAAAAGGCTTTGGGTTACACTATAGATGATCTTATAGGCATTAAGCCCTCTTTCTGCATGCATAGAATTTTAATGGAGGATGATCATAAGACTTCACGGGAACCTCAAAGACGGTTAAATCCGATCATGAAAGAGGTCGTGAAGAAGGAAATTCTTAAGTTGTTGGATGCATGTATTATTTATCCTATCTCGGACAGCAAGTGGGTTAGCCCGGTGCATGTAGTTCCGAAGAAAGGCGGGATGACCGTTGTGACGAATAAGAACAACGAGTTGATTCCAACTAGAACCGTTACGGGCTGGAGGGTTTGCATCGATTATAGGAAGCTGAACACGGCCACACGGAAGGACCATTTTCCACTTCCCTTCATTGATTAAATGCTCGAGCGGTTGGCCAACATTCACAGTTTTGCTACTTAGACGGTTATAGTGGATTCTTCCAGATTCCTATCCATCCGGATGATCAGGAGAAGACCACTTTCACTTGTCCATGGGGGACATTTGCTTATAGGAGGATGCCATTTGGATTGTGCAATGCACCCGCTACCTTCCAGCAATACATGATGGCTATCTTTTCCGAGTACATAGAGGAGATCATGGAGGTATTTATGGATGATTTTTCTGTATATGGTTCCTCTTTTGATGATTGCTTATCTAACCATTCGCTAGTGATTAAAAGATGTGAAGACACTAATCTCGTTCTGAATTGGGAAAAGTGTCATTTTATGGTTAGTGAAGGCATTGTGTTAGGACACCTCGTTTCTAATCGAGGCATTGAGGTCGATCGCGCTAAGATCGAGACTATTGAGAAACTCCCTCCCCCTTGTTCTGTTAAAGGTGTGAGGAGTTTTCTCGGGCATGCGGGTTTCTACAGGAGATTCATCAAGGACTTCTCTAAGATTTCTAAACCTCTAACTAACCTCTTGAATAAAGATGTTGTTTTTGAGTTTTCGCAGGAGTGTCTTGATGCTTTTTACAGGATTAAGGAAGCGTTGATCTCCGCTCCCATTATCCAACCTCCGGATTGGACCTTACCCTTTGAGATCATGTGCGATGCTAGTGATGTAGCCGTAGGAGCGGTGCTTGGACAGAAGAGGGATGGACGGACCACCGCCATTTACTATGCTAGCAAGATGCTAGATGTAGCACAACGCAACTATGCTACCACCGAGAAGGAATTATTGGCGGTTGTATATGCTTTCGAGAAATTTCGTTCCTATTTAGTTGGGGCGAAAGTCATTGTCTACACCGACCATGCAGCCATTCGTTACTTGTTGGCTAAGAAAGATGCCAAGCCACGCCTTATTCGATGGATTCTCTTGCTTCAAGAGTTTGATCTAGAGATCCGCGATAAGAAGGGATCCGAGAATTCTGTTGCGGATCACCTCAGCCGGCTACCTGCATCTTCACGTGAGAAGGACGACCCACCCATAGACGATTCATTCCCCGATGAGCACTTACACTTGTTGGAGCGTTTGATAGATTTACTTACTTCACCCCACGATGGAGGTGAAGTATGGGGTGAGGGCACCTCCCATCACGTTTGAGAAGCATTATGGTCCAGCTAGCGACCTTAAACCAAGTGCTTATTGGGAGGCAACCCAAGGTATTGCTTTCTTTTCCTTTTTTCTAGTCTAGCTTAGATAGTTTTTGCTTTTGCTTTGCTTTGTTTTGTTTTTGGCGTTCTAGACAGATAACAGGAGATATCTAAGGAGGGAGCATAACTGGAAGGACAGAAGTTCGAGAATTTGAGAAGATGGAGTTTGACTGAGGCATCTCGGTTGCTATCAAAGCACCTCGACCGAGATGATTCTTGAGCAACCGAGGCGACTAGGGTTTTCTGAAGAACCACCTCGGTCCGTACCACCTCGGTCCAGTCAAGACCATCTCGACCGAGGTGACAGCAGTTCCAGAAAAGGGTATAAAAGGGGGATTTATTTTCTCTCTCTTCCATCTCACCATTCCTCGACCGCGGCGACAGTTTCACCTCACCTCCTTCGATCTCTGCTCGTTTTCGACGATTTCTGTCTCCAAACTGCGATTGAGACTAAGAGGATCCCAGTGCAACATCGATGTGCAAGAGAATCGAACCGATTCGGCCGAACGAGGTAAAAATAGAACCGAAACCCTACCTCGCTTTTTCGCTTCGATTTGGGCTTTGGTTGGCCTTGCATTTGTTGAGGAAAGGCTTAAATACCCCATAGCAGTCTGTGAAGTACCGGTTGATGAACCGGAACTTCTTAGTGCCACTCGAGTACTGGAGAGATATTTTTGGCTTTCCGAAGCCCACAACTGTTGACTTCCCGTCCCGATCAGTAGCTAGGGAGTTTTGGGGGCAGATTGCCCATTTTGTTGAGCATGCAGATAGATGGCGCCCTGGAGATTCCAGGGAGAAGGTCATCTTCTATTTAGCCTTTAGGTTAGCCCATCAGATATTCAGCGAGACAATTCTGGCGCGTACTGAGACGCCCCAGAAGATCCGACAAGGAGAGCTTTTCAGTTTGTACTGCATGGTTACTGGAGGTATCCCGGACTTTGGCTTGATGTTGGCAGAGGATCTGCACAAGATCAAGGCCAAAGCGAAGGGAGACATCTGCTGCGGAAGGCTTGTCACCCATATAGCTAGCTATCAAGACATGGATCTCAGTGCTTGCACGATGGTGGCGGCTGCCAAGCCGCTTGGGCTGCAGGAGATGATCACTCGGCGGATTTTGGTTCCCCGAGGTCTGACTACTCCGTACATGGCTATGCCGTGGGAGCTGACTGCGCCACAGGGGATCAGGTGGTCTGCCCAGTTTTCTGTTTATGACCCTCACTATTAGCAGACCGCTTGGGCTCCACTGATGGAGGATTACAGAGAGGCATCAGCTGCCCCAACTGAGGAGGAGGCAGATGATGAGGAGACGATTGATGAGAGAGAGGGTGGAGTCCCGATGGATACAGGGACAGATACTGTAGGGACGAGCGCACCACTAGTTATAGATCTGGATGAGGAGGACACTGAGCCTGCACCTGCTACTTCTCCAGTGAGACCTGCTAGGCGTAGGACACGCCGACACAGGGATCCAGATGCTCACAGACGGATCGATGACCTGACGGATCAGGTTATTGATTCATATGCTGCTTTGTCACTGGATATCCGCGAGATGCAGGAGTGGCAGCACTACCAGCACATGATGGCCCAAATTTAGTTTGAGCACGTCATGGGGTATCCGTTCGACCCGACCCAGTATCCGTACGTGCCACCACCACCACCACCGGATCATGACTACTGAGAGCTGCAGGATTTTCTTTATTATTTTTTATGCAGTTCAGCTTATTATCCGGTGAGTATTTTTACCCTTTAGACTTATTTTGACCCACTGGGACAGTGTGTCCCAAGTATGGGGTGTTTATGTGATGTATTATTTGACATTTGATGTATGACTTCACTCGACCGGATATTGATATTTTATGCTTCACTTTTGCTTCTATATGTTTATTTGAGATTGCATGCATACTTACAGGTTATTTGATTGAGAAAAACGTCGAAACTGAAAAAAAAATAGTTTTAAAAAAAAAATTTTGGACCTCATCCGGGGCAGTTCTGGCCGAACGAGGTATTTGACCTTGGTTGACCTAAGAACACCTCGACCGAGGTGGGTTAACTGAGAGTTTTCGAAACGATTTTTGTGCTTCTTATCTGGATATGACCTCAGTAAAGATCTTGTCTACTGACTGGTTTGAAATTCTTTATGTGTTTGAAAGGTTTTATAATATGTTTAAGTTTCTAAATGCTTTGTTTGAAATTATTGGCATGTTTAATACTTTGTTTTTATCTAAATTATGTTGAATTTGAAGGTTGACACCACATTATGAGTTCTCTCACTTTCTTCTTGGAAAAACCAAGGCAATTCATTCTTCTCTCTTCTTCTTCTTGATCATGCTTAGCACCTCATATACATTCTGCCTCCCTTTACCTATCAGGGAATTTGGAAGCAAGCGAAGTGGTGAAAGCAAGTGAAGTAAAGTTGAGAAGTCGGCTGGAAGTGAAAATGTTAGAAAGTAATCTTAGGTTTGGGGAAGTCAATCATGAAGATGAGTAACTCGGCACCATTCACATAGCCGGGTGTTTGTGTCTTGCCAAAGTTGGATTGAGAGATATTCCTAACGGGTCATGGTATGTGCATCAAGGGTTTGATGCATCTCAAGAAATTGATGATTGCGGATTTCCTAGGCTTCGGTTATTGTGCACCTCTGTCCATGCATCCCAAAAAGTAAAGAAAAAAGAAAAAGTGTGAAATAAGCAAAGCTTATTGGTGGAAGATGTTGCAAGTCAAAGTGAAGTGAAGTTCATCCTTTTCCCGGATTCTAGCACCACATTACCTTACATACATCCCTACCCTACACGTTTCTTGACCTTTCTTTTAGGAAGCCCTTGAGACCTTGAGCTTGTTGATTGACTTAGTGGTTTAAACTGGATTATACATGATTAATTTTGATAATTATGATTTATTATGCATTCTATGATTTTATGCAAAGATGAACAGCTTTTCTATATTTATAAAATGTTTTGATCATATTTTGATTTTAAATTCCATGAAGTATTCTCTTAGAGTGATCTATGATTGTAGCACACCATAAAAATGTTTTTGAAAGACTTTCCATTAATTTTATTGACTTATAATCCATTCTATCTTGTCTTTTATATGCGGAACTTGCTTGGGGACAAGCAAGGGCTAAGTATGGGGTATTTTGATAGCATGAATTATAGTCTATATTTTGGGGTTTGTTTAGACGTTTTATCTTTCATAATCTGCATGTTTGTATGTATATTATGTGATTATATTACCATTTCATCTACCTTTGCGGGAATCGAGGTCTACACCTAGTTTTGTTGTAATCGTAGGTAAAATGGCACGTTTTGCATCAAAAAGGAGCAAAAGGAGCTATGGAGTCATTGGAGCTACATTGAGGAACATAAGGAACCATCCAGGAAGCATAGCCATGGATTTGAGATTCACTTTGGACCAGTTTTGAGAGATTTCACATTCAGTTATGACTCACCTCGGTTGACCACAGATTCATCTCGACCGATGTGATCTAGGGAAGTCGACTCGACCAAGGCGAATACATGGGACGCGGCGAGGATATTTTATTCTTGGCTGAGATCTTTTATCTTTGGAAAGTGATCTTATATTTTTGGGCTTGGCTCCTAGAAGGAAGAAGATATACTAGATCTTATATTTTACCTATTTTTATGGGAAGAGATCTTTCTAAGATATCTTATCTTTGGAGGGTTATTTTCCTATAAAAAGGGTTGGATTTCCACAAATCCAAGACCCGCTTAGCACGTTATACACCATTGAAGGCTGCGAGATCAAGCATACATCGCTGCAACCATATTCCAGTTGGAGATTTGAAGAACCTTTTTGAAGGTTGAAGGAAGATTGAAGATTGTAGCTTTTATAGCTTTTGAAGGTTTTCTTGTAAGATTACCTTAGATTCTCTTCCTTGTTGTCTTGCTTGTTGGATTTATATCCAAGGAACGCTTTTGTTGTGATATTTGATTCAGTTATTGAAGTATTTCATTAAATTCTTCTTGTTCAAATATTCACCTTCTTCCCATGCATTTGATTATTGCTTTCATAATGATGAGTGGCTAATTTCCTTGTGTGATTCTAGGGTGATTGGCTGAAGGTTATGGGAAAAACAATGATAGAATGATCTTAATCACAGTAGGACCCTGAAAGTTTG
The DNA here is from genome assembly GCA_033239045.1 of Fagopyrum esculentum. Classification (NCBI taxonomy): domain Eukaryota; kingdom Viridiplantae; phylum Streptophyta; class Magnoliopsida; order Caryophyllales; family Polygonaceae; genus Fagopyrum; species Fagopyrum esculentum. The sequence continues at coordinate 22,829,754 of BSUD01000008.1, read as the reverse complement.
AGTCTTTAACCTTAACCCTAAGCATCTCGCTCAGTCGATGAACATCTCGGCCGGGGTGGAATTTGGCTGACCGAGGTGACTTATCCGATCCTAAAATGAGAGTTAAGTGTTAGAGTTTGCCAAATCCTATTCTTATTACACCTTTCCTGGTCCAATGCAAGTCTAGGATAAGACTTACCCGGTAATTCCTTAGTTTGTGTACATAAGATCATAAGTGTAGGTAATAAAGGTTTATCCTTTATTGGGGTTTGAGTGTGCTTCCATCCCATCTTTGTGAGTTAGCCTGAGACTTACCCGGTAAAGGTTGATTCTATTCCCTTAGATGGTGTGTTAGTTTGAGGTTATAATTCTTTATCTTAATTCCTTGAGACTTACCCGGTAATAGGAGTTACGGTTTTGGATTAGTGAGTAGTGAGACTTACCCGGTGATCTATTCCACTTTAGTAACGCCTTCCCTATGCAAAAACCTCAGCTTTGTCCGCTTATCTTTAGATCTTGAGTTGGAACCACAACTAGATGCTTTAATCCCTAAAATTGCATGTTTCCTTTATTGACTGTGTATCATCTTTGATTGTTTTAATTGCTTTTGTGGTTAGTAATTACTAGAGCTTACCGTTATTGGACTTTGTTTCACTAAGTCCCTGTGATCAACCCCTGGAATTCCTTGCTTTTTACTACGATTGACCCGTACACTGCGGGTTTGCATCCTTGTTTTAAGCTTACGTCCAGGGTTATAAATTTAAAGCTTGCACACACCGTTTGGAGCGAACAGCAAACAAAGGAATCAGTGGGTAAGTCTCATCCTAGGCTTGCGTTAAACCAGGAAAGGTATAACAAGGATAGGATTGGCAAACTGAAACCTCAACTCATATAAGGAATCAGGAAAGGGCTCACCTCGTTCAGTTATATCCCATCCCGGCCGAGATGTTCTTGTTAGCATGAAATATGACGATATTGTAGGCACTTGTTTTAGTTGTTTTTCCCTCTTTATAGTGTTCTTAGATATGTGTTTGAAGCAATTGTGAGCTAGTTCACCCACTTTGTCGATACAGAGATCTACACTAGCTTTTGTGTTTTTAGGTGAATAAAGCTTGGATCGGAGTAAAATGAGGAAGAAAAGGATGTTTGATCACATTTGATGGCAAGGAGATGCACTAGGAAGGCTAAGGAAGGAGCATGGATGGAAGATTGCACGAAACAAAGGCAAAGGAAGAAGAAAATCTACTCCACGCCCTGAATTACGGTCGTGAAGATGTCCACGCTCTAAACCACGGCCGTGGACTTGGCATCATGAACGTGGACTTGAGTTTCGAGCACTCCAAAGAGTTACACGGTCTAAAGTACGGTCGTGGAAATTTTATGGCACCGTAATCTGATTCCACGCCCTAAACCACGGTCGTGGAAAGTTGTACTTGGCCGTGATTTTGGCAATTCTATGACGTGTCATATTTTGCCACGTCAGCCACGTCATTGGGCTTTTTCATAACCCTACCACGCCTTATAAAAAGGCTAGAGAAGAGAGTTTTTGGGATCCTCGCTTACGCTTACTTTCGCGTACATTTAGCCGCCGTTGGAGAGACTTGCTGGAGATTGAAGATTGGTGAAAGACGTACTTTTCGGAAGATTGTGTACTTTGGACATTCTAGGGTTTTTCATTCGAGAACGGATTGACACCCCATTTCTTTGTGATTTATCTAGATCTTTGTGAGGTTTTTGTTCCTATTCTTCTAGATTCATAAACATATTCCTTTTGTTATTTGGATTTCGAGATTGACTTTGAGTTTTATTTGAGTTTTCGAGGGTTTTCATCTTTTATTTCTTCTTAATTTGAATATTGATATCATGACAATGATTGTTGGCTAAAACCCTTTAGCAATTCTAAGGTGAAGGGTTGATAGTTGTGGCTTAGATAATAATAGATCGATCGTAAACAAATTGGACCCTGAGAGTTAGAGAAATATCGTCGACACCCTAAATCACGGTCTGTTCTTGGTTTCCTCGGCCGTGGTTCTCAAGATCTACCCGTGATTTCCCCTGGTTTACAAACTTTGTTTTTGCTTTGATCCAAAGTTAAAGATTAGCTTTAACCTAGCCTTGGCTTGCCTTTTCTAGGAAGTAGTGAGACTCAACATCCTCTATTTCGGTTTCGAGTGTCACAACCTTAACCGTTTGAGTTTATCTTGATTCTTGGGTTACAAGTTTGGGTATTTGAGATTAATTCTTGCCCTTAGATCCTTTCTATACTGCAGCCTCAACAACCTTTATAGAGAGTGTTTTTGGGTATGTCATATAAGGTTTTGGAACTTCACCGTACATTACTTTACCTTAGTATACCTTCACAATTCTTGACTCTGTCCTTAATTCTTTAGTATATCTTGAATCGATTGCCACAATTAGACACCTGGATCTTTAGGGTTGCTGTTTTCCCCAATATTTACAAAGCTTCTACATTCTTACTTGCTCGATTACTTGAAACTAGTTTCATTTCACCAATTCCCTGAGTTCGATAATCTGGAATATTTGCTAATCTACGTCGATCCGTACACTACGGGTTCGCTTGCTTTTATTCCAGTTTTATAAATTTAAAACTTATTTGCACGCACGCTTTTGGGCGAACAGTTCTATGACTAACTGAGGTGTTCGTCGGTTAAGGTAAAGGCTCGAGCTTTCAGGGCACTGGGGTTAAGATCATTCTATCATCGTCTTTCCCACAACTTTCAACCAATCACCCTAGAATCGCATAAAGAACTTAGCCAACAATCATCATGATAACAATAATCAAATATATAAGAAAGGAATCAATATTTAAACAAGAAAACCTTAACACAAAGGTCTCAATAACTTAATCAAGCAAACAAACAATCAGCATTCCTCAGTCACAAATCAAAAAAGACAACAAAACCAAACCAACTAAGAAAATCTTACAAACTTCCTTCAAAGCCAACTTCAACTAGATTTCTTCCTTCCTTGATCTTCAACCTTCAAAACTTCCTTCAACTCTAGATAAAATCCCTGATCCGAAGATGGCTGATTCTAGAAAATCAGCCCATATATATAGGAGAATTATCTTTCAAAAATAAAATATCTTAAAAAGATAATTTCCTTCCTTACAATATATTGCAATCTTCTTTGCTTCCAAAATATATCAGCCAAAAGATATTCTTCCTTCCAAAAATCCATACAAAAATATGTGATATTCACTTTCCAAAAATAGAAGATCTCAGCCAAAAATAAAGATATTGCGTCTGGTCATCACTTCGCCTCGGTCCAGATGCTCCTGAAGTTCACCTCGGTCGAGGTGGTACTGTAGCTGACCGAGGTGAGTCTCAACTGAGAACGAAACTCTCTAATCTGGTCCAAAATCAATCTTCTAAATCATTTCCATGCTTTCTAAGATCTTCTTATAACTCCTCAATGCTCCAGAATGTAGCTTCAATGACTCCTTAGCTTCCTTAGCTCCATTTCGGTCCGTAACGTGCCATTTCACCTACAATTACAACGAAACTAGGTGTAGACCTCGATTCCCGCAAAGGTAAATAAAACAATAGTATAATCAAATAATATACATTCATACATGCAGATTTATAAATATAAAACGTCAAAAGCATTCCCAAAATATAGACTATAATACATGCTATCAGAAGGATAGGTTTATTCTAAACACTTCATTGACAATTTAGGAGGACATTGGCAGCTTTCTCCTGTGTAAGCTGAGATGCATCCTTAATTAAGGGCATGATTTTTCTTGTGGCAGTGAGGGTGAGGGCGTTCAAGAAAAACATTTGGTTTATCTTGGCATTCATCACCGATAAAACCTCATGACTTGCATCCATCTTACTAATCATGTCTAGCTGGAAGTCAGTCATCTCCATGTTCAAAGTATCCAGTTCCAACTTGTCGGTATCCCAGTGTTAGTGGAGATCTCAATATCCTCCTGAGTGGATGGTTCTGCCGATGCTGAGGAGATGTGAGCCACGGTGTCTTTGTGAGTTGAGGCAACACGGGTTGATGATTTCTTGGGAGCCATGGATGAGCGTTTGTGAGAGAGAGAGTTCGAAATTTTGAAAGAGTAAAGTGCACAAGGGTTTTGTAAAATTTTGAACGAAGGAAAGAAGAAATAAGTTGGAAAGGTATGTTGTTTTTCAAAAGGGAATGTCAAATCAATTTAAGGCATCTCATGATCTTGATAAAATCAAGACCTTGATAACCAAATTTTAATTTGCATGCTTCCTTAATAAATCATAACCAATTTTCAAAACAAAGATTTGAATTTTGAAAGCAAATCTTGGTGAGAATTTTTGAAATCATTTTAAAAGTTCTTTAAAATGATTTAATGATCAAACATCTAAAAAGATGAAAATCGTAAATCCGATCCGGGTTTATCACTTTTGTCTTTAGAATCCGTTTCAATACCTTCTATTGCATTTCAAGGCCTTGAAATGGAAAATTGGACTATATTATAAGGAGAAAATAAAACGATTTACTCTCCCTAAGATAATGATTCCTTATTCAACATATCAAGCTCCAATCTAATTAAATTGAATCGATCTTCAAGCAGAGGCTTAGTAAATATATCTGCAAGCTACAAGTTAGTCGAAATAAAATATATCAATACGTCACCTTTTTCAACATAATCACGTATGAAGTGATTTCTTACGTCGATATGCTTTGTTCTTGAATGCTGCACAAGATTTTTGGTTATCGAAATAACACTAGTATTATCAAATTTAATAGGTACATCTTTGAGATCAAAACCAAGATCATGAAGTTGTTGAGCTATCCATAGAATTTGTGAACAACAAGCTCCAACAGCTATGTATTCGGCTTCAGTTGTGGATAGGGCGACAAAAATTTGCTTCTTGGAATGCCAAGTAATTAGTGATGACCCTAAGAATTGGAAACATTCAAAAGTGCTCTTTCTATCACCATGTAGCATGCAAAGTCAGCATCTGAATAACCAACGAGGTGAAACGAGTTTTGACGTGGATACCATAACCTTAGATCCTTAGTGCCATTAAAATATCGAAATATCCTTTTCACAACTATCAAGTGTGACTCTTTGGGATCAGCTTGAAATCTAGCACACATGCACACACTCAACATAACGTTAGGTCGACTAGCGGTTAGATATAACAAAGAACCGATCATACCTCGATACTCCTTTTGTACGACACTCTTACCATTCTTGTTTTGATCTAATGAAAGAGTATAACTCATCGGAATTTTTGCTACCTTGGATTGATCCATTTTATATATCTTGAGCAAATCCTTGGTATACTTGCTTCGGTTAAGAAAGACTTCTTTCTTAGCTTGAGTAACTTGAAGACCAAGAAAGAAATTTAACTCTCCCATCAAGCTCATTTTGAATTCTATACACATAATATTTGAAAATTCCATACATAGAGAATCGTCAGTAGCACCAAATAATATATGATCAACATAGATTTGTATTACTAATAAATCGTTGCCTTTGGTTTTGACAAACAAATTTTGTCAATCAAACCTCTTTTGAAGTCATTTTCAAAGAGATACTTGGACAATATTTCATATCAAGCCCGAGGAGCTTGCTTAAGACCACAAAGAGCTTTGTCCAATATAAAAACATGATCCGGAAAATCATCGTTTTCAAAACCGGGAGGTTGAGCAATGTAGGGTTCTTCTTCTAAGAAGCCGTTAAGAAAAGCACACTTAACAACCATTTGAAAAAGCTTTATGTTCATGATGGATGCAAATGCAAGTAGCATACGTATGGCTTCTAACCTGGAAACCGGAGCAAAAGTCTCCTCATAACCAATACCTTCTTCTTGGTTATATCCTTGAGCTACAACTCGAGCTTTATTTCGAATGACTTTACCATGTTCATCCAACTTGTTTCGAAACACCCATTATGTTCCTATGACGGATTGTTGCTTAGGTCTAGACGTGAGGGTCCAGATGATAGCATGAATTATAGTCTATATTTTGGGGTTTATTTGGACGTTTTATCTTCAATAATCTGCATGTTTGTATGTATAATATGTGATTATATTACCATTTCATCTACCTTTGTGGGAATCGAGGTCTACACCTAGTTTTGTTGTAATCGTAGGTAAAATGGCACGTTTTGTATCAAAAAGGAGCAAAAGGAGCTATGGAGTCATTGGAGCTACATTCAGGAACATAAGGAAACATCCAGGAAGCATAGCCATGGACTAGAAGATTCACTTTGGACCAGATTTGAGAGATTTCACATTCAGTTGTGACTCACCTCGGTTGACTACAAAGTCACCTCGACCGAGGTGATCTAGAGAACTCGACTCGACCGAGGCGAACACTTGGGACGCGGCGAGAATATTTTATTCTTGGCTGAGATCTTTTATTTTTGGAAAGAGGATCTTATATTTTTGGGCTTGGCTCCTGGAAGGAAGAAGATATGCTAGATCATATATTTTACCTATTTTTATGGGAAGAGATCTTTTTAAGATATCTTATCTTTGGAGAGTAATTTTCCTATAAAAAGGGTCGGATTTCCCACAAATCCATATCATGCTATACCACCGATTGTGTTTTATACACCGCAGCAGCCACACTCCAGTTGGGAGATTTGAAGAACCTTTTTGAAGGTTGAAGGAAGAAAGTCTATAGCTTTTATAGCTTTTTGAAGGGTTTTTGTAAGATCATCTTAGATTCCCTTCTTTGTCATTGTCTTGTTGGATTTCTATCCAAGGAACGCTTGTTGGTTATATAATTGATTCAGTTATTGAAGCCTTTCTCTTAAGGTTTTCTTGTTCAATTATTCTCTTTCTTCCCATATACTTGATTAATACTTTCATGATGATGAGTGGCTAATCTCTTTGTGTGATTCTAGGGTGATTGGCTGAAGGTTGTGGGAAAAACAATGATAGAATGATCTTAATCACAGTAGGACCCTGAAAGTTCGAGTCTTTACTTTAACCCTAAGCATCTCGCTCAGTCGATGAACATCTCATCCGGGGTGGAATTCTTCTGACCGAGGTGACTTATCTAATCCAAAACTGAGAGTTAAGTGTTAGAGTTTGCCAAATCCTATTCTTATTACACTTTTCCTGGTTCAATGCAAGCCTAGGATGAGACTTACCCGGTAATTCCTTAGTTTGTTTACCTAAGATCATAAGTGTAGGTAATAAAGGTTTATCCTGTATTGGGGTTTGAGTGTGCTTTCATCCCATCTTTGTGAGTTAGCCTGAGACTTACCCGGTAAAGGTTGATTCTATTCCCTTAGATGGTGTGTTAGTTTGAGGTTATAGTTCTTTATCTTAATTCCTTGAGACTTACCCGGTGATAGGAGTTACGGTTTTGGATTAGTGAATAGTGAGACTTACCCGGTGATCTATTCCACTTTAGAAATACCTTCCCTATGCAAAAACCTCAGCTTTGTCCGCTTATCTTTAGATCTTGAGTTGGAACCACAACTAGATGCTTTAATCCCTGGAATTGCATATTTCCTTTATTGACTTTTATCATCTTTGATTGTTTTAATTGCTTGTGGTTAGTGATTGCTAAAGCTTACCTATATCGACTTTGTTTCACTAAGTTCATGTGATCGACCCCTGGAATTTCTTGCTTTTTACTACGATTGACCCGTACACTACGGGTTCGCATCCTTGTTTTAAGCTTACATCTAGGGTTATAAATTTAAAGCTTGCATACACCGTTCGGAGCGAACAAGTTTTTGGTGCCGTTGCCGGAGACTTGGTCTAGACCGAGCCGGTTACGGTTTGCTTTTGGGGCACTTGCCCCCGTGTCTACTAACCACTCTACTTGAGTGACTTTTGCAGGTTCTTTCTTAGGTTTATACGAAGAACCCGCACTGGGAAGGAAATCGTTCCTTACGATCCCGAACCAGAAAAGACCTACAAACGACGCTTAAGAGAAGAAAAGATGGTCAACCAAGACAATCGCGATCATGAGGCCGAATTGAAAGAGGTGCTAGAACAGCTACGCCTCAGCAGGGAAGAACTAAGGCAAGAGAAAGAGGAAACTCGCACCAGGATTGAAGCAATCAAAGCAGATATGGCAGCCCTACGAGACCAGTATCTACTTCGACCGAAGGAAGACCTAGTTCCCGATGCTGGACTGATGTAGGTCCCAGTCGCAGACCCTCGACCGAGGCAGGTCTCAGTACCTAACGCCCCGGCCGAGGTACTTCCACCTCGGATGCCAGTCCGAGGCGCTCTTTTTGCAGGAATTCTGCAAACCCTAGGTCAAAGGATGGACCCCAATCAACAACTGAGGCGTCCAGGAGTCAACCTAGGAGATCCAGCAGACCATGACTACGAACTTCGACCGCAAGTTCTGTCCATGATTCGCCTATGCCAGTTCGGAGGGCTAGAGAAGGAATCTCCGCATCAACATCTTCAAAACTATGAGATCTTGATGGAGACCTTGAGACCCTCAAGGATTGAAAACAACAACTACAAGCTAAGACCTTTTTACTTTTCTTTAAAAGATAGAGCTCTTACTTGGTATCAATCTCTTCCTCTAGGAAAAATCAGCACTTGGGAGGAGATGACTACGGAATTCTTGACTAAATTCTTTCCCCCCTCTAAGACCGCTAAAATGAGAGGGAAGATTAATGCATTCATTATGAAGGACAAGGAGAGCTTGTCCAAGTCATGGGAGAGGTTTAAGGACATTCTTTTGGATTGCCCACATCATGGGATTCCAAAGATAGAGTTGTTAGAGATATACTTCAAGGGACTGGACGGAAGCACCCAGCTCAACCTCCAACTACTCTCCGCCGGTACTTTTATGGACATGGCGATTGACGAAGCTTGGGACTTTATCGAGAAGCAAGCTTTGCATATGGAGAAATATACCCATCAAGGAGCTGAAGGTGGAGTTAAAAGAGTTAACTTCCAAGATACTCAGCCAAACAAAAATCAACTCACGTCTTTGAAGAATGACGTGAAGCAATTGAAGGAACTCTTGGTTGCTCAAACCAAGAAGGAAGATCAAGGACAAAGGAACAACAACAATGGATACCGTAACAACAACAACCGTTCCCGGAACAACAACTACAACAACAATAGAGGGTCCAACAGCAATAATTGGAGGGCGAACAACCAAAATTCTGGTAACAATCATTCTAACTCCAATTCTAATGATTCCTCTAATCCTTTCCTCTCTTCCCCTTCTTCTTCTTCTACTCCATTAAAGAGCCAGGGGCAAGGACCAAGTTCGTCTCAGCCGGAAAAGAAAGACGCAGTGGTGGAGGCCATCTTGATCAAGCTTAGTGCTATGGAGACTTCTATGACTTCGATTTCGAAGGCCCAAAAGGCCTTTGAACAACAACTTGCTAGTAGGGCGAATGAAGCGCCAAGAGATTCAGGGAAGCTTCCAGCAAGGCCGGAAAGCAACCCTAAGGGCCAGATTATGGCCATAACTACGAGGAGTGGACTGAAAACTGCAGATCCAGTGCCTCGGTCGGTGCCAGTACCGACGAAGACCACCTCGGTCCAGGTGCAGTCGAAGAACACTTCGGCCGAGATGCCAACCTAGGTGGAGCCACAGAAAGCGGAGGGGAAAACTGAAGTTTATGTTCCACCTCCTACATACAAACCACCACTTCCATTCCCCCAGTCAAGGGCCAGAGCACATCTAGACAAGCACTTTGGTAAGTTCCTTGACTTGATGAATAAACTGCACATTAACATTCCTTTCCTTGATGCTATTCTAGGGATGCCCGCCTATGGAAAGTTCTTGAAAGAACTCTTATCAACGAAGAGGAAGCTGGAAGATTTTGGTGAAGTAAGGATGACATCTAAATCTTCGGAGCTCATACAAATCATGAAGGAGAAGATGCCACCTAAGTTGAGAGATCCCGGCTCATTTTGCATTCCCATTCAAGTTGGGGATGTCACTTGTGAAGCCTTATGTGATCTAGGAGCCAGCGTGAGCATCATTCCGCTAGAACTATGTGTGAAGATCGGACTTGGAGAGCCCAAGCCGGTCAAGATTCGATTGTACATGGCAGACCGCTCCCTTACCCATCCCGTGGGCATTTTGGAAGACATTCCGGTCAAGTTAGGTAACTTCTATTTACCAATAGACTTTGTTGTACTTGACATTCCCGCAGATTATCCTGTTCTTATTATTCTCGGGAGGCCATTTCTAGCAACTTCGGATTGCAACGTGGATTGTAAGAACGCCAAGTTGAAATTCAACATTGGTTGAGATGAAGTGGAGTTCGCACTACTTGCGGCCATGAAACGAGAGCAACTAAGCGATGATATCTTCAACATCTACGATGAAGAAGAATCACGGGAATTGGTGAGCTCTATCATTGTTAACGATCCGCTTGAACGAGTTATTAGTTTCAGTTTAAATGAGGAAGGTATAGATGTTTCTTGTGATGCAGATATACGGAGCTTGAAGGCATTGGAATAAGATCCAGGAGCTAAAACTGAGAAGCTAATCCAGGAGACGAAGATCTCTAGTTTCGGTTCCAGTTACAGTACCTCGACCGAGGCACTTTCTGGACTGAGCGAGGCGAATGAAGAACATCTCGGTCAACGCCTCTGCGCCTCGACCGAGGTCGAAGGCGAGACGATCTCAACTGAGACTTCCAAAAGTACAGTTTCTAAATCTACTCCACTAGAAGGAGGAAGCCAGGATTCCCCTCAGAAAGCACCCCCAGTTGTGGAGCTTAAACAACTCCCAAATCACTTGAGGTATGTCTTTCTTGGACCGGATTCCACTTATCCCGTTATTGTTAGCGCTTCCCTCTCCGAATCTAAATTTTCTAAACTAATGCATGTCCTGAGAAAGCATCAAAAGGCTTTGGGTTATACTATAGATGATCTTATTGGCATTAAGCCTTCTTTCTGCATGCATAGAATTCTAATAGAGGATGATCATAAGACTTCACGGGAACCTCAAAGACGGTTAAATCCGATCATGAAAGAGGTTGTGAAGAAGGAAATTCTTAAGTTGTTGGATGCAGGTATTATATATCCTATCTCGGACAGCAAATGGGTTAGCCCGGTGCATGTAGTTCCGAAGAAAGGAGGGATGACCGTTGTGACGAATAAGAACAACGAGTTAATCCCAACCAGGACCGTCACGGGCTGGAGGGTTTGCATTGATTACAGGAAGCTGAACACGGCCACTCGGAAGGACCATTTTCCACTTCCCTTCATTGATCAAATGCTCGAACGGTTGGCCCAGCATTCACACTTTTGCTACTTAGACGGCTATAGTGGATTCTTCCATATTCCTATCCATCCGGATGATCAGGAGAAGACCACTTTCACTTGTCCATGGGGGACATTTGCTTATAGGAGGATGCCATTTGGATTGTGCAATGCACCCGCGACCTTCCAGCGATGCATGATGGCTATCTTTTCAGAGTATATAGAGGAGATCATGGAGGTATTTATGGATGATTTTTCAGTATATGGTTCCTCTTTTGATGATTGCCTATCTAACCTTTCTCTACTGCTACAACGATGTCAAGATACTAATCTTGTTTTGAATTGGGAGAAGTGTCATTTTATGGCTAATGAAGGCATTGTGCTAGGACACCTCGTTTCTAATCGAGGCATTGAGGTCGATCACGCTAAGATCGAGACTATTGAGAAACTCCCTCCTCCTTGTTCTGTTAAAGGTGTGAGGAGTTCTCTCGGGCATGCAGGTTTCTACAGGAGATTCATCAAGGACTTCTCCAAGATTTCTAAACCTCTAACTAACCTCTTGAATAAAGATATTGTTTTTGAGTTTTCGTAGGAGTGTCTTGATGCATTTTACAGGATTAAGGAAGCGTTGATCTCCGCTCCCATTATCCAACCTCCGGATTGGACCTTGCCCTTTGAGATCATGTGCGATGCTAGTGATGTAGCCGTAGGAGCGGTGCTTGGGCAGAAGAAGGATGGCCGGACCACCGCCATTTATTATGCTAGCAAGACGCTAGATGTAGCCCAGCGCAACTACGCTACCACCGAGAAGGAGTTATTGGCGGTTGTATATGCTTTCGAGAAGTTTCGTTCTTACTTAGTAGGGGCGAAAGTCATTGTCTACACCGACCACGCAGCCATCCGTTACTTGCTGGCTAAGAAAGATGCCAAGTCACGCCTTATTCGATGGATTCTCTTGCTTTAAGAGTTTGACTTAGAGATCCGCGATAAGAAGGGATCCGAAAATTCCGTTGCGGATCACCTCAGCCGGCGACCTGCATCTTCACGCGAGAAGGACGACCCACCCATAGACGATTCATTCCCCGATGAGCACTTACACTTGTTGGAACGTTTGATAGACTTACTTACTTCACCCCACGATGGAGGAGAAGTATGGGGTGAGGGCACCTCCCGTCACGTTTGAGAGACGCACTATGGTCCAGCTAGCGACCTTAAACCAAGCGCTTCTTGGGAGGCAACCCAAGGTATTGCTTTCTTTTCCCTTTTTCTAGTCTAGCTTAGATAGTTTTGCTTTGCTTTGCTTTGTTTTGTTTTTGGCGTCCTAGACAGACAACAGGTGACATCTAAGGAAGGAGTACAAACCAGAAGCATAACTGGAAGGACAGAAGTTCGAGAATTTGAGAAGACGGAGTTTGACTGAGGCACATCTCGGTTGCTGTCAAAGCACCTCGACCGAGGTGATTCTTGAGCAACCGAGGCGACTAGGGTTTCTGAAGATCCACCTCGGTCCGTACCACCTCGGTCCAGTCGAGACCACCTCGACCGAGGTGACAGCAGTTCCAAAAAAGGGTATAAAAGGGGGGCTGAATTTCTCTCTCTTCTTTTTACCTCTCCTCGACCGCGGCAGCTCCCTCGCCTCGCTTCGCCCTTCTTCGATCGTTTTCGACGATTCTTGCTTCCAAATTGCAAAGAAAGGATAGAGGATCCCAGTGCAAGTGTCAATCTGCGAGAAAAACGAACCGAATCGACCGAATCAGGGTAAATAGCGAAAAAACCCTAATCTCGTTCTCTTCACTATTTTGCTTTGAATTGGGCTTTGGTTGCCCTTGCATTTGCTGAGAAACAGATTAAGTACCTCATAGGAACCAATTGTAGTGATTTTGGGGGAAAAGAACTGGATTTTTGAAGAAATTCGTCGCGCAGTTCTTCGCCTCGGTCCAGTCGTGCTGTGCCTCGGCCGAGGTGTTCTTGAGTTGTGTCAGGCCGACCGAGGTGATCTGACAGAGTGTTTTAGAGAATGAGTTTAGATAGGCAGCTTGTCCTGAGGGATAGATCCTCCCCTTCCTCTTCTTCTTCTTCCTCTAGACCTTATAGACCGGTGCTCCACGAGAGACACCAGGTCGATTATGACCGTATTGCAGCCCGTCCAGTGATTGCACCACGCTTCCTGGACGTTTCGGCTTTTGATTGTCTCCATGTGGATGGAGACCTTAGACGAATGATTTCGATGGTAGGGCTAGATCAGTTTACTGAGATCCGCGCACTTGCCTATTTAGAGCCTACCTTGGAGTTTGTCAGCTCCTTCACCTACCTTCCCATAGAGCGAGCTGTGAAGTACCGGTTGATGAACCGGAACTTCTTAGTTCCTTTAGAGCACTGGAGAGATATTTTTGGTTTCCCGGCCCCGACCGCTGTTGATTTTCCTTCCCGGACTGTAGCTAGGGAGTTTTGGGGTCAGATTGCTCATGTAGTTGAGCACGCAGACAGATGGCGCCCTGGAGACTCCAGAGAGCGCATCATATTTCACCTAGCCTTTAGGTTGGCCCACCGTATTTTCAGTGAGACTCTTATGGCGCGTACTGAGACGTCCCAGAAGGTCCGACAGGGGGGGCTTTTCAGCCTTTACTGCATGGTGACTAGAGGGATCCCCGGCTTTGGCTTGATGTTGGCAGAGAATCTGCACAAGATCAAGGCCAAGGCGAAGGGGGGTATTTGCTGCGGAGGGATTATGACCCACATTGCTAGCTATCAGGACATGGACCTCAGAGCTTGCACTATGGTGGCGGCTGCCAAGCCGCTAGGGCTACAGGAGATGATCACTCGGAGGATACTGGTTCCCCGAGGACTTACTACGCCATATGTGGCGATGCCATGGGAGCCGACTACACCACAAGGGATCAGATGGTCGCCCCAGTTCTCAGTTTATGACCCTCACTACTGGTAGACTGCTTGGATCCCATTGATGGAGGATGCTAGAGAGGCAGCTGCTGCACCAGCTGAGGAGGATGAGGTAGAGAAGGAGACCGCTGATGATGATGACAGGGATGACGGAGTTCCTATGGATACAGGGACGGATACTGCTGGGACGAGTGCGCCGGTTATTGACATAGATGATGATGATACTGAGCCTGCACCAGCCACATCACTAGTGAGACCTGCTAGGCGTAGGGTACGCCGACACAGAGATCTAGAGGCTCACCGTCGGATCGATGATCTGACGGATCAGATGATCGATTCTTATGCTGCCCTATCACTGGATATCCGTGAGATGCAAGAGAGACAGCATTACCAGCACATGATGGCTCAGATTCAGTTTCAGCACATCATGGGCTACCCGTTCGACCCATCTCAGTATCCATATGTGCCACCACCACCACCACCGGATCGTGAAAGTGAAGTATATCCTTTTCCCGGATTCTAGCACCACATTACCTACATACATCCTTACCCTACACGTTTCTTGACCTTTCTTTTAGGAAGCCCTTGAGACCTCGAGCTTGTTGATTGACTTAGTGGTTTAAACTGGATTATGCAAGATTAATTTCGATAAATTATGACTTAATATGCATTCTACGATTTTATGCAAAGATGAACAACTTTCTTATATTTATAAAATGTTTTGATCATATTTTGATTTTAAATTCCATGAAGTATTCTCTTAGAGTGATCTATGATTGTAGCACACCATAAAAATGTTTTTGAAAGACTTTTTCATTGATTTTCTTGACTTATAATCCATTCTATCTTGCCTTTTATATGCGGAACTTGCTTAGGGACAAGCAAGGGCTAAGTATGGGGTATTTTGATAGCATGAATTATAGTCTATATTTTGGGGTTTGTTTGGACGTTTTATCTTCAATAATCTGCATGTTTGTATGTATAATATGTGATTATATTACCATTTCATCTACCTTTGTGGGAATCGAGGTCTACACCTAGTTTTGTTGTAATCGTAGGTAATGGCACGTTTTGTATCAAAAAGGAGCAAAAGGAGCTATGGAGTCATTGGAGCTACATTCAGGAACATAAGGAAACATCCAGGAAGCATAGCCATGGACTAGAAGATTCACTTTGGACCAGATTTGAGAGATTTCACATTCAGTTGTGACTCACCTCGGTTGACTACAGAGTCACCTCGACCGAGGTGATCTAGAGAACTCGACTCGACCGAGGCGAACACCTGGGACGCGGCGAGAATATTTTATTCTTGGCTGAGATCTTTTATCTTTGGAAAGAGGATCTTATATTTTTGGGCTTGGCTCCTGGAAGGAAGAAGATATGCTAGATCATATATTTTACCTATTTTTATGGGAAGAGATCTTTTTAAGATATCTTATCTTTGGAGAGTAATTTTCCTATAAAAAGGGTCGGATTTCCCACAAATCCATATCATGCTATACCACCGATTGTGTTTTATACACTGCAGCAGCCATACTCCAGTTGGAAGATTTGAAGAACCTTTTTGAAGGTTGAAGGAAGAAAGTCTATAGCTTTTATAGCTTTTTGAAGGGTTTTTGTAAGATCATCTTAGATTCCCTTCTTTGTCATTGTCTTGTTGGATTTCTATCCAAGGAACGCTTGTTGGTTATATAATTGATTCAGTTATTGAAGCCTTTCTCTTAAGGTTTTCTTGTTCAATTATTCTCTTTCTTCTCATATACTTGATTAATACTTTCATGATGATGAGTGGCTAATCTCTTTGTGTGATTCTAGGGTGATTGGCTGAAGGTTGTGGAAAAAACAATGATAGAATGATCTTAATCACAGTAGGACCCTGAAAGTTCGAGTCTTTACTTTAACCCTAAGCATCTCGCTCAGTCGATGAACATCTCATCCGGGGTGGAATTCTTCTGACCGAGGTGACTTATCTAATCCAAAACTGAGAGTTAAGTGTTAGAGTTTGCCAAATCCTATTCTTATTACACCTTTCCTGGTTCAATGCAAGCCTAGGATGAGACTTACCCGGTAATTCCTTAGTTTGTTTACCTAAGATCATAAGTGTAGGTAATAAAGGTTTATCCTGTATTGGGGTTTGAGTGTGCTTTCATCCCATCTTTGTGAGTTAGCCTGAGACTTACCCGGTAAAGGTTGATTCTATTCCCTTAGATGGTGTGTTAGTTTGAGGTTATAGTTCTTTATCTTAATTCCTTGAGACTTACCCGGTGATAGGAGTTACGGTTTTGGATTAGTGAATAGCGAGACTTACCCGGTGATCTATTCCACTTTAGAAATACCTTCCCTATGCAAAAACCTCAGCTTTGTCCGCTTATCTTTAGATCTTGAGTTGGAACCACAACTAGATGCTTTAATCCCTGGAATTGCATATTTCCTTTATTGACTTTTATCATCTTTGATTGTTTTAATTGCTTGTGGTTAGTGATTGCTAAAGATACCTATATCGACTTTGTTTCACTAAGTCCCTGTGATCGACCCCTGGAATTTCTTGCTTTTTACTATGATTGACCCGTACACTGCGGGTTCGCATCCTTGTTTTAAGCTTACATCTAGGGTTATAAATTTAAAGCTTGCACACACCGTTTGGAGCGAACACCAGACTTTGTTTCTCTCGAACTCATTTAGCTCATTTTGCATAGAAATGATCCAATCTGGTTCTTGAAGTGCTTGAACGTAGTTTTTGGGCTCTACAAGAGACACAACACACAGAAAAGCACACAAATCGTTTACTCTAGATCGGGTTTCTACGCTTGCTTTTGGATCGGAGATCACGTTCTCTTATGGATGATATGAAGAATGTTGGAACTTTCTTCTTTTGAAGAGTGGAACGGATTATGATGATTGAGGCTCGGTTGCACGACTTGATTCAGGTACCGCTGGAGTTGGGCCCTTGTTTCCGATGTCAAGGCCTTGAAGTTGGGTTTCGAGGTCTTGAATTTGACTTTCAACAATATTGTTGTTTGTCGTTTCAAGGTCTTCAAGATGCGTTTCAAGGTCTTGAGGTTGTTCTCCGGTATCTTGAATTTGTTCTTGCATGTTCTTATCTTGAGCCTTAGGGTCTTCTTCTCCATCATAATTTTAATCTCCATGTCGATTCCGATTCAGATCTGTAATGCTATCACTCAAAGTACCATCATTGCTTTCGTTAAAAATAACATGAATGCTTTCCTCAACAATTTTGGTATGTTTATTGTAAACCCGATAAGCTTTACTATTTGCAGCGTAACCTATAAAGATAGCTCCATCACTACGTGCATCAAACTTTCCAAGGTTGTCTTAGCCATTATTATGGACAAAACACGTACATCCAAATGGTTTAAAATAGGAAATATTAGGTTTTCGCCTTTTAAAGAGTTTGTAAGGAGTATTTTTCAAAATAGGGCGTATTGAGCATCTATTTAAGGTGTAATTAGCTGTGTTAATAACTTCAGCCCAAAAGCCTTTTGGCAAAATACTTTCTAAAAGCATAGTCCTAGACATGTCCTCCAAGGTGCGGTTCTTACGTTCCACAACCCCATTTTGTTCAGGTGTTCTAGGAGCTGAAGAGTTGTGTGAAATACCATATTTTGCACAAAACAAATCAAATTTAAGTTGGTCAAATTCTCTACCATGATCACTTCAAATAGAAATGATAGGTAGTTTTTTCAAAGTTTGCAACTCCTTACAAAGTTTTGAAAACTCGTACAAAACTTCCAATTTTTCCCGTAAGAATGAGATTCATGGAAAACGAGAAAAATCATCCACAATGACAAGGATGTACTATTTTCCCTTAGAATATTTGACAAGCATAGGAACACATAACTCCATATGTAAAAATTTAATAGATCGAGAAGAACTTACAACCTTCTTTGGTTTGAATGAACCTCTTGTTTGTTTGCCTTGTGTACAAGTCTTACATGGTTCATCAACCTTGAAGTTTAGGTTTGGTAAACCACGTACCAAATCCTTTGAAATAAGTTTCTTCATTGTATGCATGCTTATGTGACCAAGTTGTCTATGACAAAGCCTTGGATCGTCAATTAAGACCTTGAGACACATTAATCTTGTTCTTGAAACTTGGTTAGTGCTCATCGAATATACATTTTCGCATCTAGGAGCAGTAAGCACGACATCACTAGATGATTTATCTTGGACTTCACATTTTTCTAAATCAAAAATCACTTTGTTACCTTTGTCACATATTTGAGAGATACTAAGAAGATTATATCTTAAGTCTTCAACAAGATAAACATCATCAATAAAGTTAGGTGAAGTATAATCGATTTTACCAATGCCAATGATGTTAAACTTCCCTTTATCACCAAGAGTAATAGTTGTAGATGATTGCTTCTTTAAATCCAAAAACAGTGATCTTTTTCCGCTCATATGTCTTGAGCAACCACTATCTAATATCCATTTATGCTCCTTAACCTTGGTGGTATCCTGCAATACAACAAACTTCAACCTTTTCTGGTAGACTAAATGGCATATTTTGGTCCATACTGAGGTTCAATCATGTTTGGTGGTCTAGTACCTTTACGAACCCAAATTTGCTTAACTTGTTTCCTTAGACATAGAGGATAAGTGTTTCTAATGTAGGGATCATTTCTTCTATATGGGCAAGTGGATTTTACATGTCCCTTTTTACAACAATAGAAATATGTGGGCATATGTGAACTTCCTTTAAATATAACAAAAGTGGTAGTCGTTTTTTTTTGGAAAATTCATGTTATAACCAATACCACTCTTGTTAAGCGAGGATTGTTGTTCACCCATCATCCTTTCAAGATTAGCTTTCGAACAAGTGAATTGAATAAGTGCAACCTTCTCGTCTCTTCAAGTCACAATTAGATCAATCTTCTCTTTCTTTAGATTAATATAATCTTGATGTAGAGAAGAGAGATTGTCCTTAAGAATAAAATTTTTTGATTCCAAGGCCTTGATATTGTCATCAAGGTCTAATTTTTTAGTGTTGAGATTTTTAACTTCTAGAGACAATTCACTTTACCCGTTTCTCTTGTTTGATAAGTCTTTCTCTTAAGGCACTTATCCTAACTTTATGTTCTTTATCACATACGATAATATTTTTAAGGAATTTAGTAAGTTCGAGATTAGATTGAGACATAAGGGTACTTACCACTCCATCAATGTAGAGGTTTGGATCCTCTTCTTGATCAGCCATTAAGCATAAGTTTGCTTGATCATTTTTTTTATCTAACTCATTTGTTGAATCTAAGTCACTCCATGATGTTACCATAGCCTTTTTCTTTCGATCATTCTTCCTAAAGTTGTTTCTCTTCTTTTGTGGACAATCCTTAATTTACAAGATGATCTGCTTCACCACATTCAAAACAAGTCAATACTTTAGTTTTCTTATTAGGGTTAAAAAACTTACCTTTGGGTCTTGATGATCATGTATATTCTTTGTTTGCAAATGGCTTCTTCATTTGAAGAATTCTTGCAAGCCCTCTTGAAATCAAGGCAAATGGATCTTCCTCCTCCTCATCACTCTCTTCATTATTCGATGAAATGTTATCCTCCTGGATCTTAAAGCAAGGTTCTTTGCGTTCAACGATGGCTCTCCGTCTTTTTAACCAAGAACTATTTTATGGGTGATTAGTTTTCCAAGTCGGTCGTCGAGAGGTAATGTTGTGAGATTCCGAGCTTCTTCAACAACGGTCACTTTTGGTCCCCACTTAGCTTTAGACAAGCTTCTTAGGACTTTCCTTACCTTTTCTTCATTCGTAAAGACCTTTCCAAGTGAATCGAGATTGTTCACAATCTCAATGAATCGTGTGAACATCTCTTTGACCATCTCGTTTGAAGTCATCTTGAATGATTCATATTGCCTGATGAAGATGCTTATCTTTGTCTCCTTGACTTGACTTGTTCCTTCATACGTAACTATTAGTTTGTCCCATATTTCCTTTGCACTCTTGCATGATGAGATACGATTGAGTTCATTAGCATCCAATCCACAATGGAACAAGTTCATGGCCTTGTAGTTATTTGACACACTATCCAAGTCCGTTTGAGTGAAGTCAGCTTCCTTCTTTTCGACTTGAACTCCTTCAACCGTAGTTGTTGGGATTTTTGGACCAGTTTGAATAATGCTCCATAGTATTATGTCCTGATCAATAATAAACATTTGCATTAGTGCTCTCCAATAGGAAAAGTTGTAACCGTAGAAGAGGGGTGGTCGAGATGTGGATCTTTCTTGAGCGAATCCTCCATCACCTACAGAGTTCATGATTAGTCTCACTGATGGTTAAATCAATATACGTGATTCTAGCTCTGATAACAATTGAAGAACCGAATAGATGAATAATAAGGATATAAATACTCTAGAATGGGGTTGAAAAGAGTGTGAGAACTTTTCACAATATCGTATATCAAGGCTTTGAAATGAATTTCAAGGCCTTGAAGTCGATTTCTACGCTTAGTGACAAAATTGTTTCTCAAGACTTTGAAGTGGATCTCAAGGCCTTGACTTCGAAACCTGCAAAAAGTTGTTGAGCACAACAAAATGCGATAATAGGTGCGGAATTTATAAGGTCGACGCAACGATATGTTTACGAAGTTTGATCCTAACAACCAACTCTCCACCTAGGGTTTCTAACCCTAGGATTCTAACTATTTATTATTTGTTTGTTGTGAGTCCTAGATACAACCTAGAAGAACTTCCCTTCTTCTCTTAGTGTCGCCTCAATGCTACGATCTAGTCAACTCTATTCTAGCAATAATAGTCTAGTTACTTCGTAGAGTAACACACTCGAGTATAACATTGTAATGCTATGCCAATGGAGCTCTTTTGTCTCACTCTAAGGAATAAACTAATGTAAGTTTAAGAGGAAGATAAACTTTTGGATCGATGAAGATGTTCTTGTATGATCTCTTGGAAGGCTTGGTTACTTTCACTTGTAAGCTCTCTCTTCATCTTCAATCGATGTTCTCCATTTATAGTCTTCTTTGAAGATATTCTTTTAGCCGTTGTCTCATAGTCGTGTAACGTCTTCTTTCTTCCATAGAATTCGTTGTTGGGTTGAGTGAGATCTTCTCACGTTGTTTGAGAAGTAGCCGTTGCAAGATCTTCTTCAATGTACACTTGAAAGTTGTTGGAGATCTTTAAACCCAAAATCTTCTCTTCACTTGAAAGTCGTTGGATATCTTTGATAATCTTCACCATGATCTTCTCCTCAACAAACTTCTTATGATCTTCAGCCAAGATCTTCTCTCCTAGATCTTTGTGTTGGTTTAGATCTTATCTTCAAATGTCTTCATCCGAGATCTTTCGAGATCTTCTTGTTTGGTTTGTTGGCTTTTGAAGATCTTCTCCTAGATCTTCTCCTTTGGTTGTTGTAGGCGTCCGTTGTTGCAATAAACCTCTTAATCGAGATCTTCCTTTGTAATGCTATCCAAGACCTACACACACTTTAACAAACAAACTAAGACAAGCGATCTAGAAATATCTTCAATATTTATTAGTTTATAAAACCGCATTTATATGTTAAGTCTTACATCATTAAATAAAATAATTCATATCAAAGGTGGAGTAATCATTCCTGTTTGTACATATTCAGTTTAGATTATTTCTCTCTTTTGGTTTCGTAATCAATTCGTCAAAACAAGACATCGCCCTCCCTGTATTTGATCCCGACTCACTCTACTACAACTAGGGAGGGGTGTTCAAAAAAATCTGATCCGTCAATAATCCGACTGGAATTTATCCGAATTTTTTTATCCGTATCCGCTTAATATTTTCGGATATGTGGATCGAATACGGAACATATTTTTCTAACCCGGATATCCGTTATCCGATAATATGCATAATTGTTTTCAAATATAACATTTATGGTGCAATATTTGAGTTGGTGGATGTGGGATCTGTAATATCCAAAATTTTTATTCCGTTTAATTTCGAATCAAATCGGACTTCGAGCCGTTGACGGTTTCCCATTCTATCTAGTATTTCTTTCTTCACAAATTTTATTATTTTATGTAGAATTTAATTCACATAAAATGATAAAATTATATCAAGCTCTAATTCCTATAATTATTTATTATTTTATGTGGAATTTAATTCACATAATTGATAGATTTATATCAAACCCTAATTATTATAATTCATTCCTATCGATGACTTTAGACGAGATAATGACAAGCTATGACGAGATCCTGACTAAGCTGAGACGAGGTCATGACGAAGCCCGACAACTCTGTGACGAGGTCATGCATGGGCCTGACAAAGCCATGACGAGTTTTGACGAGTTTTGACAAACTTTTAGCCCACTATTTCTACTTAGTTTCAGCCCAGTTTCTAGCCACTGTTTCCAGCCCAGCTCTTGCTTCAGCCCAGCCAGGAGCAGCCCAAGGGATCCACGTCCAAAAACCTTCAGCTGCCTATCTCTCCATCTGCTTGTAACAGCCGATTAAATGAAGCATTAAAAGAGCTGTAACAGCCCAAGGATTTCACGCCAGAAGAGAAGGCTGCAACGTTCTCCTTGCTTCCAGATTTACGTAAAACACTCCTCCCCTCCTTCTGTCTTGATTCTCGGTTTTCAACAGCCCTCTTCAGCGCAGCAGCCCTCTCCAGCAGCCATCTTTAACGCAACAGCCTCATACTCCCTCCTTAACCCTAGTTGATCTCTCCAGGAACGCAGCCTAGTGCATTTGAGTCGTGGAATCGAGTAAGGCTTGTACCTCTCTTTCCCTTTCAGTTCTGTCCACGTATTCCATGCCTGACGAGTGCCTGTAATGCCTTCTTAACCTATACAGATCATTCGTAGCTGAACAGTAAGGAGGCACACGTTTTCTGAGTTTTCGGAAGTGAAAAAGCAGTCAACTTCGAGTCACGATTTGAGTAAGTTATACTCCTCTGTTTCTGCTGAATTTTGGATATGTTGTAGTCAGTAGTATATAGTAGATCATACTAAAATTTGGGAAGAATCGAAGTTACGGTTTGAGAGTTATTGTGTTTCAAAGTTGACGTTTTTATATAGGTGCTGAGTGTTGGGGAAAACAGCAAGTGATGCTGTTTTGTGAGATGGTTTTGAATAAGCTCTTGATCTCCGTTGGGCTTGAATTTTGGATATGATATAGTTTACATATTATTGTAGAACATATTAAAATTTGAGAGGAATCCAGCGAGTGGTTTGGGATTTATGATTTTTCAAAGATTGAGTCGTAAGCAGTTTTTCGGTTGTGCTGAAATACGGTTTTGTGAGATAGTTTTAAATAGGATTTTGATCTCCTTTTCAGCTGAATTTTGGATATATTATAGATAATATTTTATATTAGAACATATCAAAATTTGGATAAATCCAGCGAGTAGTTTAGGAGTTATGATTTTTCAAAGTTAAGACAGTGTGTTGTTCGTTAGGTGTTGTAACCAACTTTAGATATTTTTGTAGAAGTGATGCTTTAACAGTTTTAAGAAATTCTTTCTCCTATGAGTAGATGGGATATCATAGAGGACCTAAGGAATTATTTCGGAATTTTTATAAGATTATTCGAATTTTATATTTGAAGCTGTAGTTGGACTTTAGTGACTTTTCGGGAAATAGAAAATGGGTAGTTTTTCTAGTTGTTACCTAAAATCATCCTAGGGAGTAGAATATGATTAGTTAGCCTCAAGTAAGAATTTAAGTACATATTATGGGTTTTTGGAAGTCTCGGGACCAAGGGTAAAATAGTCAATTTACCTTAAATAAGCACTGTAATAACTTCTGCATATAGAATCGTACATCTTAGGAGTTTTAGACTTCTAAGTATCCAAGGAAAAGTGTTGACCCACGTGCCTCCTTTGACAGGCAACTGAGTTCCTGCAGCTACTGATTGAGTGTTGCTAAGAGAGACGAAATTTAATTCGGTAAGTCCACGGACTTACTTAGCTGGCTTCTTGTATGAGTGTAATGTGTATGAGTGGTGTTTGTTAGTTATGTATGATAAACAACAAAACCAGATTAGGCCGACTTTATTATTTACGTAATTGACCCAAGTGTATGATAACGGGTCGTGACATCATCTGCCTAGCTCTTGCGAGAGTCTAGGAGGTTCCCTGCGACCAGCCCAGTCCGGTAGACGGTCAAATGCATTAGTACCATTCCTCGTTGGTAAACGGGGACAGGAGCGAGGTTTGGGAATCCCTCGTGTCACAAAATAAGTATCATTAGTAATAACCTATCACCTAATTAAAGATAATAAAAGGATTGAGTGTTGCATGTTGATTGTGTATGTTGTGTGTTTGTGCTTTTACCTTTATACTTATGCATAGAATGTTAGCTAACGGTTTTATACCGCTTGTAGATGTCTTGCAGGTTAAGACAGTTGTAGAGAGATCCGGAGGGAATGGTCAGCCGGGTCCACGTACATATTTAGTTGGGGACGGGATGTCTTCTGTTCTTCTTATGTGTCATTTTAGTACATTTGCTTTGTAAGGCTGATACATATTCTTCATGTATATATTGTTTAAAGTTTTCAAATGTTTTAAATACTTTTGTGCCTTGTTGTAAGATCCAAGTTAAATTGTTGTCAAACTAAGGTCGGGACCCATTGTGAGGTCCTAACCAGTAGCTCCCCGAGTTCTCAGAATTTGGGGTGTTACAGGATCTTAATTTTAGTAGGTGTGACACGTCTCGAGTTCGAACCTCCTAACACAATTTTTTTTACCTCTTTTATTTTTTAAGAAAATAAAACCCTACCTAACTCCAACATTTTCATTTTGGGCATTGATTGGCACTTCTTTCTTCTCTCATTTCTTTACCATCCACTCTCATTTCTTCTCTAGTTCCTTTACAAGCGTCTTCTTCAATTCCTCGACAGGCGACTAGCGTAACAATTCTGGTGGTTGGCGAACTCCGCTACTGGTTTTTGGTAGTGGCATCAAGGAAAACCTCTTTCACGTCGCCTCTCCACTCAACAAGTTCCTTTCATCACAATCTAGTGTGGCGAACAACCCTTCCTCACTCTCTCTCCCTCATCTCGGCAAACATATCTCTCCATACTCACCTGTCTTCTCCACTCTCACTCTCATCTCGTCATCACACTACTAGTGAAGGTGAACACCGAAATCGGATCCGATTTCTCGTCATTCTTGTAGATCTACAATATTGCACTTACAAGTCTACAACCACCGCAATTTTAATAACATGAAAAATAGTAATCGAGTGTAATAGGATACTTCGGATAACCAAAAACGGATATCCGGCTTAGTTTACCTTTTTAGGTCGGATATCCTACATTTATCGGATTGGATCCGGATACTCATTTTTTAAAAAAGTTTTCGGATATCTAAACGGATCAGATATCCGAGAATGAAACACCATAACTGAATTTTATTTATTTGCGAAACTTGAGGCTCAAACTTCCTCCCTCGTAAAATTGACGTCCTTATGGAAAACTTTAAATTGTTTAACTTATTAATTTTGACATTTTTCATTTTAAATCTCTTTTCTCTTTTGTTTTTTTTTTCCTTTCTTTCGGAGGTTTATGAGATTTTGGTTGAGCCGAAGTAGGTGGTTCATGTGAACCGAACCGCAAACCGCGTTATAATGGTTCGGTGTGCGGACCGGAAATTATACAACTTTGGTTTACGGTTCGAACTCACTGTATTTAAAAAGCCAAACCCCAACGCACCGTCGTAGAAAAGACAAGAAAAGAGAGGAGGGTTTTGAGTTATTGTCTTCGTTCTTCCCTCCACGGCTCCACGCAGCAGCGCAGCAGCGACGAGCCGACGACGCCCTTCTTCTCCACGCAGAAGCTGACCTAAGACGAAGGATTTCCGGCGGCCTCTCTATTCTGGCGACACAGGTTCGTTCGTTTTTTTCGTTCTTCCTCGCTCTTCAATGAGTACCCTCTTCGTTCAATCGTTTCCCACTCAGAAGCTGATATGTGTAACTCTGTTAAAATATTTCGGCCTCTCTGTTTGTGACTTTGTTCTAATATTGGCTTCGTTCGTACCTCTGCTAGGGAACCGTTTCTTACCTCTGCTCTTCTGTTTTCTGTAACCGGTGGCCAAAGCTTCTCTGCTCTTTTATTTTCTGTAACTGGTGGCCAAAGCTTTTTGATCTCTATAGTTTATTGTTTTTCTTTCATTCTCTGTCATTATTACTTATGCCTTTTGCCTTCGTTTTTCCCACTCCACTCACCTTCTCAAATGTTTATGGGCATCCGGATGTTGGTTTTTAAAATATGGATATGGAGATCAATTTTCAAATTTAGGCGTTTTGCAAAAAAACATTAATGTAAAAGTCACATAAATAAGTGTTTGTATAAGAATGTAATAGTCATAGTAAAACAGTAAAAAAAAAAAAACAGTACAAGAACTATGAACATAACTCAAAGAAGAACAGAATTACAAGACCTCAAAACCATACAGTAACTAGGTCGATCAAAGGCACCAACTAGAAGACTAGCTACAAACCTGTGCAAGAAACACAATAACAAAACCCTACAAGAATATTAGTACAACATCCGTGAAAACCTTAAAGCATTTCATAATGAGAAATCTTTACCCGGTACAGGCAAATAACCACATAGGAGCTAAAAGACTTGATTTATTATTAGGATTAAATTAGTCCCATAAATATATATATAGTATATCCTCCTATGGACAAATACTAATCAGTTATTGGTATCTAAAGCTCTTTCTCTAGCCTAATCACCCAAAGCTAATCAGGGTTTGATTGAACATTATAATGTTTATCAGTGTAGTGTTACTTACTGATTAACTATTCTAAGGGAGAACAAGAATGGAAGAGGTGGAGAAATATAAGATATGTGATACCGCTGTTTTTTGGAGTATATAAAAAAAGTATAATAAGTGCATTACGAAATGGAGAATGAACAACAGACACCACACTTGATACCCTATCAAGATATGGATACGTATTTGTGTCATATATATTAGCTTTGAACTACTCTAATGCATTTTGCAAATGTAGATTGGTAGGAGAACGTGAGAAGAAGAGGAGGGAGACAATCTGTTAAAAAGCACCCTTCTCCCACTTTAGCAATCCAAATACACAGAAATTGAGAATGAACTACTGACACCAAAAGAGAAAATGAAATCTCCCTCCATTGACAACTTCCAATCAGAGCAGCCACGAAGCACAGATTCTTCGCCCGCTGAGTATGTCTTATTCTTCTTTTCCATTTTCGCTTTATTGTCATTCAATTTCAACTCTGATTCCCTTTAGTGATTTTTCGTTGATTAATTAGCATGATGGTTGATGAGAAGTTTCGATTAATAAGGAGTATTGGTGAAGAGTGCATCCAAGACGATGAATTATTGAATTTGCTTGCTGAGAAGCCTGAACCTGTTTGCTATGATGGATTTGAACCCTCGGGCCGGATGCATATTGCTCAGGTATTTTCCACTTAATCTTTTTTGCTTAAATATAGGTTAGTGCTACTTTGTTTGGTTCAAGAATTTGGGAACTACATTTAAATAGCCTGTTATTGAAACGTATAGAAAACCCACACTTGTTGCCATACTCAGGTAAGTCATTACTACAATAATTGAAAACAATGAAGGGTAAGGATAATATTACCATTGTGATAATTCAACTATATGGGAAAAAACCCATCAAAACACCTTGGTTAAACCATCAGTGCTGACTAGTTTCCGTTTTGATGACTTTAATCAAGAATTTGTACATCAACGTGATGTATATATCTGTGCTGTTGTTGTGCCAGGGAAGTGTCTTTTTGATTTGAGGTTATGCTGGCTGTTTTATTGTACAGGGGGTTTTAAAGGCTATCAATGTAAACAAGCTAACTTCTGCGGGCTGCAGAGTTAAGATATGGATTGCAGACTGGTTTGCACAGTTAAACGGGAAAATGGGGGGTGATCTGAAGAAAATTGAGGTTGTTGGTCAGTACTTCATTGAAATATGGAAATCTGTAGGAATGAATCTAGATGAAGGCAAGGTAGAGTTCTTATGGTCCTCCAAAGAGATAAATTCTCGAGCACATGAGTACTGGCCTCTTGTTATGGACATTGCAAGGAGGAATAAAGTAGATGGAATAAAGGGGTCAGTACGTCATATCTTATATTATTTTTTATGGATTTTTTTCCTTATCTTAGCTCGAGAATCTTACACAGTTTTTGTTTGTAGATGTTGCCAAATTATGGGTCGGAAGGATGATGATTTGACTGCAGCTCAAATCATGTATCCATGCATGCAGTGTGCGGATATCTTTTTCCTTAAGGTACCTTTTGTCTTTCAACTAATAAATCTTATTTGGTTTGATCCTTGGTTTTTTGCAATGATTACACGATTAAGAGTTTAACCTCCCATGCACCTCCGGTCCTCCACAATGCCCACATTTCCACACCCTCGTGAAACTAAACAGAGGAAATTTTTGGGAGGGATGATGGTGAAAGATGGTAAAGGGGTTGGTGTAGCAGTGAAATATTGACAAATTTTGCACATGTTATGACCTATAAAATATACTTGGGTAGTGTATTGTTTTGGAATTTAGAATGTATTCATGCTATTGCACAAGTGAATTTAAGTATTGTTGAATTTACATGTCCTAACAACCATTTATATTCCTGTGTGGTGGGCCACTAGGCCCTTACAGTTGGTAAGGTACCTGTGTTAATGCTCAGATCTTTTTCTACAAGTTTCATTGTGCTTGTGGCTTGCCTTTGCTCTGAAGCAGGGTGTTTTATGTATTGTGGATGTCATTTATTTACACTCTGTTATGTGCATTTGCTAGCTGCTGAGTACTTCTGTCTATTTTTCAGTTTGGCTCCAATTTCCTCTCTTAGGTACTAAGCTGTTTTCCATTATCAAACTGTTGGTTCCTCATAATCTCTGCTCGACATGAAGTTAACTTGTCAGGTTACAGAAAATGGCGGATAATGCTTTCAGTTTTAAGCATTACCTACAATCAGTATATAAGTTATCATTTCTTATTTGGTCTATCTAATTACTCAGTGCTATCTCAAATCAATCTTTCTGTCTGCGGTATCCTTCTGATAAAAAAATCATGTTCACAGGCGGACATCTGTCAAATGGGGAAGGATCAATGTAAAGTGAATGTTCTGGCAAGAGAATACTGTGATGACATTAAGAGGAAGAAAAAACCCATCATTTTGTCTCATCGTATGTGCCATTTATGTCAAAGTTTCTGGTTCTTTTCCATCTTCCAGTACACAAAGAAATACTTCTTGAAATTTTGTGGTATTATTGTGAACTGCAGACATGCTTCCGGGTTTGCAACAGGGCCAAGAGAAGATGTCTACAAGTGACCCATCATCTTCTATATACATGGAAGATGAGGAGGTATTGTTAGTAAAGATTAATGGCATTAGATTTAAGAGCATACTCAGCTTTCAGGCTTAAATGGTTCGGTTGGCTGTTTACAGGCCGATGTAAATGTGAAAATAAAGAAAGCTTACTGTCCTCCAAAGTTAGTAGAAGGAAACCCATGCCTGGAGTACATTGAATACCTCATATTCCCTTGGTTCCATGAATTCAAAGTTGCACGCAGTCCAGATCATGGCGGAGAGAAGTAAGGATATATGGATCACAAACATCCATAAGTATTCAAAGCCTACTGTTATGTGTTTATTTTGCTGAATATGTTTCGCGTCACAGGAATTACAAGAACTTTGATGAATTAGCGGCCGATTACGAAGCTGGGGATCTACATCCAGGGGATGTCAAACCAGCCTTGTCCAAAGCGTTAAACACTATTTTACAGGTATGATGATTATTCATCTGAATACTTATGGTGTATACTTATTCCTGATTCTGTTTCTTTCTACTAATTTCATGTTTTTTTCCATAGCCTGTGAGGAATCACTTTGCCAGTGATAGCAAAGCCAAAGATCTCTTAAAGCGGGTGAAGGTATATTCATTATTTATAACGGCAAATTGACTGCATAAAATGTCATAACCTAAACCATTATAATATATTTATGGTGTTTCAGGCATACAGAGTAACCAAGTAAGGATAGCTTTTGGAGCTTTTCAAGGTCTTAGTAGGCATCAACTTTTGCAGGAAATGTTCGAGCCAATGGAATAAACATTGCTTTTATATATTTGTAGGGTTTGCTCAAAAGCTTATTATTTTGCTATGTCCATCATGCTTTTCACATTTGAAAGTGGCAAACCGATAAACCTGGTCTCAGCTAAATTTTGCCTCTTCTAATAAAGTTCACCTTAGGAGTACTTTGATATCTAAGGTACTTTGATAGGGCACAGTTGTATCCAAAGGTGGCGGGTGGAGGACCCGTCAAATTCTCCAGCAAAAAATAAACTTGATATAATCCCCAACATTTCTCGTGTTTTTTTTTTGTAAAATCGTCAATAGTCAACTTATGACACGTGGTAATATTTTTCAAAAGGTAATCCAAAACAATTTTGGAAATCAAGTAATGCAACAAAACTATGTGGATATATACATAATCATCCCGGGTTTTCTTACTCTAACCCGGATGGAGCCTTGAACCCTCCCGCTTCTACAAGCACAAATCCACCACCAAGAGCTTCACAAGAACCTCCACCCGGATTCACTCAACCTCCAAAGGATAGAACCGAAATGATGTTTGAGCAATTGCTTGGAAGGTTGAGTGGTCTTGAGAGCACGGTGACTTCTATCTCAAAGGCTCAAAAGGTTTTGGAAGCACAAGTGTTCCAAAAGGCGGGGGAAGCACATAGAGATCCGGGAAAGCTTCCCGGAAGAACCGAAGAAAACCCAAGAGGCCAAGTGTTGGCTATTACAACAAGAAGTGGGTTAAACATGAAGGATCCTTTGCCCAAGGAGAATGCTAAAGGGAAGCAAGTGGTGAATGAAGATGAGACTTTGCAAGGAGATGGGGGCAAGAGCAAGGATGTAGAGCCAACCTATGTGGCACCGCCTCCATACAAGCCACCACTACCGTTCCCTCAATCACGAGCAAGAGCTCGCTTGGATAATCATTTTGGTAAGTTCCTTGAACTAATGTCTAAATTGCATATTAACATTCCGTTCATGGATGCTATTTTAGGGATGTCGGCATATGGCAAGTTCTTGAAGGAAATACTCTCCAACAAAAGGAAGTTGGAGGAGTATGGAGAGATAAGAATGACTAAGAGATCCTCGGAGTTGATTCAAACGATGAAGGAGGAGATGCCTCCCAAGCTAATTAAGGGATCCGGGATCCTTTTGTGTGCCAATCGGAGTAGGAGAAGTGAAGTATGATGCCCTATGTGATCTTGGGGCAAGTATAAGCATCATCCCGCTTGCACTTTGCAACAAGGTTGGGCTAGGAGAGCCGAAGCCGGTCAAGATGACCCTTTACATGGCGGACCGCTCAATCACTCATCCGGTTGGGATCTTGGAAGACATCCCGGTGCAACTAGGGAAGTTCTATGTGCCCATAGACTTCGTTGTCTTGGATATCCCGGCAGACTATCCGGTTCCTATCATCTTGGGGAGACCTTTCCTAGCTACTTCCGGATGTCTAGTGGATTGCAAGAATGGGACTCTCTCTTTCAACATTGGAGAAGAGAACATCAAGTTCAAGCTGTCCACAATGATGAAAGGGCCAACCCTTGATGAGGATATATTCAACATAGTTGAAGAAGAGGAGTCTAGAGAGGTTGTGAGCTCAATCTTGCTCAAGGATCCGCTTGAGAGAGTTCTTAGCTCAAGCTTGATGGAAGAAGGAATTGAGGAGAGTAGCAATGAAGTAATCAAGACCTTAAATGCATTGGACGAGCTACCAAGTGTTGGGTTTGAAGTGCTAGAAGAAGAGGAAAACTGCCAGAAAAATCGGACTGAAGGGCAAAAATCGGCCGATTTTTGTACTTATGCTGAAATTTCAGCCAGTTTTGCCAAAACATAAACTCAGATCGACCCCCTTTCAGATAAATCGACCGATTTTTCTCCCTGGACCGATTTTCCTGAGTCTTTTCAGCATCAACCACTTGAGTGTGAGCAATCATCAAGGGACTTCAAGGAGGCTTCCATGGCTTTGCAATCATCTCAACCTACATTGTATGGATCGTCTCCAACCGAAAAAGGTCCTCCTCAACTTGATCTTAAACCTCTTCCTTCTCATTTAAAGTATGCTTTCCTTGGTTCAAATTCTACTTATCCGGTGATTGTGAATGCATCTTTGAATGATGATGAGCTTAATAGATTATTGAATGAATTGAAACTGCATAGAAAGGCAATAGGATACACCATTGATGATCTTGTTGGCATCAAGCCCTCTTTGTGCATGCATAGGATAATGATGGAAGATAATCATAAACTCTCTATTGAACATCAAAGAAGGTTAAATCCTATAATGAAAGAGGTAGTCAAAAAGGAAATCATTAATTTGCTAGATGCGGGAATTATCTACCCTATCTCGGATAGTAAGTGGGTTAGTCCCGTTCATGTAGTACCTAAGAAGGGTGGGATGACCGTAGTAACCAATGAGAATAATGAACTAATCCCGACTAGGACGGTTACGGGATGGAGGATGTGTATTGATTATAGAAAGCTTAACATGGCCTCTAGGAAAGATCACTTCCCTCTCCCCTTCATTGACCAAATGCTAGAGAGATTAGCTCAACACTCTCATTTTTGTTACCTAGATGGCTATAGTGGATTCTTCCAAATCCCTATCCACCCCGATGACCAAGAGAAAACCACATTTACATGTCCATGGGGAACTTTTGCATATAGGAGAATGCCATTTGGGTTGTGTAATGCACCCGCCACCTTCCAAAGGTGTATGATGGCTATCTTTTCGGAATACATAGAAAATATCATGGAAGTTTTCATGGATGATTTCTCTGTTTATGGTTCTTCCTTTGATGATTGCTTGGCTAACTTGTCATTAGTATTGCAAAGATGTGAGGAGACAAATCTTGTCTTGAATTGGGAAAAATGCCACTTCATGGTAAGTGAAGGTATCGTGTTAGGACACTTGGTGTCTAACCGTGACATTGAGGTTGATAGGGTCAAGATTGAGACGATAGAGAAGTTGCCACCACCTACCTCGGTGAAAGGGGTAAGGAGTTTCTTGGGGCATGCCGGTTTTTACCGGAGGTTCATTCAAGACTTCTCTAAAATTTCTAAGCCCCTTACTAACCTACTAATGAAGGATGTTGAATTTGTTTTCTCCAAAGATTGCCTTGAGGCTTTTTGTAGGTTGAAGAACGCTTTGATCTCCGCACCCATCATGCAACCTCCGGATTGGATCCTACCGTTTGAGATCATGTGTGACGCAAGCGATGTAGCCGTTGGGGCTGTCTTGGGGCAAAGGAAAGATGGGCGAACTCATGCCATTTATTATGCTAGCAAGACGCTAGATGATGCCCAACTCAACTATGCCACAACCGAGAAAGAGTTGCTAGCGGTAGTGTATGCCTTTGAAAAGTTTCGTTCATACCTTGTTGGAGCGAAGGTCATTGTTTATACGGATCATGCTGCGATCCGTTATCTACTTACCAAGAAGGATGCCAAGCCTAGGTTGATTCGGTGGATCCTTCTTCTTCAAGAATTTGACTTGGAAATCCGGGACAAGAAGGGATCCGAGAACTCCGTGGCGGATCACCTTAGTAGACTACCTCCTTTAGAGATTGAGAGAGATAACATCCCGATTGATGACTCATTCCGGGATGAGCAATTGCAAATGGTGGAGGAATGCTTGTTCCAAGTGTCTAGGGGAAGTGAGCCATGGTATGCCGACATTGTGAACTACTTAGTGTGTGAGGAAGTGTCTCCCGGTTTGACATATGCCCAAAGGAAGAAGTTCTTCAAAGATGTGAGGCATTACTATTGGAGCGAGCCACTTTTGTTCAAAAGAGGGCCGGATGGAATATTTAGAAGATGCATACCGGAGGATGAAGTGGATAGTGTGATCCGCCATTGTCATTCCTTGCCATGTGGAGGGCATGCTAGCTCACACAAGACATGTGCTAAAGTGCTACAATCGGGTTTCTTTTGGCCAAGTTTGTTCAAGGATGTGCAAAGCTTTGTAGTAGCTTGTGATGCTTGCCAAAGGAAGGGCAACATCTCAAGGAGGAATGAGATGCCTTTGAACAACATCCAAGAGGTAGAAATATTTGATGTATGGGGTGTGGACTTCATGGGACCTTTCCCCTCTTCATGTGGCAACCTCTACATCCTATTGGCGGTTGACTATGTTTCAAGATGGGTGGAGGCAATCTCCTCTCCTACAAATGACGCCAAGGTTGTGGTGCGGTTCTTCAACCGAGTGATCTTTCCTAGGTTTGGAACACCTAGGGTGATCATAAGCGATGGAGGGAAGCACTTCACCAATAGGAATTTTGGAGCACTTTTGGCTAAGTATGGGGTGACTCATAAGGTGACAACACCTTACCATCCCCAAACTAGTGGCCAAGTGGAGATCACCAACCGGGAGATCAAGGCCATTCTTGAGAAGACGGTATCAAGGACGAGAAAAGATTGGGCTATGAAGCTCGATGATGCCTTGTGGGCATATAGGACCGCCTTCAAAACACCAATTGGCACCACTCCTTACAAGTTGGTCTATGGAAAGTCTTGCCACCTTCCGGTAGAGATGGAGCATCGAGCATATTGGGCTATAAGGTGGCTAAAATTTGATCTCAAGGAGGCCGGAGAAAAGCGGTTACTAGACATGAACGCCCTTGAGGAGATCCGGTTGGATGCATATGAGAATGCTCGGATCTACAAGGAGAGAACCAAGCGATGGCATGATAAGAGGATCATCCCAAAGGAGTTGAATGAAGACGACTTGGTGCTTCTCTTCAACTCGAGGCTGCGGCTCTTCCCCGGAAAGCTCAAATCAAGATGGACCGGGCCATATGTGGTGAAGAAAGTTTTTCCTCATGGAGCGGTAGAGATAGGAGGAGATCATTGTGGTGATTTCAAAGTGAATGGGCACCGTTTGAAGAAGTACATCCCGGAAGCCCCGGTGGAAGTGATTGCCCCGCTTCACCTTGATTGAAACGCTCCTGAATTTGGTCAAGCTAATGACCTTAAAGAAGCGCTTAATGGGAGGCAACCCATTGGTACATATTTTTCCCTTTCTTTTTCTTGCTTTTGTTTAATCTCACTCTTGGTGTGCTTTGTTTTTCTTTTGTGTTTTTGGTTGCTAGATTTTATTGATTGTCGTGATTTTCGAGATGTTGGAGGTCATGTGAAAGCCTCATGGACCAGTTGAAAGTACAAGATCCAAGCACATGGACGAGGAGGAAAGCACCCAGAAAAATCGGCCCGTTCTTCAGACAAATCGGCCGATTTTCCTGAGCTAAGGGGCGTTTTTTCCTCTGTCTGAAGGAAAGTGATGATCTCCAATCAAGCATGGGTGGAGCGGACGAGGAACTTGGACGGCTTGCGGTGCCAAGCGCGGGTTCCGACATCATAACGAACATCAAGAGCTCTCTACCATCCTTGATAGATCATCCACCATCATCATCCAATGAGAACCGAAATACCGAAGCATCACCAATTTTACATTGTGAGGACTCTCTTTCACTTCTTTATTTAGTTTACACATTAGGGACAATGTGTTTCTAAGTATGGGGTGGGGTTTTCATGATCACTTGCATGATTAGCATCTAGGATAGTTTAATATTGTCACATGTTTCATTATGTCTTGCATTGTACATACATATTTCGAAAAATCCAAAAAAATTCAGAAAATTTTAAAAAATTTTGTGCTTTCTAGGCTTGGATATGACCCTAATGATGAACCTTGTCTTGTAGATTGGCTATGGATGACCTTATGTGTTGAATAGATGAATGCATATGTGGACTTGAAGCACTTATCTTGAATCCCATGAATGATTTGTGATCATGATGTTTGCCTAGAATGGATTGAGTATTGAAAGTCGAAATTACATGCTAGTTCTTGCACATCAATTAGGAGTGATTAAGGCAATTCATCTTCCTCTACTTCTCATCTTGATCATGTTGCTTGAACACCTCAATTGAGATAAATTTGACCTCTTTTGACCCATCCGGGAATAGGAGCATGCTAGTGTGTTGAAGTGTGTAAAAAGCAAGTGTGGGGTGAAGTTGTTGATGAAAAGAATGTCATGCATAAAATGCTGAATTTGTTGTGAAAGTGTAGCCAAAAATATAGGCTCGGGGACATTGGCTTAAATGACAAGTAACTCGGTACACTTCACATAATCGGGTGTTGGTGCCTTGCCAAAGTCAAATAAACCGATAGTCCTAACGAGCTTTGGTATGTGTGCCCGGTGTGGATGCATCTCGAAAAATAGAAAAAGCCCGAGAATGGCTAATCACCAAGGTTTCGGCTTTTGTACACCAATGCCATTGTCTCAAAAATAAAAGAAAGAAAAGAAAGAAAAGAAAATGAAGAAAAATATACACTTGAGGGAAGTTGATAAGAAAATTTGAAGTTGTGGTTGTTTAGTTCCTTTCCCGGATTAGCATCACATAGTCTAGAAAATTCCCACCTAATCACAACGTTTCTTGGCCTTCTATTTTACAAGTCCTTTTGACCTACTTGCATGTGTGTAAGACTAAGTGGTTTAGATTGGATATGCTCATGATCATCTTGACTTCTTCATCTTTACATTTCATTGCATGCTATCAAGTTAAGTGTAATTGTCTTTCCATGCTTTCATTTATTTGATACATAATTGCTTGTCCATTGCCATGAAACATGACTATGAAGGTGATCCAATATTAGAAGCACAAACCCAAAAAGATTTTGCCATTTTTCTGCATACATAAATCATGTCATCTCTTAGTCTATAGTTGGGAATTTGCTCGGGGACGAGCAAACCTTAAGTATGGGGTATTTTTGATAACACGATTTATGATTTAGGTTTAGGTAATCATTTAGATAGATTCATCACTCATTCATGCATGTTTTAGCACAAATTCGCGACGTTTGCACTCAATTCACGTATTTTGTCGAGATAGACGTCTACACGGACTTGTGCGTTGCTTTGTAGGTATTTCGGGAGTCTTTTGGACATTAACCGATAAATTAGAGGGCCAAGCCTCATGATGGTACACATCCAAGGCTAAGGAGGAGCATAAATGGAGCAACAAGGGACACAAAGACCACTATTGGTGCAAGCAATGGATCAACTCATGGCTAGACGATCATAGCATGTTTCTGCTGAAGAAAATCGGACTAACTAGCAGCTAAATCGGCCGATTTTTGTCCACTGGGTCGATTTTTGGGCCTTTGACAGCTTAAGCCACGTGTCCCACGATCTCTTGTCCGTCCTTGCTCTTGGTGGAGAATATAAGTGGTCCTGCAGGTGGTTGCTGAGCATCTCTCCTCTCCCACACTCTCATTGACATCTCATTTGATTTTGGAGAAAGATTGGAGGAGAAGAAAAGCTCTCAAAGATTGAAGGAAGAAGAAGAACACCATTCTAAGAGTTTAGAGGGATTTTGAGTGATTTTGCAATCTTGGATTGAAGAACTAATTGCAAGGATTGTTAAGAACATTTTAAATCTTCATTTTAGAGTTTGTAAGTCTTGCTACAACTTGGATTTGGCTGAGATTTATTGATTTTGCTTACTCATCTTTCATTACTCATCTATGAACACCATGTATGCTTGTTTGATGATTTTGGATCTTGATATGCATATTATTGGCTAGTTTCTTGTGATTTTAGAGTGATGGATTGATGGCTATGGCTAGGGTGATGATAGGATGGGCTTATATGTCAGTTTAGGATGATTTATATGCACGAAACTCACAACAGAAGGAAAAATCGACCTGTTCATCAGATAAATCGGCCGATTTATCTGTAGAACAGCCCGATTTATTCTTCTGTTGCTCTTTAAATGATAAATCTGCATGCTAGGGTATTTGGTTGTTTAAATCCTAGTGTTTATTAAGCCTAATTTAGCTTAGGATCACCTAATGCTATCAACCTAAGTGAAGGAAGAGATCTACCCGATGATTCCCTATCTTAGATACCTTAGAAGATGAATTCTAGGTAGTAGTGAGCCTAATAAGCCGCTATTGGATTGAGTGTGCTAGGATTATTGCTTGAGATTTCCCTATTCCGAGACTTACCCGGTAAGGAGAGGGTTACCCCCTAAGTAGTATCTAGTTTGTGTGGAATTCCTTATTCTAACCCCTTGAGACCTACCCGGTAATAGGAGTTTGATGCGGGATTAGTGAAGTGAGAGACTTACCCGGTAATCGCTTCCATTAGTGAAACATTCCTTCCCCAGCACCGCAGCTAGTCCTTAGAATCCTTAGAACCTTGAATCCTATGCCATAACCGGAAATCTTGACCTCTACAATCTACTTTTTTCTCTTGATCATATACTTGTGCTTTGTGTTACTTACTCGTTTGCTAGCTTAATTTGTTAGTTGTTTTATTACCTTGCTTGACTTGTGATCTTTGTTTGATCACCACAAAAACCAACAAAAACATTGCATTTTCCATTTTCTTTGTTCCTCATCTTATCTTTGTCTAGATTCACACTATCTTTGATCATTGCTTGACTCTATTTCACCTTAGTCTTTGTGTTCGACCTCGGAATACTTACCTTTCTACAAACGTCCCGTACACTGCGGGTTCGCTAGAAGTTAGGATAAATATAACGAGTATAAATTTAAGACTTATTGCGTGCACATCACACGATTCTAGCGTAACAAAATGCAATTTGATATCTTTATCCCAGTTAATGAATGAACAGCGCTGCTCCGTGGTCTTTACTAACAAGTTATGTCTATTGCAGGACCATACTACGATGATGTTGATGGGGGTCGGTGAAGAGAGAAATGGTGTTTTTTGGCTTCGACCGTCTTTGTAAAGGTCTTGTGCTTACTCAGCCGTGTGTGCTTCCCAATCCATCCTTTGCCATCGCCGTTTGGGCCATCCATCTCCCCTAATATTGTCTCATCTTCCCAGCAACTTATTCCAAGAAGGTGTATCTAGTAAACCTTTTATTCGCGATTCATGTCATATTGCTAAACAATCACGTTCTAGTTTTCCTATTAGCATTTCTCATGTTGTTGAACCTTTTGCATTAATACACTGTGATGTTTGGAGACCTTATAGGACGCCATCTTCGTCCGGTGCCTCCTATTTTTTGACAATAATAGATGATTACTCTAGTGGATTTTGGGTTTACCTTATGAAACACAAATCCGATGTTGCTGCTTTGATTTCACAATTTTGTTCCATGGTTATCACCCAATTTAATAAACATATAAAATGTGTTCGAAGTGATAATGGAACAAAATTCACATGTCTCAAATCCTTCTTCTTTTCCCATGGTATTTCTTTTGGAACATCATGCATAGCTACTCCACAACAAAACGGTAGGGTTGAGAGAAAACATAGGCATTTATTAAATATTGCTCGCTCAATACGTTTTCAAGCACATTTACCAATTCAGTTTTGGGGTGAATGTGTTCTCACTACTGCATATTTAATAAACCATACTCCATCACCCATCCTAAAACAAAAAACACCATATGAAAAATTGTATAACACACCACCTTTTTATTCTCATATTAAGGTTTTTGGTTGTTTATGCTATGCTTCTACCATTCCTCGTTCTAGTGACAAATTTGCTCCTAGAGGCCGTAAGTGTATTTTTTTGGGTTATCTGGTCGGAACTATCGAATCGCAAACATTTTATATTTCTCGTGACATATCATTTTTTGAGCAGGTTTTTCCTTACTCTTTACCTACTACCATGCCCACTGAGTCTCAAAATATGATACCAACTTCTCTTTATGACACCTTGCGTCCACTTTCTCAACCAAATGACCCAAATAATACGTCAACCAACTACTCGTTTGACCATACCAATGACAGGGGGGTTTCTCTCCCACTCTTCCACCCTTTGATGTACAACCTTCCCAGAATTTGACCATTCCTTCCACTGCCACATCAGCCTCCATTGAACCTACACCTTTACCAGTTATCGAACCTACCCGCCAAAGTCCCCGCACCCGCACTACTTCGGTTAAGCTACGAGATTTTATTTGCAACACCGTTCGTTCCAACACTTCACCTTCTCTTGACATCTCCTCGTCAACGTCATCCGGTATGTTCTATCCTTTGGCTAATTTTGTTGGTTATGATCGATTATCACTCTCACATCGTGCTTTTATAGCTTCAGTATCGGCTGTTTCCGAACCCCGATCGTTTGCAAAGGCTTTTAAATCTACTCATTGGCGCACTGCAATGAAGGACGAAATTAATGCCCTTGATAGAAACAAGACATGGACTCTCGTTGATTTACCTCCAAGAAAGCGGACACTTGGTTCTAAATGGGTATTTTGTCTAAAATTTCGTTCTGATGGCTCGACCGAAAGACATAAGGCTCGTCTTGTGGTTCTCGGATATATTCAGCGTGAAGGCATAGACTTTCATGAGACATTTGCGCCTGTTGCTAAGATGGTTTCCATACGACTATTTTTATCGGTTGCGGCACATAAGAGATGGGAAGTACACCAGATGGATGTTCACAATGCATTTTTGCATGGGGATCTTGAGGAGGAAGTTTATATGAAGCCTCCAACGGGGTTTTACTCGTCATCTCCTAACAAAGTATGTCGATTGCAAAAGTCTCTTTATGGGCTCCGACAAGCTCCCCGGAACTGGTTTGCTAAGCTATCTTTCTCGCTTATTAAATTTGGCTTTCAATAATCGAAAGCGGATTATTCCCTCTTCAGCTACTTTCGAGATGGATCTACTTTACTTGTGCTTGTTTACGTGGATGATCTCATTATTTCAGGCTCTAATCCGGACGCAATTGCAACCTTGCAGAAACTTCTCAGTTCTTCTTTTCATATGAAGAACTTGGGTCTTCTCAAATATTTCCTAGGTCTGGAAGTATCTCGCTCTAATGATGGTATTTTTTTGTCACAACGGAAATATTGTTTGGATATACTTTTTGAAACAGGAATGATGGCTGCCAAACCGTCTTCTTTTCCCATGGAGCAAAATCACAAATTAGCTATTTCCAAAGCTCCTGTTTACAAAGATCCACCACAATATCGTCGTCTAATTGGACGGTTGATTTGTTTGACGATTACTAGACCGGAGCTTTGCTATTTTGTGCATACACTTGCTCAATTTATGGCTGCACCTACTAATGATCACTAGGATGCAGCACTACGTGTACTGCGATACCTTAAGGCCCATCTTGGACAAGGAATCTTCCTTGTGAGAATATGAATAAATTCCCCTTAGGGTTTTCATTGACTGACGGGTCATATAAATAACCAACGTATTTACAATAATTACATAGGGAGCCCTCTATAACTCTATTTACAATATGAGTTCTATCATACCCCGCAGTCAAAACTGGAGGAGGTAATACAGTGAGACTAGATCTAAAATCTAAAAACAGTTGTCTAGGGAGTCCCTTAGTAAAGATGTCTGCATACTGAAAGGCCGATGGAACGTGTAAAACACGAATGTGACTGCGGGAAACCTTATCTCTGACGAAGTGAATGTCAATCTCGATATGCTTGGTTCGTTGATGTTGAACCGGGTTGTTGGCAAGGTATGTCGCTGAGATGTTATCAGTGTAGACCACAAATGCTTTGGTAAGGGGGCAATGAAGTTCCAATAGTAAATTACGAAGCCAAGAGCACTTTGAAACAACATTAGCAATACCTCTATATTCTGCCTCAGCGCTAGAGCGGGAAACCACAGATTGGCGTTTGGCAGATCACGAGATTAAAGTGTCGTTGAAGAAGACACAATAACCGGAGGTAGAACGGCGGGTATTAGGACATCCAGCCCAATCGGCATCTGTATAAGCAATTAGATCTGACTTCGGAGAAGGAGAAATGGTAATACCTAATGAGGATGTGACAGAAATGTAGCGGATGATACGCTTGAGGGCAGCAAAGTGAGTTTCTCTGGGATCGTGCATGAAAAGACAAACTTGCTGGACTGCATAACTGATGTAAGGACGAGTGAAAGTCAGGTATTGAAGTGTTCTAGCTAAACTTCTGTATAAGGTCGGATCACTAACAGCTGGACCAGATGATGCACTGAGTTTCACAGAGGTCTCAGCAGGTGTAGCAGAAGGTTTGCAGTTTGTCATTTTGGCACGTGCAACAATCTCTGTGGCGTACTTTTCCTGTGATAAGAATAATCCAGACGAAGCTTGACGAACGGAAATGCCCAAGAAGTAAGATAATGCCCCAAGATCCTTAAGGGCAAACTCTTTACCCAAAAGTGTGATTAAATGGGTACGCAGTTCAGTCGAGAAAGCAGTAAGGATTATATCATCGACATAAAGAAGCAGGTAGGCAATGTTGGATCCATGACGGTAAATGAAGAGAGAAGAGTCACTCTTGCTGCCGATGAAACCGATTTGAAGTAAGAAGCCTGCAAAACGTTGAAACCAGGCTCTGGGTGCCTGCTTAAGACCATAAAGAGACTTCTGCAGGAAACATACATGATTAGGTTTAGTTGAATCACGAAAGCCAGGTGGTTGAAACATATAAACCGTCTCGTTCAAATGTCCATGCAAGAATGCGTTTTGAACATCAAGTTGATGGATGGACCAAGAGCGAGATACGGCAATGCTGAGAACTGTCCTGATAGTAGCTGGTTTCACAACGGGGCTGAAAGTTTCATCACAATCAATGCCAACCTGCTGGGAACATCCATTGGCAACCAAGGGAGCCTTATAGCGTTCAAGAGAGCCATCAGACCTGTACTTATGACGAAAAATCCACATACATCGCACAATGTTAGCATCACGGGGACGAGGAACCAGAACCCAAGTCTTATTTCGCATAAGGGCTCGATATTCGTCGAGCATGGCATGGTTCCAGTACGGGTCTTGGAGGGCTAAATTGTGAGATTTGGGGATGGGCGAGATAAGGTGGGATGATGGTGTAGTGGTGACGGATAGGTCGAATATCGGTTTAGGCTTAACAATACCGGAGCAACTTCGAGTTTGGGGTCGGTTGGGCAATGCAGCAGGAATGTCCGGATTTATGGAATGTGGATATTAGGATGGGCGTACATCTGTAGGATGTGGGACAATAGGTGGGTTGGGCATGGAAGTCTGAGCAACAGACGGGGCCTGGGTCAATGAAGGTGGGCCGGACTGGGAGGGAGTTGTCACAGGGACTGGGCCGAGTGGGTGGTTGGAAGACTGAGGCTCAGAAACTGGAGAAAGGGAAGGTGGGCCAATAGCAGAAGCTGGGCCGGATACTGCGGATGCTTGGGTTGGGCCGATAGCAGGAACAGGTGGGGCTGGACCTTCTGCTAGGCGGTCTGCTGGGCGTTCTACAGGAAGGAAATGTTCCAGCTGGGCACGGTGATAGCTCGAAATGCTGTCATCATCACGCAGTGAGGTGTAAAATTCCGGGCGGAAGGATGAGGGACTAGCAAACGGAAAAATCAATTCGTCAAAAGTCACATGACGAGATAGAATAAATTTATTTGTTGCTAGATCTAGACAACGATATCCCCGATGATGTGTTGGGTAACCAAGGAAGACACATGGAGAAGATCGAGGTTGGAGCTTGTGAGATACGGTTGTGCTTTGATTGGGGTAACAAAGACAACCGAAAACTCGAAGATGACCAAAAGATGGTGTTGTAAGATATAACACTTGAGTGGGTGACTTATTTTGAATTGTGGTAGACGGAAGAATGTTTAAAAGATAGCAGGACGTCTCCAAAGCAAAAGGCCAAAAAGAGACGGGAATGGAAGCATGAAAAAGAAGAGAACGCATCATGTTATTGATCGTTCGAATGACACGTTCAGCTTTGCCATTTTGGGAGGATGTATGAGGACAAGAAAAGCGAAAAATGATGCCATGGGTACTAAAGAAATTATGAAATTCCAAATTGTTAAATTCGCGTCCCATGTCACATTGAAAACTCTTTATTGTGGTTTGAAATTGTGTTTTAACTAGTTGATGAAATTGCATAAACAATTGAAAAACTTGAGATTTGAATTTAATGGGATAGATCCATAAGAAATGAGAAAAATCATCAAAAAATAACAAGTAATATTTGTAACCTTCCTTACTTGGAATCGGGGAGGTCCAAAGATCACTATGAATGATATCAAAAGGTGCAAAAGAACTAGTATGTGAACGATCAAAAGACAATCTATGATGTTTTCCTAATTGGCAAGTATGACAAAGAGAAGTCAATTTGGCCTTATTACATTTGAAAAAGGAAGAATCACGAAGAAAATCAAA
The DNA here is from genome assembly GCA_033239045.1 of Fagopyrum esculentum. Lineage (NCBI taxonomy): Eukaryota > Viridiplantae > Streptophyta > Magnoliopsida > Caryophyllales > Polygonaceae > Fagopyrum > Fagopyrum esculentum. Next base: position 22,785,520 of record BSUD01000008.1, on the reverse strand, counting down.
CACCGGCGCTCCGGGATGACCTAAGCGGGCGTGCCATAGACTCGATGACTCAGCGGATAGAGCATGATGGGGACGGGTAGGGTAGAGGTCTCCGGAACTGTTACACCTCATGCGAATTGTCCCTGTTTGGAGATCCTTCACAGAAAAACCAAAAGGGTCAAACTCTACAGATGCACGGTTATCAGTGGTAAAACGTCTAACAAAGACTAATTTTTTGACAATTTTTGGTGCGAGAAGGACATTGGATAGGTGTAGAGGTTGTTTTGTGGTGGGAAGGACGACATCTCCAAGACCTGTAGAAGGAATACGCATACCATTGCCAACAATTATCGAATTTAAAGGACCATTATACGAAAAAGACGAGAGATTACCGAAATCATTCGTCATGTGTGACGTGGCGCCCGTATCCATATACCATAAGTTGTCGGTCGGATTTAACGTCATCGTCGCAAATGCAGTGTCCAATGAAGTGGGTTGGAGAGCTCTTTCCTGCGTAAAATAAGCCTGAGGCGTTGCAGGTGCTGGGCCCGGCCCAAGTAGTCCATTTTGCATGGTGGGATAAGGACAAGGCGGGCCAGGAGGGATTTGGGCAGGCCACTGTGCAGATTGGGACGGTGGGCCTTGTCGTTGGGGAGGAGCAGCAAGCTGGGCTGGTAGCCAGCCGTAATTGGGCCGTCATACAAACCTTGTTTGGGCTTGTTGAGAATGGCCATTATTATGGGCCTTGCCCTTGCGATTTTGGTCTCGACTCCTGCTGGACTGGTCCGACTGACCTGGCGCCTCGGACGACTCATCATCATTTTGGGAGGAGGCTTGTGCGGCAGCAGTTAGGGCTGACGTTGCTTTACCGGAACCGGATTGAGCCGCCAACCGTGTTTCTTTGAGAAGAAGCTGGGAACGAGCTTTTGTAAAACTCGGAAGAGGATCAGTTTGCTGAATAAAACTGGCCACCGCGTTGTATTCAAACGATAGTCCCGAAATTAATTGAAGAACAAGTCGAGTGGCAGGAACCGGTGATCCAACACCCTTTAGTTGATCGGCTAATGATTTTAGTTGCTGACAAAAAGCATTAACGGATGAGAAACCTGATAACTTACAATTTGAAAATTCATGCTCGAGATACACCGCACGGGTATTCTTGTTATCTTGCAAAATGTCTTTAACTCGGTTCCATGCGTCTTGCGCAGTATCGTCGGAATCAAGAATTTGAAGAAGGATGTCGCGCGAAACCGTACTGTATATCCACTGAAGAACAGTAGTTGATCGGCTAATGATTTTAGTTGCTGACAAAAAGCATTAACGGATGAGAAACCGGATAACTTACAATTTGAAAATTCATGCTCCAGATACACCGCACGGGTATTCTTGTTATCCTGAAAAATGTCTTTAACTTGGTTCCATGCGTCTTGCGCAGTATCGTCGGAATCAAGAATTTGAAGAAGGATGTCGCGCGAAACCGTACTGTATATTCACTGGAGAACAGTAGCATCAACCTGAAGCCATAAGGTGTTGTCAATGTCTGTGGGGTGCGGAATTGTTGCGTCAATGTGATCTAGAACATTATGAACCTTCGCAGTGACGCGAAAAAGGGTGACCCAAGATGCGTATGGAGTGTCATGATCAAGAACAAGTGCAATGTTGTTCTTGATGTTGGAGATTCCGAGAGCGGAGTGGAACGAAGATTTCTTGTCTGAAGCCATCGAAGAGAAAAAGGAATCCGGAGGCGAAGGGGTGACCTCGACAGATGTAGGAAGAGAGCAGCGGAATTAGGGTTTAGAGGAGAGAAGCTCTGATACCATGTGAGAATATGAATAAATTCCCCTTAGAGTTTTCATTGACTGACGGGTCATATAATTAACCAACGTATTTACAATAATTACATAGGGAGCCCTCTATATAACTCTATTTACAATATGAGTTCTATCATTCCTAAATGCAACTAGTTCGCTTTTTTTTTTTAAGAGGTAATTAGAACACCGGTTCGATCGGCTTTGCCGATCTACGTTCGGATCGGATAGTAAATCGTGACCCATTGCTGGGGATACCCTCCCAATATCAGTTTTCCATACATGATGCCGGGAGGATTCGAACTCGAATCCTCCCGACGGTCTGCCACTGGATATTGTGATTATCGGTGTATTGTGATTCAGACTATGCTTCGTGTCCCTCTACTCGAAGGTCTGCCACTGGATATTTTCTCCTTCTTGGTGACTCGCCTATCTCCTGGAAGACAAAGAAGCAGCAGACCGTCTCGGGTTCTTCAGTTGAGGCCGAGTATCGGGCCATGGCTTGCGCCTGTTGTGAACTTCTCTGGGTACGTTCTTTGTTTCTTTCTTTGGGTATAAAGATCATTCAGGCCATGAAAGTTTTCTGTGACGGCAAGGCAACCATTTACATTGCTGCAAATCCTGTGTTTCATGACCGAACTAAGCATATCGAAATAGACTGCCATTTTGTACGGGATCCGATCACAAGTGCAGCCTACTGATATACTTTCCAAGGCGTTGGGCCAACGTCAGTTCAGCTTTCTAATGCACAAGTTGCCTATTCGGGATCCTCATTCTCCAACCTGAGGGTGAGTATGCGGATATATACATATATCAATCTGTTAATACTACTTTCTGAAGGGTTATTCTTGTAAGTATGTTTTATAGGGTTTCATGTTTCCTTTGCTGATCGTATGTGTATATATATATACACAAGCCTAAGCAAACCCAATGAGCTAAGTAAGCGAGTAATATGACATAACTTATGTCTGACAAAAGGAGAGGCACTTTTTCTTAGAAGAGATCCGGATTCCATTATTCCTTGCTCAATTGCACGAATTTGTGACTGTATCTCTGCCGAAGGTTTCAAGCTAAGCTAGAGATGGATACTTGTTCTCGGGCCATCCAGGTATGCTTCTCTCTTCTCTTCTATTGTTTTCCTCTCCTCTTTGTTTGAGTTCTCCTTTGATTGTGAATTTGCAAGTTCTCTATCGACTTGCGATTTGAACGGCTAAAGTCTAAACGAGATTTGATGTTGAGAGCTTTTGAGTTCTCTCTGTTATTATGTTGTTTGCTTGTTAGTAGTTTTGCTGTTACTTGTGGATTAAGGTCTTACTTGATATCTTTAACTTGGTGTGGGTTTTTATGCATATCAGAATATGTTTTCGTTAAGGCTTGTGAGGGATTTGATACATTGCCTTTTCATGAAATGTTTATGTACAAGCTAAACTTAGATCATCTTTTCATGAAAATGTATCAAAATATTTTATTATATCGATATTTATGCAGCAACTTGTAATATTCAGAAGTTATGGTTGGATTATGTACATTAAGCATCAAATTCAAAGTTACAGATTATGAAATCAAAATTTTGATAATTGAGATTGAATGGTTAGTGGAGATTTCTTTTTTCAGGATTTGACTTTTCCTTTCTTGAGGTAGTGAAATTTCTATCTCCAATTTGAGGTGAAAGAGTAAGGGTTAAAATCGAAGAGAGGTGGTGTAAAGACTTGCATATATCTTTGGAGCTTTGTGACTTGTATTGATTTCTATATTCAAGATTCATCTGTAAACTTTGGTGTTTAGACATAAGGGTTAGAATGAAAGATTCATCTGTACATAGATGCAAGCACCAACAATATAATGTCAACATGAACTATAATTTTACTCCCCCAACATAATTTCCAATTTTTAGCTCTTGACTGAATTTCTCTCTGTATTGATATTCAATCGATGGTTTAATGTTTTACTAAGTTCGGTTGGTGAATTTCTTGGTGTTAATTTGCAGTGTCAAGGAACCCGCAGAGGTCCAACATTAAACTTAGATGAAGAAGGGCCTAATACATCCGGTCCGAAGTTCAATCGGTTGATTAATTAGAAATTTTTTGTCAATAATTGATATTAATTATACATATCTTGTTGCTTGTTTACTTCATTGATTACCTTTAACTATTAGAAAAATTGTGGTAGAAGTCAAATGTGACGCCTTCATGTCATTAAGTTAACATCAATTGTTCCTTTTGGTGCCCTAATGATGATCCCAGACGTTCATAAGACTTGCACAGAATAGAGAACAGCTAGGAAGAGCAGGCTTAAGAAAAAGGTATGTGTTTGTGCATGCACTAAGTTTCATGCCTATCGATATAGCTAGTGCCCATATGTGTACATGTACCAAAGGACTCTTTTCCGTTGCATTCAAGCTTGACGTTGACTATTCAAAAATCTAAACTTGATATATACTTTCTTATCAAATTTGGTTTCTTTGGTCCAGGCTTATGTTCATCAGCTTGAATCGAGTAGGATTAAGCTGACCCAGTTAGAGCAGGAACTCCAACGAGCCAGAGCCCAGGTGATGAGCAATCAGATGCTCCACCTGTCTCCATCTCTAACAACCAAAGTTGATCAATAACTAATTAGTATATATATATATATATATATATATATATATATATATATATATATACATACATACATATATTGTAACTGTGCAATAATTATGATTATTGATCCCAGCAAATTATTGATTTTTACTTCGATCATTGAAATTCAATTAATATAGCACTTTCAATTATCTCAAGTTATTATACATCCAAATGTTTTCTTTGATGGCATTACTTGAACCAAGTTGATGGTGATTATTGACTTTTCTCAATGATCAATTAGGGGATATTTTTTGGCGACGGCGGAGGAGGAGGATAACTAGGGGTGCGTTTCCTTCTGTTGTGGCAAACATAGTTATAGGATACTACCTGAATGTCAAAGATACATGGGCTGAATTTTGATGCTATTTGTAGGTCTGCTGCAATTGAAAAGCATATGGCGTGACTAACTATTAGTACTACACTTAAGGTATGTTCTTTCTATAACCTCGAGGAAGTTTGCAAACTATTCCATTGTACGGTTGAATACTTATGTTGTTACTTGAATATGCTAGAAGCTCTGAAAGTTGCGATGGTGACCACTGCTTTTTGAAATATGGTTTTGTGTTGATGCAAAATGTGGCATATTTGGGGCTCTATGGCGCATTGTTGGGGTAAATAGTTCATCTCAGAGTATTTGGTGAATATACCATTACCAGGTTCTTACTTCCACTTCTTACCACACTTGATGGATTCAGGAGCGATATTTTAATCAGTCTTCTTTTGGGGGTCTACATGGAGGTATTTCTGTATTTATCGTGTGTTATAACAGCCGGTGTCTATGATAATGCTGTCAAAAGAACAAAATTGCATACAGCTATTTTGTATCACAGTTTCTATGATCTTTTGTCTGATTCAGCATTGGTCTATGTTGATTTTGAGAGATAAGTTATACATCTGCTATTGGAGATCGCTCTTGAAGTAGTGATCCCACCTTTTTTTGCATCAAAAGTTATACATCGTTTGGTTATTATGCTGAACTTTGATGCTTTTTCTTTCTAGGCACATTATGACTTGTAATGGATCTCCAAATAATGGGTTGTGGCTTTATGACCAGTGTTCTTAAAGGCTTTAGGTGCACCTAGGCGCTGGGGTCCCCTGGAGCGTAGGCGCCAGGCGCGGTGTGCCTAGGTGCGCCTGATTGACTTTTTTTTATAGTCTAGATTGTATTAATAACTTGGTAGTTCAAAAACAATAAACAAACAAGCAAGAACTAGAAACTATAGTCTTCGGTTATTGAGTAATTTTGTCAATTCTTCTTCTTCTTCTTGCTCGATTAGATTTGTATGATCATTAATGCCAGCAGCAGACAACAGGATTGCTGAAGAGCAGCAGCAGACAACAGGATTGCTGAAAAGAAGCAGACAGCAGAACGGAATTGTAGAATAGAACACTTGAACATAATACTACTTAAAGAGAACACTTCAGTAGGTTCAGACAAGATTATACGTTTGTGTTGTGGGCAGGGTTTTAGGTATAGTATAACTATTTAAAGGGAAGAAGGAATTCTAGTTTTAGTTTTATTAGGAAAGTGTATTCAGATTTTAAAATTTATTTATAGTAATAATTAATTTATAATACTTATTTAACAGTTTTTAATATTTAAGTTATTTCTGTATATAGTTTATTTCCTTCAAATAAAATAATTTATTTTTGTCAATAAGAATAATCAAGTTTTGGGAAAATATAATGTTTGCTGATTTTTTTATAAAAACAGCATCAGGCCCAGCTAGGCGCACCTAGTTGCGCATGTGCGCTTGACTGATGCCTGATCAAAGGGGCTGAGCCTGAGACTCCTCAGGCGCTGGACCCCTGACTTGTAGCATATCTTCAAATAGCCGGGTGTCACATCAGCGTTGGTATCACAATTTTTGTTTCTTTTTTTATAAATATGTTAATAGTTTGTACAGTTCTTAATCTTTAACTCAATCTACGTGGAAATGTACATTATTACATCTTAGCAATATAACATGATTACGATTTATTTTCTTATTGTTGGCTATATAAATTCAGCCAGTACAGATTAAGTGACATATGCTTACTCAATACTCATTCAGTTAGTGCAGATTGAGTGATGCTTATTCATTGTTAAATTTCAGCCATTAGCTTCTAACAGATTTTCAGTTAGCATCTATAAATACTGAACTGTTACATTGCTCTGAATACAACAAATGTTTACATTCAGTTCTTCTTTCCATCTGATTGATCCCAGTTAAAGATTGTAACACTTATGTTTAGGGTGCTTCGTGAATTCATTGAGTTCAATAAAACAAAGCATAAGCTTTGCCTTCTTGGATCCGATGCTTCTTCATCTATAGCTATCAAGTCTCGAGTACTAGTTGAAGCTCGAAACTCTTACCTACAAGCCGCTTTATCTCCACTTATTTCCACCACTGTATATTTTCCAGCATCATTTGTGCTTACTTGCGCACTACCTTGTGCGTTGTGAGCCTTCATTGTTGTTCCTTTCTTCAATCCCAAAATAGTTATCTTGCTTATCGTCCATCCTTGTGACAAAGCAAACCTTCCATTAACTACATCCGACTTGATTGTCATTCTAATGTTTCTCTTGTGGTCAGTGTGCTGGTGTAGTTGAACAGATTAAACCAATTCCCTCTTGGGAAGTAGGCATCAACTGACGTTGATCCTTCCTTTAGAATCAGAGACACCGTGACACATCTTCGGATCAGAAACTGAGTACTGATATTGTAAGTGTTGGGGTCTTCAGGGTACAAGAAGAAGAGATGGAGAGCTATCGGAGTGCCTTTTGTGTGTGTGCCTCATACATCAATGTTTAGTAGTGGGGCAATAGTCGGTATCTGAGGGCAAGGGCTTTCTTTGCACTTTCAGCCACTAACATCCATACATAGAGCTCTTGAGGCGTAGTATGATTGGAGGCACGGTCTATACTGAAGGGATAAAATGCCCCAAGCTGCGCTTACAAACAATAAGCAAAGTGTTATTGCTTTCCTAAGAAATGTAGAACTCTATCGTAGGAATATTTCTTAGGAAAGCAATAACACTTTGATTACTGTTTTCAAACCCAGCTTGGGGCATTCTATCCCTTCAGTAGAGACCATTCAACCATACATACTATGCCTCAAGAACTCGTATGGAAGTGCAAAGGAAGCCCTTGGCCTTAGATACAGACTACTGCCCCACTACTACACACTAATGTATGAGGCACACCAAAGGCACCCCAATAGCTCGCCCTCTCTTCTTCTCCTTCCCTCAAGACCCAAACACTTACAATATCAATATTCAATTTCTGATTGGAAGAGGTGTTATGGTGTCTCCAATTCTACAGGAAGGATCAACATCAGTCGATGCCTACTTCCCAAGAGGGAATTGGTTCGATCTGTTCAAGTACACCAGCACAGTGGCCTCGTGTCAAAGAGGGTTTCGCCAGTGGAATTGCGGGTGACAGAGAAGCCAAATGGGTTGGTGTCATGGAGGGTGAAGATGAGGTCTGAGCTCGGGTGTGAGAGGACTTGCTGGGGTGAAGATGAGGTCCACTTGTTATAATGGAGGCGTGAATATGATGTGCGAGGAAGGATTTGTTGCGGGATTTCCCATCGAGGATGCTGAGAATCCGTAATCTGGATCCTCAAACGGTCATGCTTCTCCAATCTGTGTTACCAAAATTTTACAGCCATTCATTCACTTGTTCCAGTCATTGTCGAATAAACTAGAATTTTAATTTAGTTGCTGTTTTGTACAATAAGCTTCTGTATTTTCTTGTTATCTTACTTTATGTTTCATTCAGAACCTAGGTTATCTTCGTTTATGGCTTGCAAAGTTGGTGTTGCTGAATGAATATCAGAAAAAAAAAGATAGCCTTCCTATATAATCAACACAGGCGTACAAGTAAATGCATTTATCTTGGGAAAGTAAGTCAAGTGTTGAGATACATAGAATAAAAGAGCAACAACTGTTTTGTAGAATAAGTTTCTGTATTTTGCTGTTATGTTGCTTAATGTTTGATGCAGAACCTAGTTTATGGGTTGCTGAACGAATATGAGAAAAAAGAAGTGATGAGCATGTACCTTGCAGTGAAGGTGAGATTGGGAATGCCAGGGCCATAAAGCTGCTGCGTCGCTTCAATGAGCTTCAGCTCTGCGTCGAGTGTTTTTTCCGAAGTGTCGAGCTTCACCCTTTCAACGGTGTATCCATGCCTGAGATGAGCAAGATAACTGTTTTGGGATTCAAGAAAGGAACAAGAATGAAGGCTTATAAGGTAGTGCGAAAGTAAACACAATAATGCTGGGAAATATGTAGTGGTGGAAATAAGAGGGGGATAAAGCTGCTTGTAGGTAAGAGTTTCGAGCTTCAACTAGTACTCAAGACTTGATAGCTATAGATGAAGAAGCATCGGATCCAAGAAAGCAAAGCTTATGCTTTGTTGTATTGAGATCAATGATATCACGAGGCACCCTTAAGGGCCTAAACATAAGTATTACTGACTGAACATCTCATATATTATCTGGGTCTGAGAGGACTTGTTGTGTTGGAGCCATTTCTTTCAGTCTCTTAGTCCACTTGTTATAATGCGGGTTTGAATATGTGGTGCGAGAAAGGATTTCCCATCGAGGGTGAAAGAAATCCGGATTCTCAAACGGTCATGATTCCTTCTGCTGTGACAAACATAGTTATAGGATACTTCCTGAAAGCCAAAGATACATGGGCTGAATTTTGATGTTATTTGTATGTCTGCTACAGTTGAAAAGCATATGGTGACTATTAGTACTAATCTTAAGGTATGTTCTTTCTATAACCTCGAGGAAGTTACACTATTCCATAGTACGGCGGAATACACGTTTTGACCCTCATTTGTCATCTAATGCTTATCAATAGTTCTAGATGTGTGTTGACTTTTTGTTGTTGTCTTCAACTTTTCTTGCAATAGTATCCACCCAGCATACGTGCTTGACATTTTCATTGTTCTTTTCGGTTTTCAGTTGGATCGATGGACAACGACTTGTTACAGCCAAAGAGGGTTGGAAATATAGTATAATTTGGGTTCTTTACTTGTTCAAAAATCGGCTGGTAAGCCCTCTAATTGGTCATCCAACTCATCTTTGCTACTTTCTCAACTTATCATGCTTTAAATTTATCTTTGGAAATTAGGTCTTGTTTATTGAATTTGTGAACTGGATTATGGGGTTTGTATACAGAAAATGAAAATTAGGGTTTGGTTACAGAAATTGGATCAATTAGCAGCTTAGTTGAGGATATAATATTTAATATTATTTGAGACTGTGTTAAGAGACTAATTTTACTTTCCGGGATACATTCACACTTAACTAGTACTTTGAAGCCACCTTCTCAAGTTGACGGTCTCTGTATCAGTGTATAATGTCGTTTGATTTTGCCATTTTGGGAAAGATTGGTGCAAGCTATGGTGATTTAGTTAATGCTTTTATTTATTTGCAGAGCTGTTGTAAAAGATGAAGTAAATTAAGATCACTATAGATGGTGGCTTTTACTGAATTCATCTTCTTCAGTTTAGATATAAATTCTTGGTCAGTGTAAACTGAAGCTAAATTCTATTAGGGATCTCATCTTAAATTAACTCTACATATCTTCTATACTTAAAATAAATTAATGTAATTTAAGATCACTATAGATGGTGGCTTTTCATCTTGCTTCTCACAGGCAGCCAGTGCTTCTCGTGGTGGCGACTTTAAGGCGGTACCTGTTCCCTCTTGTATTTCATAAAGTGTTAGTTCACATGTTCAAGATTCATGTGTTTATTTGATTTTTCCTTCTCAGGTTTGGGCTGACAATCACATACTGCCTGGAAATTCGGGAAAGATCAAGTTCTTGAAAATATTGGCTGGGCGTGTCACGCTTCAATTCGGGTCTTGCAAGTATGGTTCTCTACCAATATAGATTAACTGAAAAGCTTATCATACATTAGATACAGTAGTTGATTGGTAATATGAACAGTCTATAATTACTAGTTTTTTCTGACTGTCAACAATTTGTTTCTTATATTGCTGCAGAAAATAAACCCACGACTGTTGCTGCCTTCTCTGCAGATGGATCTGTACTCTGTACTTGTAGTGCTGCTGAGATTGCAATTACTTTGTGGGATCCTGAGAGGAACTATCTTGTTGCTGTAATTGTGGAACCTTTTTCTGTAATTTTACTGTGATACTCTTGCATGGTTTGTCATCAAATATGCTATTGCGATACACAGTAGTAATGATCATACATCACTGAAGGAATACGAGCTGAGATCTTTCTTTACAATTTAAAACCATTGAAACAAATGAGGATACTAACAACCCTAGTATCATTCTTGACCTCGGCAATTTTCAGCATTGCCAATGATAGCGGCGTTGCCAATGATATCATGGGCCAGTTCCATAAGGCATCCTTCTCTCCGACGTCGTTGCTTTGCCCATGTGTGCCTCTTTCACCTTTCCTTAGGTATGCCTCTGCTTTCTTAATTTCTCAGCTATGGTCTCATCATCCGTCGACTATCTACTAACAACCCATCTACTAAATTTACATTAGAACGTCGACTTAAGTTTCGGATTTGAGAAATTGATACGTTGATTGTGATATGTTAATTCATTTTGACTTGTACTTGATGAATTTGTTAATTCTGCATACCAAGTGTACCTCAACATTCCTCTTTGAAAACTTCAGCTTGAATTGTTTAATTTCATTATGATTTTAGAATGTAGACAGGAAAATAATTAAGTCGATGAGGTTTTACTAGCTTCAGTAAACTTCTTCACAGTATATGCTTTAGTTTTTGAGGACGTTGACAGAGATTACTAGGTAGTTCTGCCTATAGGGGGACAAAGAGTTGTTTGTTGTGAAATGCGGAATAGGCAGATAAATAGTTTAGCCAATACTCTAGAAGGGGGATGAATAGAGTACGGAAACTTTTCGCAATCTTAGGATAGGTAAGACCTTATCGAAAGAGATAAGACCTTATCAAACTGTAACACCCCGAATCCGCGGGATATCGGGATGCTACGGGTTGGGACCTCACAATGGGTCCCGACCCTTAGCCTGACAACAATTTCACCGGATCTTTCAACATGGCACAAATAAAGGCAAAACCAAAATTCCTTTTAATGCAAATGATAAGAAACCCGAAGGAAAACAACAAAAGACTTCAGCAGATAATCAACACCAAAGATCAAAACGCCATACACTCGGTATACCAACATAACAAACGAAGAATAAAACACAACCCGACTCCAACCAAAACCCACTCCTAAATTGTACGGACCCCGGCTGCCCACTCTTCCGGATCTCTCGGCCGCATTCCTAACCTGCAAGGCAATCTACAACAATCGGTATAAAACCGTTAGCTCATATTCTAAGCATTAGGATCAATGGGAAAGGCACATACACAAGTAATCTCATCAGAAACATACAACATACATAAAAGCACACCAATCCGATTTATTATCTTTGTTATTATTAGGTCGTATCCCGTTCTAATTCAACTTAGGTTTGTGACACGAGACCACCGTGGTCCCGCCTCGGTCCCTACTTACCGGCGTGGAACGGTACGGATGCCTCCGACCGTCTAACCAGCACGGGCTAGTCGCCAAGAACCTCATAGACTCTCGCAAGAGCTAGGCAGATGATGTCACCGCCCGTTATCATACACTTGGGCCAAAATAATAATAATATATGAAGGTCGGTAATCCTATGTCCGGTTTAGTTGTTATAACATAAACAATAAACATACACCACCAAACACACATCAACACTAATACAAGGAATACGAGTTAAGTAAGTCCGGAGACTTACCTCGTCACCACACTCAACTCACAACACTCTCGCTTCCTTAGGGAAGGAAGCCCATAACCTGCTGACAAGAAGATAACTATATCAACAACAACCCACTCACAATAGAAGTCTTAGACTTCTATACAAATGATCTACGCAAAAACATTTGACTCTCAATTCTAGGACCGCATCCTAGAATCCCTCGTGCTCACATCACACTCAACAGAAGCTAGAAGTCCTAAGACTTCTAAAACTTCGGATCTCGCAAGATCATAACTCTCAACACCTCTAGGATACTCTCTTTCTAGTCCACAACCTCAACAAAAATATAACCATAATCTCAATCTTCATAAGCTCACAAGATCAACCCAAACACTCAACGCCCTACAATCCTCACAAGATAACATCAACACCTCAAGCCTTATAGCGATTATAAATCCTCAAAACTCACCTAAGGTTCAAAGCCACTACTTGGCATTCACTCTAAGTTATGCTCGATTATTCAACCTAGCATGACACTAATACTAAACATAACTAAATCGAGGAAGAGAATACTCACACGACGTCAAGACGGATGTCAAACTTGGACTCGTTAGGCCTTTATCGGGGCACTTCCAGACCTAAAACCAAAGCTACACAAAATTAGCTTAAACGCTAATTTTGGAAGGAAGATTAACGCATATAAAAATCTAAGGAAGCCCCGCTTTCAAAACGAGGGTAAAACTCGCAAAACATTTTCCGGGGTGATCACAACAATTTATAAATACGGGTCAAAACCAAGACTATACACAAGGGCATAAAACATCGTGTAAGTAAATACAAGACTAAAACTCGAAGTAAAACCCAAGTTTAAAATCCGTAATTAAATTTTTCGGGCAACCTAAACAACATCATAAACCCAAGGTAAAACTCGTTTTCCAAGCCAAGGATAAACAAAACAGCTCAACCGCTTTCCGGGGCAAAATATACAATTTCAGAAACATGGGTTATATTTGGTAAATTAAACTTCCAGCCAAAATCTGTAATTATTTCAACAGGGGCCTAAATGCAAACTTCAGAAATTGGGGCCAATACTGCAAATGCAAAACATGGGTACCATATTGTAATTACACACAAAAAAAGAGGGGCCCGATTTTAATTGATCCAAGGGTTTTAAAACCCGATTCAGAGCATCACTGAGAAGGGAAAGGGCATCACTGGAGGGCGGCGGCGGCGAAAGGGCATCATTAGAGGGCGGCAGCCATGGCAGATCTAGCACCAGCATTGGCGGACCTGGGTGGCGGCTTCTGGGTCAGCAGTGGGGCGCTGCAATAGATCTGGCTCATTGAGGAGAGCACAAAAGGTGCTCGCTACTGGTGGGGGCATTCCGGTGGGCTTGAGGAGGGAGCCGGAACTACTCGGTTGCTCCTGGGCTGCAGAGTTAGTCCAGGGCGGCACAGAGAGGTTGAGAGGGGAGGGAGGAGATGCCGGTTCTAAAGGCTCGATGCCGAGAAGACAAGAGGGAGCAGAGAGGGAGTGGCGAGCTTGCTGTTGAGGGAGGGACGAAGCTCCGGTGGCAGGCGAGGCAAGGCGAAAGCGAGCTAAGACTCTCTCCAACGGCGCCGGCGACTGCAGGCTCCTCTGTTGGTTCTCCGGTTGGCTCCGGTTTTGGTAGGCGAGGCAAGGCGAAGCTCACTATGTTTCCTGGTTGCAAAAAGAGAGAAGATTGAGAGGAGGGTGAGATGGTTGAGGGGCTGTAGTTACTGAGAATTGAGAGGAAAGGAAGGTTGAGAGGAATGTGTAGTCAAGATGAGGGGGATGAGTAGTCCCGTAAGGAACAAGCCAAGCAGGTGTAGGCTGGTGTAGGCAACAGTGCAGCGTCCCTGATGGCGTGCAGGAAAGAAAGGAAGGAAATAGGGAAGGATAAAATAAAATAAAAAAGAATAGGACAACGGAATTAAAATAAACCCGATCAAAGCAATCGGAACGGGAATTTTCGGAACGGAAAATTTTCTGACATTTTCCGAACAAAAATACAATACGCACTATATATATATATATATATATATATATATATATATATATATATATATATATATATATATATATATATATATATATATATATATATATATGTGTGTCAAATATATTCAAATGTACTTGTAAAAATATAATTTATGCTATACAAATCGTTATCGTAAAGTATATATCGATAACAATACAATAACTTAAATTACAACTTAGAAATACTCGCCAAAATATTAAGCTATTTAAAATATCGATAAAAGGAGGGGAAAAAAGATAAATATTGAAATGCACCCAATAAACGGGGCGTTACACAAACGAAATAAAGTCTTATTCGTAATAATAAGACCTTACACGTTTCTCTAAGATTGGTATTAAGTGTAAAGGTTTAGACAAACCAGGAATGTTAAGAGCAGTAAAGGACACACGATATGTTAACGAGGTTCGGTCACCAACACGACCTAGTCCCCGCCTAGGATTGATTCAACCCTAGGATTCCAAGTAGCTTTATTTTCCTTCTTCTTGATGAGTTCCAGATACAATCTTCAGAAGACCTTCCCTCTTCTAAACTCAGAAGTCTTACACTTCCTATCTAGCAACTCACACACTCAAATAGGAAAACTAAAGTACTCCAGATACAACAATAGTATCCAACGTGTCTAGAAGTAATAACGGTTTGTATGATCCTAGTTGAATTGTACTATAAGCTCGAATAAGATCTCACACTCTTAGAGAAGTAGGACGATAGAGTTTTGAATGTGAGAACAACACTTTGTGAGAAGAAATAGATAAGTCGATTTGTCACTTGTGTTTCCGTCGTAAGTAATGAACGTGTATTGTGTCTTCTTCCTCGTCTCTTTAAATAGGCAAACGTATCAGCAATTTTGAACGTTGAGAAGATCTTGGCTGCGTGATCTTGTTTGTTGAGATTTGATCCAATCTTGTTTGTTGAGAGTTGAAGTCAAGTCAAACTTGTTTGTTGGGATATGAAGTCAAACTAGGTTGTTGAGAATCTTCCAATTTATCTCAAGAAGATTTAATTAAAACAAATCAAAGATTTGTTAAAATCAAATCCCTTAAATAACTCAACAAGAAGGAAAAGCCATTTGGACGTACGTAACTCAAGTGTAGTTTTTGTCCAGTTTTGGTAAGGTCTTACCAGTTCGTGTAAGGCCTTACTGAAACCTGGAAACCAAGGTTTTCTGTAATATGGTAAGGCCTTACCAGACACTGTAATGTTTTTACCAAAACTTGTAAGGTCTTACAAAAACCTGGAAACCAAGGTTTTGGCTTTCATCAACCATAAGTAATGTCTTATTATCAAGGTGGAGTTAACAATCCCCCTCTTGATGAAAGACAAAACTTATAATCTATTTTCCTGCAATTGAACAAACAGTTTGAACAAACAATATAACAGAAGCACATGTAGGATCAAATTGTTCAAGAAAAATCAAATCAAGTTTTCAAAACAGAAACAACCAAACCAAAACAAACAACCAAGATTTTTCAAAATATTCAAAAGACAGAAATATTCTCCCCCTTTTTGTTTTTCAGCAAGAAAATTTTAAAATGTGAAATGATCAATCTTCATCATCAGAGACTTCAACAACTTCATCAAACCATTGTCCATAAGCAGAAGAAGGACCATCTCTTGGTTTGCGAAATCGATTATGCATCTTTTCCCTCCATCTATCCTGTGCATCACCAGTTTTAGTCCATGCCATCAGTTTTGCTAAATGCTTTTCATGTTCATTTCGGTATTTCTTGACCAATCCATATTCTTCTACTGTCAAGATTGATGGCTCAGGTACTATGGGTCGAAGAATGAAATGTTTTAACACCTTGCGTTCACAGTTAATCACAACATTCTGACACACTTCTTGAATGTGTTCCACAACATCCTCATCCAAAGGCATGATTGAGGTAGTTGCCCTGTGAGATAGAGATGTCAAAAATAGTAACTGATTTAGCTTCTCATTTACCATTAACAGCTTCTCATGTGTGTCATCCTGTCTATCCACAATATCAGCACGAGCAGTATTCAGATCCTTCCTCAAAGCATCCACTTCTGCCTCCAAATCCTGAATTCTCTATTCGGAAGAAGGCTGAGCAATTTGTTGATGTTTCTTCAAAATCCATTCCCCAGATAAAGTTTTCTCAACCCCAAGTCTTCCCCAACAATCCTCATCAATTTGTCCTTTATGATAAATCTTATCCTCATCTGTAGTATCAATTTCAAAGAACTCAAAGATTTTTGGAAATAGATTGGCATAGGGAAGAAGGGCTGTCAAAGGAGTGTTTACAGTGTGCAACATGTAGGATAAAATGAGGTTAGGAACATCAATAGCATACCCAATAAGAATCAAATCCAGAATTTCCAAAAGATTGTCAGTGATCAACTCTTTGGAATGCTTTCGTGGTAGGATGCACCTAGCAAGCAAAGTGAAAACAATCTTGACCTCTAAAGTTAAGACATTATGGGTTTGTTTTTGCTTTGGCTTTGAAGAAGTAGCCACTGAAGGGATTTGTTTCTCAAAAAATGTTTTTTGGGCATGTGCAAGACACACACTTTTAGAAGGATAGGATTTGGTATCAATTTCCTCAGGAATCCCTAAGATGATTGCCAAGGAAGAAGCAGAAAGGGTAATTTTTCGCCCTTTTATCTGGGAATGCAAGGTCAGAATCCCTTTTTCTCGGTGAGCAGTAAGGTTGACAAAAAAGAGTCGGGTAAGTCGTGGAAATGCAAAATTTCCCAAATTGAACAAACTCCATATGTTTGAACATTTCAACAGCTTAATGCATGGTAAATCCATAGACTCAAGAAAATTCTCATCAACAGTTTCACAGAAAATGGTGCTTCAATACTAACCTCAAACCAAGAAAATGGTGCTTCAATACTAACCTCAAACCCTGAAGGTGGTGATCGAAGACGATGTTGAGGTTTATCCTTTGTGACTGGGGGATAAACGGCTTGAGAAATTTGCCGAGAAGGAGAGGGTGTAGACATCGAAGATTCAGAATCTGGATTGTACTCTTTTAGAATAGCTTTGCCCTTTCTAGCGGATGATCGCTGCTTCTTGGATGCTGGAGTAGTGGACTGAGTTGAAGAGCGTTTGGGAGCCATCGTAGATTAGGGTTTGAAGAGGAATGACGAGGAGGTAGTCGGAGGATTTATGAAGCGCAGAAAGGAAATCATGAAACGAGATCTTTGAAGATTTGGTATAAGAGAGAGGGAAAATCTTTTAAAAAACTTCATAAAATTTTAAGAAATTTTAAAAAGATCAAAAATAAAACATAAAGATTTCCATAAATAAAATCTATTAGTTAGTTATCTAAAAAGATAATAACTAAAAGATTTGATCCAAATTAATCTTATCGAAAAATAAAATCAAGAACATACTATTATTTAGTAAGGCCTTGAAATGTATTTTAAGGTCTTAATGTAGGGAATAAGATCAATATTGTATAACAATAATTGCTCCCCCTACATTTGTGCCTCCCTGTTAAGCATACCAAGTTCTAACCTTATAAAGTTGAATCTCTCTTCGGGTAAAGATTTTGTAAAGATATCGGCCAATTGTAAATCAGTAGAAATGAATGTCAAAGACACATCACCTTTTTCTACATGATCACGTGTAAAATGATGTCTCACATCTATATGTTTTGTTCTTGAATGCTGTACAGGATTTTTGGAAATAGAAATAGCACTAGTATTGTCACATTTTATTGGTATATCCTTAAAGTTGAATCCAAGATCTTGGAGTTGTTGCGCAATCCATAAGATTTGCGAACAACAAGCTCCAGCAACAATATATTCAGCTTCGGCTGTTGAGAGAGCCACTGAATTTTGCTTCTTGGAATGCCAACTTATTAAAGATGTACCAAGAAATTGACAACACCCTGAAGTGCTTTTTCTATCCACTTTATATCCTGCAAAATCAGCATCGGAATATCCGATAAGACCGAAACTACTTTGTGTGGGATACCATAGACCTATATCTTTTGTACCATTAAGATATCTTAATATCCTTTTTACCGCAATGAGATGGGATTCCTTTGGGTTAGCTTGAAATCTAGCACACATGCAAACACTAAACATAATGTCAGGTCTACTAGCAGTAAGATATAGTAAGGATCTGATCATACCTCGAAATTCTTTTTGATTTACTTGTTTGCCGGTAAGGACTTGATCCAGAGAGAGAGTAGAGCTCATTGGTGTTTTGGCTATTTTTTATTCATTCATCTTAAACTTCTTCAGAATGTCTCTTGTGTACTTTCCTTGATTAAGGAAGATACCCTTTTTACTTTGATGTACTTGTAGTCCAAGAAAGAAGTTTAATTCTCCCATCATACTCATCTCAAATTCCTTGCACATGATGTCATAAAATTCCTTGCAAAGAGATTCATTAGTTGCTCCAAACAAGATATCATCCACATAAATTTGAACAACAAGAATATTCTTTCCATGAGTTTTAATGAATAAAGTTTTGTCAATCAACCCTCTCTTGAAGTTATTTTCTAGAAGATATTTTGAGAGTCGCTCGTACCAAGCTCTTGGGGCTTGCTTTAAGCCGTAAAGAGCTTTGTCAAGCTTAAAAACATGATCTGGAAATTCATTCCTTTCAAAACTAGGAGGTTGAGCAACATAAACTTCTTCATCTAAATAACCATTCAAAAAGGTGCATTTTACGTCCATTTGAAAAAGTTTTATACGCATGTAAGATGCAAAAGCAAGAAGTATACGAATAGCTTCAAGTCTGGCTACGGGAGCAAAAGTCTCCTCGTAGTCAATACCTTCTTCCTGATTATAACCTTGAGCGACAAGACGAGCTTTATTCCGAATGACATTACCACTTTCATCCAGGTTTGTTTCGAAAGACCCATCTTGTCCCGATAACTGATTTACCTTTGGGTCTTGCTGTAAGTGTCCATACTTTGTTTCGCTCGAACTCGTTTAGCTCATCTTGCATAGCGATAATCCAGTCAGGTTCTTGAAGAGCTTCAGTATACTTCTTAGGTTCTACAAGAGATACAAAAGCATGAAAGGCACATATGTCTTTTAATTTAGAACGAGTTTGTATTCCAGATGAGGGATCTGAAATGATATCCTGAGTTGAATGGGATGATGCATGTTTGAATTTCCTCCGGACATTTCTCTGATTATAAGTATCAGGTTTAGAACTAATAGGAAGTGGAGAAGACGGCTCTTGTTGCTCAGGAGGTGATGTATCTTCAGGAATTGTTTCATTTGTAAGACCTTGAGAAGGTATTTCAAGGTCTTGAGATACGTTTGTAATATCTTGAAATGGCTCCTGCATGTTTCTGACGTTCTTATCAACTTCTTCTTCCTCTTCCTCATGTTTATTTAGGTTGAGATCTGCAAAACCTTCACTCAAGGTACCATTATCATTTTCATCAAACAAGACATGGATACTTTCTTCGACTACTTTGGTACGTTTATTGTATACTCGATAAGCCTTGCTTTGAGTCGAGTATCCGAGAAATATACCTTCGTCACTACGTGCATCAAATTTTCCAAGATTATCCTTTCCATTATTATGTACGTAACACGTGCATCCAAATGGTTTAAAGTAAGATATGCTTGGTTTTCTTCCTTTAAAAAGCTCATAAGGAGTTTTCTTTAACATTGATCGAATCAAACATCTATTGAGAATATAATTCGCTGTATTAACAGCTTCTGCCCAGTATGACTTAGGCAGATTGTTCTCTAATAGCATTGTCCTAGACATTTCCTCTAGGGTGCGGTTCTTGCTTTCCACAACCCCGTTTTGTTGAGGTGTTATAGGAGCGGAGAAATTATGAGAAATCCATATTTCTCACAAAATGCATCAAAGTCTGATAGATCAAATTCTCTACCATGATCACTTCTAATAGAAACGATTGGTAGGTTTTTCAAAGTTTGTAACTCCTTATAAAGTTTTGAGAAGTATAAAAGTGCTTCAGATTTCATTTTTAGAAAGAAAACCCAAGTAAATCGAAAATAATCATCAACAACAACAAAAATGTATTGCTTGCCTTTAGGAGATTTGACACGCATAGGTCCACAAAGATCCATGTGGAGAAGTTCAAGAGGTCTAGTAGTACTTACCACTTTCTTCTTTTTGAAAGAACTACGAGTATGTTTACCTCTTGAGCAAGCATTGCATAAATAATCTATTTTGAATTTTAGGTCAGGAAGACCTCATACAAGATCCTTAGATTGGAGTTTTTTAAGAGAGTGCATGCTGATGTGACCAAGTCGTCTGTGCCATAGTCTTGAGTCATCTGATAAGACCTTGAGACATTTTAAATTTGTCCCTGCAATTTGGTTAGTATTAACAGCATATATATTATTATCCCTGTGAGCTGTTAGCACTAAATTTCCTGTCATCTCATCTCGAACTTCACACTTCCTCTTGTCAAAGCTAACACAATTTCCTTTATCACAAAGCTGAGAAACACTGAGAAGGTTATATTTTAAGCCATCCACCAAATAAACATCTTTAATATTATTATTTGAATCAAGACCAATGTTACCGATACCAAGAATGTCACATTTTCCTTTGTCACCAAGAGTTATTGTGCCAGTGGTTTGCTTCTTTAGAGTGTTGAAAAGAGATTCTTTTCCACTCATATGTCTTGAACAACCACTGTCCATTATCCATTTTTGAGTCTTGGTGATATCCTGCAAAACAGAAAATCATCCTTTCCGGATTGACCAATAGACAGAGTTTGATCCATTATGGGGGTAGACCATGTTAGGTAGCCTAGTCCCTTTAGGAACCCATATGTGTTTTACCCGTTCATTCAAACGTACAGGAAAGATATTTCTAATAATGTATGGATCGGTTCTCCTATAAGGACAAGTTTCCTTTACATGACCCTTTTTACAGCAAAAGAAACATGTAGGAGATCTCCAATTTCCTTTTGCCTTGACAAAAGTGGTAGTAGGTTTTGCAGGAAAGTTCCTGTTATATCCTATGCCACTTCGGTTTAAGGATAATTGTTGTTCTCCAAGCATTTTGTCAAAAGTAGCTTTAGATTTAGTAAATTGCACAAGAGCTATTTGCTGTTCTTGACATTTTTCAGAAAGTTTTACTTTTTCAATCTCTAAGTCAGTATTACATGTCTTAAGAGATGAGAGGTTTGCCTTTAGTTCAGAACTCTCCGATCGTAAGACCTTAACCTCAGTGTCAAGATCTGAATGTAGGCTGTCAAGATCTTGAACTTTCAGTGAAAGCATTCTTATGCAAGTTTCTTGATCATTTAGCTTCTCTTTTAAAATGTTAATTTCCTTGCTATAAATTGCTTCATTGGAGATCATGTTTTTCAAAACTCTTGATAACACAGCAGTAGGACTGGATATAAGATCTCTTACCATTCCATCCAGATGTTGGTCTTGACTTTTGTCGGTTTTTGCCATAAGGCACAAATTTGCATGATCATCTTCAGAATCTGAATCACTTGAGGAATCTGAATCGCTCCAGGCTGCTACCATGGCTTTCTTGCCAAATTCCTTTTTCTTGAATTTGTTCTTCTTCTTTTGAGGACATTATTTAACAAGATGATCTGTTTCACCACATTCATAGCAATTTAGAACACGATTCTTCTTCAAGGGGTTAGAAGACTTACCTCTGTATTTAGATGATCTAGCATTTTCTTTATTTGAAAATTGCTTTTTCATTTTTAATATTCTAGCTAGTCCCCTTGTGATAAGAGCGAAGGGATCTTCATCATCACTTTCAGAATCTTCCAGTGGTTCCTCTTTCTTTGCCTTGAGTGCCAAATTCTTAATGTTTGTTGGCAAATCCCCATCGTCCTCATTGAGGATCAATTCATGGGTGATTAATTTGCCCAACAAATCATCAAGAGCAAGTGTATTGAGATTTTGTGCTTCTTCTATAGCAGTTACCTTGGGACCCCATTTTGCTTTAGGCAAACATCTAAGTATCTTTCTGACTTTTTCTTTGTTATTAAAAGTCTTTCCCAGTGAGTCAAGATTATTAATGATCTCCGTAAAACGGGTGAACATTACTTTGACTGATTCATCTGGGATCATTTTAAACAATTCATATTGCCTAAGAAAGATACTTATTTTGGTTTCTTTGACCTGGCTGGTTCCTTCATATGTAACCACTAATTTATCCCATATTTCTTTAGTGGATCTACATGAAGATATACGATTAAATTCATTAGTACTTAAACCACAATATAATAGATTAATGGCCTTGTAGTTTTTCGCCACGCTCTCTAGATCTTTCTGATTGGATTCAACTTATGTCTTGTTTACTGTTGTATTGTCGGGACCTTCCTTGGTAGGAGTGAGAGGTCCGTTCTTGATAATATGTCAAAGCTCCAAATCTTGATCGATGATAAACATCTGCATCAAGGATTTTCAGTGCATAAAATTGTTTCCTACAAAAAGAGGTGGTCGAGAAATTGATCTTCCTTGACCAAATCCGTCTTGACCTTCACCAGCCATTAGTTAGCCTCACAGATAATAATATCTAAGAAGACGTGAGTTAGGCTCTGATACCAATTGAAATGCGGAATAGGCAGATAAATAGTTTAGCCAATACTCTAGAAGGGGGGGATGAATAAAGTATGAAAACTTTTCGTAATCTTAGGATAGGTAAGACCTTATCGAAAGAGATAAGACCTTATCAAACGAAATAAAGTCTTATTCGTAATAATAAGACCTTACACGTTTCTCTAAGATTGGTATTAAGTGTAAAGGTTTAGACAAACCAGGAATGTTAAGAGCAGTAAAGGACACACGATATGTTAACGAGGTCCGGTCACTAACACGACCTAGTCCCCGCCTAGGATTGATTCAACCCTAGGATTCCAAGTAGCTTTATTTTCCTTCTTCTTGATGAGTTTCAGATACAATCTTCAGAAGACCTTCCCTCTTCTAAACTCAGAAGTCTTACACTTCCTATCTAGCAACTCACACACTCAAATAGGAAAACTAAAGTACTCCAGATACAACAATAGTATCCAACGTGCCTAGAAGTAATAACGGTTTGTATGATCCTAGTTGAATTGTACTATAAGCTCGAATAAGATCTCACACTCTTAGAGAAGTAGGACGATAGAGTTTTGAATGTGAGAACAACACTTTGTGAGAAGAAATAGATAAGTCGATTTGTCACTTGTGTTTCCGTCGTAGGTAATGAACGTGTATTGTGTCTTCTTCCTTGTCTCTTTAAATAGGCAAACGTATCAGCAATTTTGAACGTTGAAGAAGATCTTGGTTGCGTGATCTTGTTTGTTGAGATTTGATCCAATCTTGTCTGTTGAGAGTTGAAGTCAAGTCAAACTTGTTTGTTGGGATATGAAGTCAAACTAGGTTGTTGAGAATCTTCCAATTTATCTCAAGAAGATTTAATTAAAACAAATCAAAGATTTGTTAAAATCAAATCCCTTAAATAACTCAACAAGAAGGAAAAGCCATTTGGACGTACTTAACTCAAGTGTAGTTTTTGTCCAGTTTTGGTAAGGTCTTACCAGTTCGTGTAAGGCCTTACTGAAACCTGGAAACCAAGGTTTTCTGTAATATGGTAATGCATTACCAGACACTGTAATGTTTTTACCAAAACTTGTAAGGTCTTACAAAAACCTGGAACAAAGGTTTTGACTTTCATGAACCATAAGTAATGTATTATTATCAAGGTGGAGTTAACATGTTGCATACCAAGTGTTCCTCAAAATCTATCTTTGGAAGCCCCCGTGTGAGACTTGTCTGATAAAATGACTCCTCTGATGAACTTTTTTGGATTTATGTCCCTTGCTTTTGTTCTTCAGGGAATATTTTTGTTCTCACAATATGCTAGATTTTGGAAAGAGATTCTTCCATATCAAAACTGCATAAAATTGGAGTTTTTAGGTATTAACTTAGTCAAGAGCTTCTAGAGGACAAATAACACTAAATTCAAGGATCTTGAGGCAAAATGTTGTAGGATGTTTTCCTGAAAGTTGCTGGCAAAAGTCTTGAATAGGAGTTGGGTTGGTGACCATCTCTTTTTAAAATTTGACATATGGGCTTTGTGTTGATGCAAAATGTTGACATATTTGGGGCTCTATGGCGCATTGTAGCGGTAAATAGTTCATCTCAGAGTATTTGGTGAATATACCGGGTTCTCACTTTCACTTCTTACCACACTTGATGGATTCAGAAGCGAAATATTCTAATCACTCTTCTTTTCGAGGTCTACATGGAGGTGTTTCCATACTTATTACGTGCTATGACAGCCGGTGTCCATGATAATGCTGTCAAAAGAACAAAATTGCATACAACTATTTTGTATCAAAGTTTCTGTGATCTTTTGTCTGATTCGGCATTGGTCTATGTTGATTATGTGAAATAATTTATACATCTCAGCTGAACTATAAATACTGAAGTTTTACATTGCACTGAATACAACGAAAGTTTACATTCATTCATTCATTCATTGATTCATACATTGATTTCAATACAGCTTCTTGGATCCGATGCTTCTTAATCTATAGCTATCAAGTCTTGAGTAATAGTTGAAGCTCGAAACTCTTACCTACAAGCAGCTTTATCCCGCTTATTTCCACCACTACAAATTTCCCAGCATCTGTCGTGCTTACTTTCACACTACCTTGTACGTTGTAAGCCTTCACTCTTGTTCCTTTCTTCAATCCCAAAACAGTAATCTTGCTTATCATCCATTCTTGTGACAAAGCAAACCTTCCATTCACCACATCTGACTTGATCATCATTCTATTGTAACTCTTCAATCCCGCATAAAAGTTAACCAAGCTCCAATGGCCTACCGTCGCACCTCCCATCTCAATATCAACTCCATTATCCAAGAAAAGAGATCCAGTGCTATCCTCTGTGCTGCTAACCGCCACCACCAATTCAAACGGTGTCTTCCTTGCTTCTCTTGTGGTCATTGCCTGACCTTGCAAAGCCAATATGTTACCTTCCCGAACATGCACGTTTATTTGATTCGATGGGGCATCCAATGTCACAAAGGTGCCCGTTGAAGGCACACTCACTGTGCTGGTGTGGTTGAACAGATTGAACCAGTTCCCTCTTGGGAAGTAGGCATCGACTGATGTTGATCCTTCCTTTAGAACCGGAGACACCATGACACCTCTTCCGATCAGAAACTGAGTGTTGATCCCGTAAGTGTTTGCGTCTTCTGGGAATGAGAAGAAGAGAGGGCGAGCTATTGGGGTACCTTTGGTGTGGGCCTCATACATCAGTGTATAGTAGTAGGGAAGTAGCCGGTATCTGAGGGCAAGGGCTCTCTTTGCACTTTCAGCCACCGATTTCCATAAGTAGAGTTCTTGAGGCGTCGTATGTATGGCTGAATGGTCTCTACTAAAGGGATAGAATGCCCCGAGCTGCGTTTGAAAACAGTTATTGAAGTATTATGCTTTCCTAAGAAATATGCAGCCAGTATGTGCATAAATTCAGTGTAATGCATCGTTTACCTGTATCCACCTACGACAGAGCTCTTCAGTAGTGTTGTTTTTAAACCCACATATGTCAGCTCCAACCATAGGAATGCCAAATAATCCAAAACTGAGGATTGTAGGGATGCTATAAGCAAGATCATCCCAAGTGGCTGCATTATCCCCAGTCCAATGTGCAGTGTATCGTCCAGACCCGACAAATGTTGATCTTGAGAGGACAAAAGGCCTCTGATTGGTCACTTTCTTGAGGGCAGTGTTGGTGGCCTTGGCCTCCAAGTATCCGTAGAGGTTATGGACGTCGTAGTCAGATACATTGCCAAAGTGCACAGCAGTTGCAGGTATGGTCTTGTTGTTGATGGGTATCCGGTTGCCAGAATTGTTGATGGCATAGGGCGGGTTGTCGATTGTGGAGTCAGGAATGGGAGTGGCAGGGTTGAAGTTGGAGGCCTCATTCATGTCGATCCATAGGCCATCCACAGGGAGCATGTTGTGGAACCTCTGAATCTCATCTGTCCAGAAGGCAGTTGTTCTCGGGTTCAAGAAGTCCGGGAAATAGACTTCTCCCGGCCACACTCGACCCTCATACGGCACTCCTTGTCGTTTGATAAAGATATCTGCGTGCACCCCCCTTTCAAATGTCCCATAAGTGTTGTTTATGCTAATCCCTGCAAAATAATATCAAACACTTTTTTCTTCAGCAAAATGTCTTGACAGAAATTAACAAGTGTTACACAATGCACGTACCAGGATCGATGATGGGGACGTATTTTTGGCCGTTATTGTGTAGCTGTGTGACAAATCTTTGCATCTCAGGCAAAGAATAGTTGTAAGGATCGACAGTGAAATCCTTGTTGCCATTCATGTAATCAATGTCAGTCCACATCACCTCTAGAGGGATTCCAGCCTCTGCATATTTGCTTACAACATCCTCAACCATCTTTATGTCCCGATAGCCCCATTTGCACTGGTGAAAACCTTCACAAAGCACCAATTACACACACAAGTGCATTAGTAAGAATTACTTTCGGCTGAACATGCTAATTAAAAAATAGTACTCACCGAAGGACCAATAAGGCATTGGAGTCGGGAGCCCAATGAGTTGAGTGTACTGCTGCACAACGGCATCAGGCTCGGGTCCAGCAAAGACATAGAGGTCAACTATCCCACCGATAACCTTATATGTGATCCGATCACCCATGTACTCAACGTCCATTCCGTTACTGTTTAAGAGCAGGACCCCGTGGGCTGTCCCGGATGGGGACCGAACATCCAGGTAGAACGGGTGCGACCCGTAGAGGTTCACATCCACGTTATTGCTCCATTTGTCAGCATTCCACAGGGTGAGGGTCTGATTAGGCTGCAACCTGAACGTGGGCTTGGTGTGCTCACCAAGTCCATACAAGTTTGCCCTCTTCTTAGGGAGCGAGGAGGAGAGCTGGATGTATTGGTCTTTGAAGACGAGGCCAACAGGCTCGGCATCAGTGGGCCTCATGTCAAAGAGGGTTTCGCCCGTGGAGCTGCGGGTGACAGAGAAGCCAAATGGGCTGGTGTCATGGAGGGTGAAGATGAGATCTGAGCTCGGGTGTGAGAGGACTTGCTGTGGTGAAGATGAGGTCCACTTGTTATAATGGAGGTGTGAATATGTGGTGCGAGGAAGGATTTGTTGCGGGATTTCCCATCGAGGATGCTGAGAATCCGTAATCCGGATTCTCAAACGGTCGTGCTTCTCCAATCTGTGTCACCAAAATTTTATACAGTAGTTATATATGCTTCATTCATTCACTTTGTGGAATAAACTAGAATTTTGCAAAAGTCATTTACGTATTTTGCTGTTATGTTGCTTAATGTTTGATGCAGAACCTAGTTTAAGGGTTGCTGAATGAATATGAGAAAAAAGAAGTGATGAGCATGTACCTTGCAGTGAGGGTGAGATTGGGAATGCCAGGGCCATAAAGCTGCTGCGTCGCTTCAAGGAGCTTCAGCTCTGCATGGAGTGTTTTTTCCGAAGTGTCGAGCTTGACCCTTTCAACGGTGTACCCATGCCCGAGATGAGCGGCATGGTTTGGAAAGGCGGAAATCAGAAAAGCGGTGATGAAGAGGGCCATGGCTGGGTTGGTGAAGCTCATCATTGAGTGCATTGCCTGTGTGTGTGGTGTGTGGTGTGTGGTGTGTGAAAGACAGATTTAAATAAAAGAGGAGGCGATTGGTGTTGTAGAGTTGTAGCAGCAAATTGAATTCGAATTCTGGTCCCGTTGAGCTAATCTGTCATTCTCAACCCTATATTCCTATTATGGCTCTCATTCTTATTCTCACGTCTTTCCTTTTTCCTTCTTTGTTTGTGTCAGGAACAGATACATAAAACATGGGTCTCATCCTTTTGGAGTTATATTGGTGTTACATTAAAAGGTGATTAGGCGTTCAAGTCACTACTCACTAGTGTAGTGTATGTAATTAGAGTAGTAGAGGAATCCATATATGGATTATTAATTAATTTAGTGTTGATGACTAAGTGGGCATGTGTCACCATAAGTTTACGTGGGAATCTCAGTTAGTCAAAACTAAGTATATATGCTAAATTACATTGAATGAATGAATAAATATGGAATATACACTAGACATGCTTATGTTTACGTACCTAATTTTAGCTCGCTTTTGAGAATACAATGTCTTGGTTGATCAGGAGAGGGATTCATATAATATTCAGAAAAACCTTACCCGATTCGTCCGTCCGATCCGGATCCGACCGAATTCTAATATGCTTTAAACAAAAGAACCCGAGACCCGACTCAAGTCAACCCGTTGAACCCGAATTTGAAACATACCCGAATCCAAAACAATTCTGATCCGACCCCGAAACAAACTGAACTCAACCCAAAACAAACCCGACTAAGTTGTATCTTTAATATTTTTCCGTAATTTTGTCTTTTCCATACAAAATGATAATCATCAGTAACATTACATTTTATGATTATACGATAAGTTGGTAATATAATAATTACCAACTCCTAAATCGCTATATTTTCTTTGTTTTAAAAAGTAAATTCAAACAAATCCAAATAAACATGACATACATTGATACAAAACTTAAACAAATCCGGTCTATGTTAGACGAATTTCAAAAACATCCGGCCCTATTTAAATGAAAATTCCGACATGCATGAACAACAAGGACCACTAGATCGTTATTGGTGTGCCCTGTTTTGACCCGCAACCCGAAGTAACCATGAACCTGATTTGACCCGACCCGACCTGTCAGACCCAAAAGACATGTTGACCCGAATAACGACCGGATCCGAATTATCCGAACCCAAAATGACCCGACCCAAACCCGACCAAAAATGACTTGATTGACACCTCTAATATTATAGTTGTGTTGATTTGTGTTCGGACTCTTTCCGAATGTTAAACACTGATTATAATTATTGAAATATTTTAGGTGACTAGCTTAACTCGTGAATATTTTGAATTCCGTACCCGTATATGACCTCAAATGCCTTATCAAATCGGAAACACGTCTCAACATCACATTTCCATCTTCTAGAAAGTTCTAGGAAGGCTCTTAGGCCATAATGGACAATTTGGAAAACAATCGTAACATTAGCCCCAACTTTAAGGAAATGATGATTTTACCCTAACTTCTTCACAACTACCAAAAGAATCCAAACGGCTCTAAACCTCAAGATATAGTCTTACAACACGATATAAACGAGAATCACTAATAAATTTTTTTGAAAGTTCTCCGGCCCTTCAAAACTTACTAAGAACCCCCTTTTCCTTTTTAACTAAAACTAGTCAATTACCTTACTTAGGTCTTTCATATATACTCTTAAACATCTCATAAAATTTACGAGAAATGAAACACCGGGTAGGCCGAGGACCTCTCGTACATAGGATGAATGCGGTCTTTTGGGGTTGTTTACTTTTCCCTCCTGTGTGAGGATGATCTTTTGTTACCTCCTGTGTGAGAATATTGTTGTTTATACTCGGCTATGTTGTTGTTACCTTTTGGTTGTACAGTTTATACGGTTTTATGCATTTGTTTTATATCTGTCAGTGCCATGTTGTAAGGTCCAGTGAACTTGTTGTCAGGCTAGGGTCAGGATCCACTGTGAGATCCTAGCCCAATGTGGCACTCCGAGTCTCGCGGATTCGGGGTGTTACAAAGTTGGTATCAGAGCCTTACAACAATGGCACTTGCTACTTGCAATGAGGTTTGATAGTAAAATAAACAGAACCCGAAAGGGGTCTAACGTTTTCAAAAGATTTTTGGTTTTAAGTGTGGTTTTGGGTTAGAACGTACGAGAAGTTGCCACCTCTACTATGGATCTCTGTAGTATAGATATGTAAATATGTATTATGGATTATGTTTGTATATGTGTCAAGTATATATATATATATCTATACATATGGCCTATATAGAGTCTTATAAGTTAGGTGTGCATACCCCACAGATGGCTCCGAATAGAGCTACTGCTGTTGTAGGCCGAGATAGAAGTATACCACCTCTCCCTCCGGGTGTGATAGGAGAGGGACCAGTTCCCGCTGTTGATCCACCAGTGGTGGAGGAGATACATGAGGAAGTTGCTAAGAGTGTCGTCCCAAAGACGAGGAGTGGTGGATCCAAGAGACAACATTCACATCGAGTCTAGTCAGATGACTCGGATCGTATCTCCATGAGGGGGCCAGAGTTTAGAGAGTACATCCGACGTGTAGAGGAGGCTGCTAGAGCTGGCAGACGGGCCCCAAATCTACCAAGGCATGAGGGATCTTCAGAGATGTCTCAAGGAGCCACACAGGTGCCAATTATGCCGGCATGTGCTGCTGAGACTGTTCGAACTACAAAGGAGACTAGAGGGCCTCGATCAGATACTTGGTTGAAGGCATTTCATCATATGGACGTACCACCTTTCTCAGGGAAGATTGGTTTGGAGACAGAGGTCTGGATAGGACATGTAGACTCAAATTTAGAGTCTATAAGATGTCCTGAGGACAGACGGATAGAGCTAGTTCAGTGTCTATTTCGTGATCTTGCACATCAACGGTGGAGGACTGTACGAGCCAGAGCCACCAGTTATGACTGCATGAGGAGCATGATCAGAGAGCAGTTCTGTCCTGCCTCACTGAGGGGGGAGAAGCTGCAGAATTTTGTGGAGGCCAGCTTTGAGGATGTGCCGATTGTAGACGCCATCAGCCGCTTCCAGACTGAGTTGGCTTTGTTGGGTCCAGCTGCACCATCTGAGGACCAACATGTGTACTTGTTCTCCTGTCGACTGAGGGAGAGCACAAGCTCATATATGGCGGGATTCCATTGCGAGTCCCTAGCTGATTATCAGGACCGGGCTTCTGCTTATGAGAGGGAGCGAGCCAGTCAGAGGAGGGCTTTTCAGTTGGAGGAGCATTTGGGTCTAGACGAGACCAGAGACGTCACAGTTACCCCTCGTCTACACTGACTGCAGATAAGGGACGACAGTGTTACAACTATGGTGATCTTGGAAATTTGAAGCCAGAGTGTACCAGGCCAGTTGTGACTTGCTTTACTGTGGTAGACCAGGACATCGAGCTGCCTTCTATAGGCAGGTGGAGTTGCATCTCAGCAGGGTTCTTCCCTTGCTAGTGTGGCAGAGGTGGTCAGAGGACACCTCAACAGCAGACACAAGGACAATAGAGAGTCCCATATCGTCCTTCTACTCAGGGATCTACTCCCGGGCCGAGTAGAGGTAGAGGTCATGGTGGGAGTGCTATTGACACTAGAGGAGCTCAGGGTAGAGCCTTTGAGCTGAGGAGTGCAGAGGAGCCGCCTACACCAGCTACTACAGGTACCATTCCGCTTCATGGTTTACCTATTAGAGTTTTGTTTGATACGGGTGCTACGCATTCATTTATTTCTGATACATGTGTTGAAGTCTCTACCGAGGTAGGTTAGATTGAGGTCTTCCGAGGTTGGGACATTGGGAAGACATGTTTTGTCATTAGTGCCGTACGAGCAGTTAGACTGATAGCACAGGGATGGGATGCTTTCTGGTGCTATGCCATGAAGGATGGAGAGAGTCAAGCTTTGGAGGACATACTAGTGGTCTGCGAGTTTGCAGATGTGTTTGCTGAACCGTCGAGCTTTCCGCCTCAAAGGAGTGTGGATTTTAACATCGAGTTGGATCTTGGTACGAGAACCATCTCGAAGGTCCCATATCGTATGACGTTTGTCAAGATGTTGGAGCTGAAGAAGCAACTCGAGGAGTTGGGTAAGAAGGCTTCATACGCCATAGTGTTTCACCATGGGGTACACCTGTCCTCTTCGTGTGGAAGAAGGACAGATCGTTGAGACTGTGTATTGATTACAAAGAGCTGAACAAGGTGGCCATCAAGAACAACTATCCACTTCCTCGTATTGATGATCTGCTTGATCAGCGTTAGGGAGCGACATTCTTCTCCCGGATTGATTTACGTTCAGGATATCACCAGTTGAGGGTGAGGGAGCAGGATATACACATGATGGCATTTCGTACCCGTTATGGACACTACGAGTTTGTAGTGATGCCATTTGGGCTGACGAATATCCCAGTAGTCTTCATGGAGTTGATGAACAGTATTTTCATCGACTTCCTTGATCAGTTTGTTGTAGTCTTTATTGATGACAATTTGGTATACTCTCGTATCAAAGAGGAGCATGCCAGTCATTTGAGGACAGTTTTTGAGATTTTGAGGGATAGAGACCTGTATGCCAAGCTCTCTAAGTGCGAGTTCTGGATGTCTGAGGTTGCTTTTCTTGGACACATCATCTCCTCCGATGGGATTATGGTTGATCCGGCGAAGATTGAGTATGTGGCTGCTTGGATGACCCGACGAACGTCAAGGAAGTGCGTAGCTTTCTTTGCCTAGCCGGTTATTACCGACGTTTTGTAGAGGGATTTTCTATGATTGCCCGTCCAATTATGAGTCTTCTGAGAAAGACTACCAGATTTGTGTGGACTAATCAGTGTGCCTAGAGTTTTGAGGAGTTGAAGAGGCGTTTGACTTCTGCTCCTATCTTGGCACAACCAGAGGGTTCTGATTATTTTGTTGTTTACAGTGATGCATCCAAGCTAGACTTAGGATGCGTATTGATGCAGAGAGGAAGAGTGATTGCATATGCGTCTCACTAGTTGAAGATGTATGAGGAGAACTACCCGACGCATGATCTGGAGTTGGCAACAGTAGGTCATGCTTTGAAGATCTGGAGACATTACCTGTATGGTGCTACATGTCAGATCTTCACAGACCATAAGAGTGTGAAGTATATTTTTACGCAACGGGAGTTGAATAACCGCCAGTGTCGATGACTTGAGTTGATCAAGGACTTTGACCTTGAGATTTTGTATCATCCTGGAAAAGCGAATGTTGTAGTTGACACCTTGAGCAGGAAGACGCCTCGAGAGAAGGCGATCGCGAGACTGACAGTTCAAGCCTCATCTTCAGAGAGATCTAGCTTGGCTTGAGATGGACATCCAGTTTCCTGATGAGGATGCCCAGTTATATGCTTTAGAGGTTCTACCTGGTCTGTTGGATGAGATCCAGTAGAAGCAAGGGACCTGCCCAACCTTGATGAGAATCAAAGAGAGGATGTCTCGTGGAGAGGTACCCCAATTCTCCATTGGAGCAGATGGAGTGATGAGGCGTCATGACTGTATTTGTGTACATGCCGATGCAGAGCTGAGACAAAGGATCTTACAGGAGGCTCATTGTACACCTTAATCAGTACTTTCGGGTACGAGTAAGATGTACCATGATGTGAGAAGTTCATATTGGTGGGGAGGGCTGAAGCCCGATGTAGCCAGATTTGTGGCCTAGTGTGCGACCTATCAACAGGTCAAGATGGGGCATTGCAAACCTGGAGGTGAGCTCCATCCACTGCCAGTACCGCAATGGAAGTGGGAGGATGTCTCCATGGACTTTGTGATTGGATTGAAGCCCAGTAGGAGTTTTGATGCCATTTGGGTTGTTGTTGATATACTGACGAAGACGGCACATTTTATTCCTATCAGAGAGACATGGCCAATGAGTAGATTGGTTGAGGAGTACACTAGATAGATAGTGAGACTCCATGGTGTACAGAGGACAATCGTCTCTGATCGAGATGGACGGTTTACCTCGAGGTTTTGGCAGCAGATTCAGACTGCTTTGAGGGCGAGTCTACACTTCACGAATGCGTTTCACCCCCAAACAAATGGTTAGTCAAAGAGGACCATCCAGACCTTGAAGGATATGTTGTGAGCTTGTTTGTTTGATTGGGGACAGGGACGGTCTGATTACCTCCCATTGGTTGAGTTCTCATACAACAACAGCTGACATGCATATATTAGGATGACTCCTTACGATGCACTGTATGGACGTAGGTTCCGTACACCTTTATGCTGGGATGAGCCTAGCAATAATAGTGGGATAGTTCCAGAGCAGATTCAGGATGATACGGCTCGAGTAGCGCTGATTAGAGAGAGGATGCTGGCTGCACAGAGTCGCCAAAAGTCGTATGCAGACAAGAGGTGTCGACCTCTAGAGTTCAGAGTGGGAGCTCATGTCTGGATGAGAGTATCTCCGAAGTGTGGCGTCAGACGTTTTGGCAGAAAGGGGAAGTTGAGTCCCCGATATGTCGGTCCTTTTGAGATACTAGATAGAGTTGGG
Organism: Fagopyrum esculentum; assembly: GCA_033239045.1. NCBI lineage: Eukaryota > Viridiplantae > Streptophyta > Magnoliopsida > Caryophyllales > Polygonaceae > Fagopyrum > Fagopyrum esculentum. The sequence goes on along the minus strand of BSUD01000008.1, from coordinate 22,751,241 downwards.
AGGGTAGCCTAGAAATTAACATTGCCTTCGAGATTAGAGGGTGTTCACCCTGTATTCCATGTGTCTCAGCTGAGGGAGTTTATACCAGATCCGAGGCACATTGTGAGTTATGATGATTTGGTGGTTGAGTTGGACCACACCTTTGCTGAGAATCCTATTGAAGTCTTAGAACGAGGTGTGAGACATCTGCGTTCGAAGGACATTCCAATGCTGAGGATACAGTGGTCGAGACGTGGACCTGAGGAGGCTACATGGGAGACTGAGGATAGTATCCAGAGGAACTATCTAGAGTTTTATGCTGAGATTGATGCACCTAGGGTCGATGAGTAGATCTTAGTGTTATCTTGGTGAGTATATGATTATGTGCTTACATGCCTTGATGTGTTACTTCATGCTAGATATGATGTGATTTATGATCTTATTAGATCTTGATGTGCTAGCGTGATGTATGATTATAGCTAGAGATGGTTCTTTCCTCCATGCTATCTGAGTGTGATTAGGATTCAGCTAGAGATGGTTCTTTCCTCCACACTACCTTGATGGACATAGTTTATTGGAGATGTTATTCCTCCATGCGACGCATATGATTATGATTTGGCTAGAGATGTGATTCCTCCATGCCTTGTGATGTGGTATGACGAGAGATGTGATTCCTCTACGCCTTTGGGTAGCGTTATGGCCCTGTTTTCTGGAGTTAATGATTCCTCCATGTTCATGTTTGAGGTTATAGATTGTTATAGGTTATGATCTTTTGAGAGGAGATGTGATACCTCCGATGGAGAGAGAGAGAGTTATACCTCGGCTTATGGGTCCGAGAGGATATGGGATTTTGTAAGTTTCGGGATAAAACTTGTTTTTAGGGGGGTGAGATGTAAGAGCCTAGTTGCTGAGTTGCTGAGAGTGTGAGCTGAGGACCCAGATTAGGCCTAGACCACCCCTACGTTTATCTTATCCTCTCTTCTTCCTTTGGATCTCTTCTTGAGTTTCCTTGAGTTTTGATTGAGTTTGAGAGCTTATATGCTTGGCTTGGTTGCTGATTGTTAATGGTTGGTGTTGTTGTGCCTTGTTGAGCCAGCTTGGAGGTCTTGATGAGAGTTCTCACTACTAGATAACTGACCTATTGTAACTAAATATTTGTAACGGAATTTTTATTGTGTTACCATAACTAAATTGGCAATGGTTTATGTATTGGTTTTATAAGATTGACTTACTATAATGCCATGTTTGTAATGAATGTTTACTTATGTTACTATAGATGTGCTAGGGTAATGGTCATATGTAACAGTTTTAAAAAAATTACAAAAATGTTCCCTAATGTAATGATAATTGTAATGGTAGACTCTAAAATATTTGGCGCAAAAATAAAAAATTATACCGCTCAACTCAAAAATAAAATTGGCTTATCAAATACACCACATAAAAAAAAAATCATCTCTTCTAAAAAAAATATACCCATTTCTCTCTAAACCATCATCCCGCTCGAGCAGTGGAAGCTTACTCAAACACTACAGCCATCGCCCCACATCAAAGAGGCTTCGACGAAGCAGGAATCCGGCCAGGAAGTCGCCCCTTCCCGCGCGAAGCCAGGACGAGCTCTAATGAAGCCAGGAAGTCACCCTCTTCCCGCGTGAAACTTCTCAGGTGTCGATCCCAACCCTAATTTTTATTTCATCTTTCTTCAATTGCTCAACCTTTAGGGTTTTGATTCAAATTTGGTTTCATAGTGAGAAATCAGGGGAGGGGTGACTTTTTTTCAGAAGAGATGGGTATCTTTAATTTTGAGGATGATGGGTAAGTTCTTATCTTCTATGCTTCTTTAGATCTCTCCTGCTTCCATATCAGTCAACATTGAAACGAAGGAGGAAAATAATAGGCAAAGGCAAGGTTTGCATCTCTCTGTTTTACTAGGTTTGGTTATTTTTAATTTGGTAATTAATGTTCGATTTTTTCTAGGTTTACTTTAAGCTTCTCGTCAAGGTTTACATCTCTCTGTTTCCATTCAATTCGTGTCTAGGCTTGATTTTGAATTTTCTTCGCTTTTGTATATGCTTCTTTCGATTGCGCTTATTTTGGTAAATTGGTGCTTGATTAGGTTATTGTTTATTTATTTTTAGTCTCAACGACTACCACTTTTCTAATTTTTCTCATGTCATGCTACATTCCTTAGGAGAAGAAGCTCTTATAATTTATTAACTTCAATTCAATTCTCGTAAACAAGCTTTGCCTTCATATGACACTAAAACTTAATCATCCACCTTTAAGATAAAACCCTTTTTCAAGCCATCTTATATTTTGATTTAATTTTGAAAGTCATTTGCTCGGGAAGCTGAAGTTTATTGCTTCATGATATGTTTTTCATTAATAATTCAACTTGATGTTATTGATAAGTTGACCATTAGTAACTTGAACGCTTTAACCAAAACTAACCTTAGTGTCTATGGTTTTCTGAGGATAGGTCCTGCAAGAGAACCATCCTTTGAGCAACCTAAACAGCCAAGCTTGTCCATTAAACGGGCCTGAATTCAGAGACCCCTCCATTAGCATTGCTGACGACACCTCTGAATAGAAGCTTGACATGCTTTGGTCGAAACTAAACAACCATGAAACGGTATCTTTGTAAGTTTCTCTATATTTCATAAATACTTACTAAAAATACCATGCCTGAACATATTGAATTGTAGGTTGGTGATGTAAATTGAGTTTGGACGGGGTAATGTTGTTATAAGTACAAGTGTAAGGACTAAGGATAGCTTCTGAAATTACTTGAAATTTAGGCAAGCTATTCAATAGAATTTATGGATCATGTTTCTTTCTATTGTTAGAATGCATATTTGTGTTTTGTACTTCCAATACATCAAAAAGCTAACCTTTCCTTAATTTGGATATTTTTAATGATAATGTATGTTAACTGGACTGGAGAAAAGGCTTTGAAAGAGCTTCAAGAAGCCAATTTGTCCCAACAATGCTTCTCAACTTTGCAAGAATGTGCTGCTGAGGTATAGTATCAAGTAGTTATTGAAGTGTTCACTTTCTTGGTTTCATGTACTGATGTTCTATATGTTCTTACTTAATCATCCCTCAATTATTTTTTTCCTTAATTTGGATATTTTATATGTTCTTACTCAGTCATCTTACGTTACATCAATATACACTACACCAATCTTTACTGACGTAACAGGGTTGATGTCATCACTCGGTTATTTGTTCAAATGTTCGGGGATACACATAAATGATTACCAACTTTCTTTTCCAAGGATTGCCAAAAGAGATGCAGGTATCTTTACACTTTTCAAGGTCACTTCTTATAGACATAAGTATATTATTAGTTTACCTATGATTGAGTTGCTCTTAAGTCTTTATCTATTATAAAATGGATGGTCTTTAACTTTTAGCTTTGGTGTCTTAATTCCTTCTTACTTCTTATCTTGAAAGGGGCTAGGTTAAAAGGGAGAGATTTTATTAGAAATATCTTATCTCAGTTTTGGATCTTCCTAAAATATACGGGAAAACATCACGCATTTTCCTTGCTAGTTCATAATTCTGCAACATCTGTGTTTACCATGCTTTCTAATGGGTTTGTTAATGTTAAATTTGATTAAATAGTCTTCATGTATTTGCTGAATTGTAACTGATTGTATTTTGCTACTTGTGTTCGAATTACATTTCTACTTATTTATTTGAATTTTTGGTGTTGATGTGCATCAGGGAATCCTTCAATGTATTTGCAATATGTTTTCATCCTATCATGCTTGTATCCAACAGTAGTTTTCAAGGACATTGTTGATGCTTTACTTTTAGTGATTTTAACATCCGGGTAAGCAAAGACAAACTATAACAGTTCAGTGGAGATGTTTTTTTTTCTTTTGTGAATCATAAGTGAACTCTATGTTTCCATGTAGTTTAGCACTGTCTCAGTTTGAATACTAAGCTAAAATCTTAGGTTCACTTTTTCAGTGTATTATTGCAAAACGGAACAACATTGAAACCACCTTATCTAGTTTTTGTGCAGGCAGTATTGAAAATGAAGGTTACTCTTAGAGATATAACAAATCTTTTAATTATTCAAGAAAAATAGAAAATGCAAGCTTACTCTTAGAGATATAACGAATCACCTATCTTTTTGCTTGATTGTTGTGTTGCAACTACAACTTGAGACAAGTTGATCTTGCTCTTGCAAACTTCAACGAACTATTAGTGATTAATCTCCGGAAATTTTTCGCACACAATGGCTCGAATTTCATGGACATGCAGATTGCAAATTGCAGAGAAAAGCTCTCCTAAGATGAAGCTTACTACTGACACAATCTTCTAATAAGGGTTAGTGTTTTTTTTGTGAAGTTCAACTACACTTCAAGTAGTACAAGTAGAAAGGAGGGTGTTCATTCTGTGAAGTTCTACTTTGACTTTCGGGTTATTGGGAATGATGATGTACACTTTATACCTTCATATTATTTATCTATGGATTATCATTAGTATATTGTACTAAATTTGTATAATTTATAAATTATCTAATTAATTGTACACATCAGGTAGTGTGGTAACAATTGTAGATTATATGGCAATGTTTCTATATGTAAGGTGATCGGAAATTATCTACGTTTTGTAATGGTTGTTCCTTGTTAACGGGTCTATCAATATTGTAATGGTAAGATCTATTGTAATAATAATTTATTTTTGTAATGGTTTCACCTATAGTAATAGTTATGTCTATTGTAATTGTTTTGGACTTGATTCTTTAAACCGTTACAGTAGAGTTTATGTTCGTTACTACATACCTATTGTAAGGCAGGCTATTGTAGTGGAGGATAATTCATTACTAAAGCCTTACTGTAACAGTTTTGAAGCCTTAAGTAACTAATTTTAACGGTTACAACAAGCCATTTATTTAGTAGTGTCTGCTTGGTATAGATTCAGCTTGGTAAACTTTCATGGCTTCTTTCCTTTCTTTCTTCATTCTTCCATCTTCTCTCATCTTCTCTTCTTCTAGCTTAGATTTCCTTAGGTTTGGATCTTGTTCTAGCCATGATTGGCATATGTTGATGTATATATATGTATGTTTTTGTATGTATGTGTAAGAGCCTAGTTGTTGAGTTGTTGAGTGTGTGAGCTGAGGACCCAGATTAGGCCTAGACCGCCCCTGGGTGACCTAGTGGCCGTCCCTGCGGTTTGCGTGGGCCGCACCTGCGGCTCACAGAGTCCGCCCCTGCGGCTTTGTGGGGCTGCAACCATCTTCTTTGACCCTTTGACCCATGCTTTACCCTTTTCACCCCTTTATAACCTTCTTCTCTTTCTTTCTGATGAGGGTTCATCATCTTCAACTCCATCTCTCTCTCTCCCTACGTTCTTCTTCCCCTCTTATCTCTCCTTGGATCATCTTTGATCTTCTTTGGAAGTTTTGTTGAGTTTGAGAGCTTTTATGCTTGCCTTGTTGATAGTTGTTGTTGATGTGCCTTGTGTGAGCCAGCTTGAGGATGTGGTCTTATGACTTGTCTTCTGGAGCTCAACTTGGTAAGCTATCATGGCTTCCATCCTTTCTTTCTTCATTCTTTCATCTTCTTACCTCTTTTCCTATCTTTCCTTAGGCTAGCTTAGATTCCTTAAGCTTGGATCTTGCTTCAGCCATGATTGGCTTGTGTTGATGTATATATATGTATGTTTCTGTATGTATGGTGTTGGAGCGAGGAAGGAGTGAAAGAATCGAAGGAAGAAGTGAAGAAAGGGTTGAAGTGGCGTCCTCAGCTGTCCAGCCGCCCCTGCGCCACCTTACACCCGCCCCAACGCCGGCCAGAGCCGCCCCTGCGCCACATGTGTTCCGCCCCTGCGGCCACCTAGATCAGCTAGGTTCTACACTTGGTTCTGCAGGTGTGTGTTGCTTCTAGGCTTGCTTTAGGATGTCTTTGTTCCCTTATTTCCTAGTGTGAGTGTATAGGATCATGTTAGATGTGCGAGGATGTGTTTGGATGAGGTTATGATCGATATATGTCTTGTACGACTTTAAGGACTTAGGTTGATGTTGGTTGAGGTGTTGAAGTTGAGTATGGATCCCTTTGGGTCTGGGTGTGACCCCTTTGATGAATAGAGGTTGATATCTTTCTATGCCTTGTTATTAGGCAGTGCCCCTCTCTCAGGGAGTGGAGGTTGATTCTGGTTAAGATGTATACGAGGTTGAGGTAAGTCCGTAGGACTTACTTAGCTACCATCCTTATATTGGATGTTTGCATGAGTGATATGTGCTTTCTATGTTGTTATGATAGAATGAGATGTTGTTTATACCGACCTATGTTTTATTGACTGCCCCGTTGTGTGGCTGTGATAACCTTTCCCTTTTATCCCGCCGTGGAGTCTGGGAGGTTCTCTGATGTCAGGCCAAACTGGTTTACAGGAAGGGCGCAATCCACTCCCATAGGGTACACGGATTGTGTAACCGATACTTGTACAACTGGCTATCAGTCTCAGAGGCGAGGATGTATCGGTCCTCGTGTCACATACTTTCATTTATCTATGTCTATACGATTTGAGTGAAGGACTATTATATAAATATGATAAAATGGGTAAATGTGTGATATCATGCTGATGTGTTTATCTTTTTCTATGATTGTGCTTGTGCTTATGCATTACGCTATATATGTATGGATAGCTAATGGCTTATTACCATGTTGTAGATGCCCCACAAGATAGGCGTGCTGCTGGGTGATCTAGAAGAGTTGCAGGCCGAGGACCTCTCGTACATAAGATGGTTCTGTCTTTTGGGGTTGTTTACCTTTCCCTCCTGCGTGAGGTTGATCTTTTGTTACCTCTTGTGTGAGGATGTTGTTGTGGTTTATACTTGGCTATGATGTTTTACCTTTGGTTGTACAGTTTATACAGTTTTATGAATTTGTTTTATATCTGTCAGTGTCATGTTGTAAGGTCCAGTGAACTTGTTGTCAGGCTAGGATCAAGATCGATTGTGAGATCCTAGCTCAATGTGGCACTCCGAGTCCTGCGGATTCGGGGTGTTATAGAGTTTGTATCAGAGCCTCAGGTTGACAACAATGACACTTGCTACCTGCAATAAGGTTTGATAGGTAAAATAAACAAAACCCAAAAGGGGTCTGACGGTTTCAAAAGGGTTTGGTTTTAAGTGTGTTTTGGGTTAGAATGTACGAGAAATCGCCACCTCTGCTATGGATCTCTGTAGTATAGATATGTATATATGTATTATGGATTATGTTTGTATATGTGTTAAGTATATATATATATATATATATAGATATAGATACAGACTCGTATGTAAATAGCCCTTATAGTGTTCAATGAGAACGAATAGTAGCCATTGATGTGATTAATCCAAAGACTGAAATTTAACCTAAATATTCTATAAAAAATACATCTCACTCTCCGATGGGAATGTGTAATACACTCTCCAAAATAAGGCAACTTCGATATTTTTTAATAATTATAAATGAGATCTTCTTCCACTATTTTAGGCAGTTACAATTTACAGAATCTTCCAATTAATTAATAAGGGTAGTAAAGAATTCCAACATAATTGTTCGAACGCAATATCATCCATTTGGCTGCTACCTTTTGCTGAAACTACATGGTCTCCATTGTCGCCGGAAACCTAACCATATCTTCGCCGGAATAGTTAACAGTAAGTGATTCGTTTTCAGTATACAATATACCCATCATCAAACAATCGGTTTTTGTTCTTCAAACGGCTGTAGGCATTTTAAAGTCTTACGTTTTTTATCATTATATGTCCACATTTATCGGTTGATTTGTGTAGGGCATTTTGGCAAGCAACAGTTTCAGAATCGATGGAAGAAGGTAAGTGAACTTGAAATGCGATTCACAATTAAATCAATATATTAACAAATATTTGGTTTCACATGAACGAATATATTTGACTATACCACCGAATACGGATTACAGAATGGTTACGAAAGCAGATTCGGTAACGATGATGGTTTACCCAATCATCAAACATTAAACATAATCGTACTCATTATTTATATTTCAATTCTCACAATATAAATTTGTATTGAATTTTTTACAAATTTCCCAAGTGAAAGAGATTGGGATGTTGATGGATTCGGCATTGATGCTAACAAGGAGAGTATGGATGAATTTTATGAAGCAGCGGCAAACAAAGAATTTAATGCCGGAATAGTCATGACGCAATCACCGGGGAAAACAAAATATTTGACTCCGCATTACGATGAATCAACACATCCGCGTATTGGAATGTGTTTCAAAACGCCGGAGGAAGGTATAGATTTATTATAAGGCGTATGCTAAGAAAGTCGGTTTTGATATTCGTTTGTCATCTTCACGTGTATGCTCAAAAGACGGCACTCTATTGCATCGTCGCATATTGTGTAGTCGGTCAGGATTCAAGGGAAATATACCCACTACCGGAAAGCGTCATAGAGTTTCAAATCGTGTTGGTTGCAAAGCAATATTTGCTATTAAGTTTGCCGGAAACGATGGGTACACTGTATGAAAATTTGAGTTTAATTCGTTCATCTGAATTAGTTGCAAAGCAATATTTACTATATTTTTGTATGCTCAAAAGACGATGGGTACACTGCAAAGAAATAGTTGCAAAGCAATATTTACTATAATGAACTCTATAACCAACTGTGGTGTTACTTGTTATATTTACTCGATCATACGCACTTAAGTCGTTCATCTGAATCCGGTACACGAATAGTATAATATCCTAAACTTATATCGAATATATTCGGCAACTATATCCTTTATATTCCATACTTATATAGTTTATATTCGATAAGAAGAACACTTACTAATCTATCATATTTTTATATGGTTATCGGTGTTTGCATACAAGATAACGTTCGTCTTCCTATGTTGGTTGTGTTATTCTCACTGTTTTTGTGAAGGCAAATTATTTCCAAAAAAGGAACCATTGATAGAAATATTATTTCCGGTAATCTTGTTTGTAATACGATTACATTTTATACTATTTTAACACCAAATAAGAAAGTGTAAACTCCATTACCCAAGTGTACAGGTTGCGCTCATTAACATATGACACACTAAAATATTCTATATCCAATACTATATCTTGTATATTCTGTAAAATATATCTTTCATATTCGGTAAAAAGTACATATTCTAATCCGCCATATTATCTATGGTAAACGGTGTTTGCATACAAGATAACGATCGTCTTCCTATGTTTCCTCAAGTGTAAAGGTTGTGCTCTTTAACATACAACACCTAATATATGAAGCATCCATTAACTATATCATGTATATTCTGAAATTATATCGTTCATATTCGGTAATGAGTACACTTACTAATCCATCATATTATGCACGGTAAACGGTGTTTGCATACAAGATAAAGATTGTCTTCCAATGTTTGTTGTGTTATACTCACTGTAGCAAAAGAGTTGTCCGAAACAACATATCAAAAGAGTTTTGACGTTGTAGCATAGAGTTTTGACATTAATAAAGACAGGAGTGTCAAACGCATTAATCCCTACATAAGTGATTCAAATATCCAAAAAGAGAAAGAAACTGTAGCATATAGTTTTGACATAGTGTAGCAAAACAGTTGTACGGAACAACATATCAAATTAACAACTTGAATAGTCTATTCCTCATCATTTATAGCATTGTCAGTCTCCAACGCCCCTCTAGCAACTATACGCGGTATTTCTAGCAACACTGTGTTTTACCATGTCAAGATTTCTGAAATCTTCCATGTGATATGTTGATATTATGCACTTGTTCAGTTCGTAGTTGAAAATGTTGTACATTTCTTCGAACTCAACGCCCCCTTCGTCACCAATTGAAAGTAGCTGCGTACAAGGCTGCAACAATTTTTAACGTTATCTTCCACACAGAAACAAAACAGCTATTAATGAATAAAAAAGTAGTATGCTATCAAATAAAAATAATAAAAGGATCGAATAGCGAGTTGTATTTCCATTTTACCGTGCATTAAACTCACACAAAAAGATCTTTGGTGAATTTTCGCCTCTAAAAAACTCAAGTGCGTTCAGATACGATGCCCAAGCATCCACAAGTGCGTTCAGGAAAAAAACCCATAGCCCTTAACACCAATCATTTATGAGCAAGCAAGTATTGAATGGCTGCAGCCTAACTCGCATGCGACAGGGCATGGCGAACATTCAACAACAATGAACAACCAAACCAAATTCGGCAATCATATTTCAAAATCAAAAACACAATTCCGAAAACCACTATCGGAATCAATGCACCAGAAATTACATTGATATCGACAATACCTCGAGTGACGGAGGGGGGCGGCGAGACGAACAATACCCTAATCTGAATGACGATTGACACTGAAATGGTGATTAGGTGGCATAGCGCCGAATACCGGTGCACACAGCAATGAATACCGGCGCACATAGCACCAAATGCAGATTGGAGATCGAACACAACACCGGCGAGACCAACGGCGCCGAACACCGGCTGAAGAAGACGACACCGGTAATTGTAAAAGATTTAGGGGTTTTATTTGAGGGGTTTTATTTTAGGGAATATTACATTAATCCGCAAACCCTAATCGGAATCAATGAACCAGAAATTTCATTGACATTGACAATACCTCGAGTGACGGAGGGGAGCGGCGAACCGAATAATACACTAATCGGAATGCCGATCGGCACTGAAATGTTGATTAGGAGGAAGAACACAACACCGGCGAACACAGTACCTAATGTATAATGGAGGGGGAACACAACACCGGCTTGACCAACGACACCGGATACCGGAAGAAGAGGACGGCACCGATGGTATACCTGAGGACGAACAACACAGGATCTTGAATAGGCGGAAGAAGAGGAAGACACCGATAATTGTAAAAGATTTAGGGATTTTATTATAGGGAATTTTAATAGTGGGGTAGATATGGTGTGTTGTATCACGAGCCTATTCCTTCCATATATACAGTTTAAATTTTTATTTTTATTTTTTTCCCTTAAAATCTCACTTAATCACACCCATTCATTATAACAATCCAACGAATATAATTCGTTATCATTGAACACTTTAAGGACTGTTTACATGGGAGCCAAACTCTCTCTCTCTCTCTCTCTCTCTCTCTCTATATATATATATATATATATATATATATATATATATATATATATATATATATATATACATATGGCCTATATAGAGCCTTATAAGTTAGGTGTGCATACCCTGCAGATGGCTCGGACTAGAGCTACTGCTGCTGTGGGCCGAGGTAGAGGTAGACCACCCTTTCCTCCGGGTATGATAGGTGAGGGACCGGTTCCCGCTGCTGATCCACCAGTGGTGGAGGAGGTACATTAGAAGGTCGCTGAGAGTGTCATCACAGAGACGAGGAGTGGTGGATCGAGGAGGCATCATTCACATCGAGTCCAGTCTAATGATTCAGATCGTGTCTCCATGGGGCCCAGAGTTCAAAGAGTACATCAGACGTGTTGAGGAGGTTGTAAGAGTTGACAGACGGGCCCCTGATCTACCAGGGAATGAGGGGTCATTTGAGATGTCTCAGGAAGCCACATAGGTGCCAACTATGTTGGCACGTACAGCTGAGACTGCTCGAGCTATAGAGGAGATCAGAGGGATTCGACCAGATACCTGGTTGAAGGCATTCCATCAGCAGGGAGTACCACCCTTCTCAGGGCAGATTGGTTTAGAGACCCAGGTAAGGATAGGACATG